>JAYRCH010000044.1:0-600000 GCA_037179445.1 Phengaris alcon alcon | reverse complement strand
AATCAAGTAATGTTTTCGATATCGACTTATAATAAACTCGTATTTACAGAGAAACAAAATAGTTTATTTTCCTTCAAAGATAATAAGTGTAACCTTATATATATAGCAGATAGGTATGTAGTATGTAGGAAATAACGATTAATATTAACAACACCTGTAAAAAGAAGTAAAGTATAACTAATTATTAAGTTGATCTACCCAGGTGAAATACTGGCCAAGCAGATGGTGAGCATAATCCACGAGTGCGAGCAGAAGTTTGACCACGAGACTGATCACTGCTGGCGGATCCTGCGCGTGGCGGAGTGTTTCAAGGTCACCTGCATGACCACCGGTATAGCACCCACCATGGAGATGCTCATGGCCGAGTTCATCATGGAGGCGGAGTAGACTAGTGTACCTCACAAGTAGACCGTAACCGCCTTGACCATGAACAGACAGTAGACTTTCGATTAAAGTAGAAATTAAAGGCTCATGGCAGCCTTTGGCTATGATATATGTACCTAACTGACTGTTATAGAGTTGGGCTTTTTTGGCTTGGGTTATATATCTTACCATTTTCGAAGTTCATAACTAAGAAACGAGTATGAGGTATGTTAATAGAATTGTTAAAATAGAATAATAAAATGATGTAATTTTTATATAATTTAGATAATAAGTAACTTCTATAGGAAGTGTAGGTACAAAATCTACCGACTGACAACTACAAAACAGTTACTAAAGATGATTGTAGTGACGTGACATAATATTGGCTGGCCCTTAGTCCACTAAAATTCAAATCAGTGTTAGTCTCGGACTACATTACCCGAAAGTTAACCTCTCCCGCTGAAAAAATACGGCGTTCAAATTGAGCTCTGTCCTAATACAATAGAGCTGAAAATCTAACACACGAGCGTCGAGCTTATAAATTGCTACAGTGTCTTGCCGTGTGTTCAATTTTCTTTTTCAGCGCTGTATTTTGTTCGGCTGAAGAGATTCCGGATAACGTAGTCCGAGGCTAAAGGCGAAAGTGAGTCGAAACTGAACCTACCTAAATAGTAATGCCTAAGCTATTCCACCATATCACTCTTTCAACAAAGTAAATAATCAGTAGTGTTCCAATGGAGAACCCAGCAATTATGTGTTCCTGTCTAAAGTGCGGTCGCGGAGCACGTAGAATTTTGTACATTGACTCATTAATAATATATTGCTATATCGCGCTCCTATCGCGTTACGCGTACCTGTGTAAGCGCGATAGCAATATATATACAGTATATTAGATCAGAAGAAATGCGAGGGTAGAATACATACTTGTCTAGTGTATGTAAATTCTCATCCTTGGGCCTCCTGTAACCTCATGAGGTAACAGTGGGGTCACTATCGCCCAATATTGAGGACTGGGAATGCACTTTTAACACCAGGGTCATTTCTTTTAAAAAAAACCTGCAATAATACAATTACAATCAAGTCCCGATACGCTAAAACTGCCAAACCGGTATTCTCGTAAACGTTAAACTAGCTTCAAATGCTTTTTGATTGATCCAAACTTCACAAAATCAGTTTATGATAACAAGTAGCTTCACTTATAATACAACCAAAGTAAAATGAAACGCCATGTTAAATAGATCAATTGAAGTTCTAGTGTTACAAGTACATTCCCAGTCCTTAATATCCCTGCGGGCTTTGTATGGCGATCCGAAGAAATAAAAAATAGTTCTTAAACCATTGTAACAAGGTCGTCAATAGAACTCAATATTTCTAAATAGCCATAATTTAAATGGCTGTCGGGAAATCTTCTGTCAAATGATCAAATTTTCAAGTAAATGACTGAACGTAAAGAATGATGTGGAGAAGTTGACATTATTGTAAGACTGTTTGACCTTGAAATAAGAAAACGTTTCCACTTTAGCTGTCAAAAGAGGCCATTTTGTGAGCTTGTCAGCAGCGGTGGCATGCTCGGGAAGAAAAGAAATGTTGTTTCTCATAACGACGATGCGTCGACCTTGCTGCTATACGATAAGAACTATTTTACTCCTAATGGTATTATTGTTTCTTCAATCTGTCATATTGTCGATTCTTCGGTGTTTCTAGGATGCGCATGCTAAGCCTGCTGGTGTTACGAGTGTCTATGGGCGGCGGTAATCGCTTACCATTGGGCGATCCGTCTGCTAGTTTCCTGGTCCATTTCATTAAAAAAATACAATGTAATTTTAAACGAGTTCTATATAATATGACTTAGCTTTAATCTACGATTAATAATTATGTATAATTTTGATTCGCGGAATTTTCAAAATGGAAAAAACCGTTCATATTCGTGCAAATCATCTCTATAATAAACAAATAATAAATATTATAGTAATGAAAACTTCATTGAGGTTTTTACGTGCTGGGCTAAACCGATTTTAGTATTAATTTTATTAATGAACAAAACGACCTCTGCTCGCCCAAGGACATGACAGGTTTAGATTAATCCTAAAATTTGTATGTGAATTGTGAATAAAGTTTGCATTGCATTGTATAATTGCATTCATATTTTGTTCAATGTCATTTATTTGTTTGATATCTTCCCATACTATTTATAAATACTTATTACGTGTTAATATGTTATACCTAAATATGTATAATGTCAACTGAAGAGTGGCATAGTATTACTGCAGCATTACTCCGAAACCAGAAGGAACTGGGGTCTCTGGCTGGAATATTGTCAAACTTAATAATTTAATAGATACCTATATTATATTAATACGCGAAGCAAAAATTTCAGTACAGTTAAACAAGAATTGTGCAAACGGGGGGGGGGGGGGGGGGGGGGGGGGGGGGGATTATATTTGACACTATTATATTTGAAAGAAGGTGTGTAGAAAGCTTATATTGTTTAAATAATGCTAAGAAATCTGAAATACATAAAAATTTATAATAAAAAAAATTATAGTTTAAAAAAACTAAAAAAACACGCTATTATAGAAAATCTAACTAAAAAATAAAAAGTAAAATTTAATAAATTTTGATTAAGAATAGTGTAAATGAAAAATAAATGTTTATTATTGTAAAAAAGCGTGGGGTGCAGTGTCTTCACCTGTACGTTTGTTTGTATTTAACCGACTCCAGTGGATTTGATTTTGATCCACCTCAAACGGTCAGATTTCTTTTAAAGTGATTTTTAAGATATTATCAAAGTGAAGATCCTTCTCATATCTGCCAATAAAATGTTTATAACTATTGACACTATGCACGTGGGGTGCTTTTTTACAATAATAAACATTTATTTTTCATTGACACTATTCTTAATGCAAATTTATTAAATTTTATTTTTTATTTTTTTGTTAGATTTTCTATAAAAGCGTGTTTTTTTAGTTTTTTAAAAATATAATTTATTTTTTGCTTTTTAGTACGATTTGCCAAAGAGTAAGCCTGGAACTGCACGCATGCGTAGTTCGCGCTCTAGTTCTATCTCTCTTACTCTTGAATGCAAAGGATGCGGAAAGAAATTGATGAACCCGGGCGAATTTAATCAGGATAATCGGATATTTTAATCGAATTATTGCATTGTTATCGGTCTTTGACAGGTGTGCAAAGTTTAAATTAAATCTGATCGTTCAAAGTAGGACAAATTCGAGCCCAAAGGAGTTGATTACAAGCAAGCAAACATACAGGTGGAACTAATAAAAGCGTTATAACAACAACACACACTACCTCAGATTATTTATTAACACACACTTCCGTGTGTTACATAGGTAGGTACAATTTTGTTACGTTAGTCAATCTGTCACAACATTTGCATTTTTTTAATTGCAAAAATTATCTTATTAATTATTAAGAGCTAATTTATCAAGGTAAGGCTTGAAATGTAAAATATGGTTAGAGAACATATTATTGTAATAGTATAATTACTAGAAAGGATTTTATAATGCTTTTTTTAATATAGGTTTAGTTTTAAATGCACATAGTTACTTTTACTTACTAATAAAAAGATTTACACAAAGGATAACTTAAACAACGTTGCTATCTTTTTTTATCGAGTGACATTTCCAACGTATAAGACAAAGACAGCAACGTTGTTTAAGTTAACCGTTGTGTAAATCTTGTATTAGTAAGGGTACCCCCCTTACTAATAAAGAATATAAGTGAACAAGAATTTACTGTAATAAATGATGCCGCTATTTTGATTTGAAATAAAATTACAGCTATATTAAAAAAGGGGATGTAGCTCAGTGGTAGAGCGTTCGCTTTGCATGTGAAAGGCCCCGGGTTCGATCCCCGGCATCTCCAACTTCTGCAATTGTAGGCTGTGGTGTCAACATGGAGCACACAAAGGGTGTCACAGAGTAAATAATACAGAGCGTACCACAATACCCACGTTCATAGAAGTTTCAGAATTGATCCAAATTTTGTCAGGGTTGTCAGTTGTCACAGATTTACTTAGGATATCTTTAAATACCCACCTCTAAAGGCCCCAATGCTGAGCTCGGGACTTACAATGTGAGAATTAGCATGCAGTCCACCACGATAGCATAATGAGAGTTGGCAGACTTTTGCTCGTAAAGCACAATTATTAAAAGATCATGAAGTATTTTCAGACACGCACACATCACTACCTCACAAGACACAAAGACTCAACGCGAATTTTGAAAATTTCCTACATTCGACGGTCCACTGGCTTTACCGGATAGAAACTCTTGCCATCATACGTGGCAAAGGAAGAGGACGCTAGTGGACACATATTATACATTCCCCGTATGCTTGTAAGTTGTAGTAATGCAATCAAAGTAGCTGTTCTGTTTCTTTTTAATCTATGGTGCATAATACAGCTTACATACGTACAAGTCTCGTACGTCATTCATAGATAAGCCGAAAGAATAATTAAATCAATTTTTTTTTAAATCTTTGTATCCATTATACTGTTTAAAAACAAAAAAAGGACATTTTTTTTGACCCCGACGTGATTTGAACACGCAACCTTCTGATCTGGAGTCAGACGCGCTACCGTTGCGCCACGGAGTCCTTGAATCCTTCGTCGAAACTATCAAAGATAAGTAGGTATTATATGATCTAACAACGCTAATTAAGTTCAAAACCCCTAAAAAGTATTAATTATATATGAGAAAGTTTGTGAGGATGGATGGATGGATGTTTGTTAACTCTTTCACACAAAAACTACTAAACGGATTTTGATGAAATTTTGTATTGATGGTAGTTTAGCCTCTGGATTAAAACACAGGCTACTTTTTATCCCGGAAAAGTACAGTATTCCCGCGGGATACCCGATGGATATTTTCGCGGGCGGAGCGACTACGATACTACTATCGGAGAACTACGATATTAAGGGCCTGCTTCACGATCTACTGACAAGGGTCAGATAGCTTATTTGCGTGTTTTGTCTCTGTCGCTCGATTTAACATAAGCAGCGCAGAACTTCCGAATAAAATGTACATTTATTTCAACATTGATAATAGGCATTAATTTTTGCGTTATTAATTACAAAATATGTTTTAAACTTTTAACTTTACCTACAAACTCTATAATTATCTGCTCCATGCCTTACACCCACATCGCATTTCCGGTCATCGAATCTAATATGTTTAGTATAATAAAAAGATACTTCCAAATTATTTCCGACAATGATGATGAATGCGAAAATCCGATAAATCCGTGTCCGGTGTCGACTGGCGAGCCCGCATCGTCAAATGTAGGTCAAATGTTCCACACGTGTGGGAAAAACCGCTTCGTTTAAAACAATCGTCAATCTGTCCCCGCGATATAGGACTGCGCGTGCGCGGCAAAATAACAAAATTGAGATAGACTCAGATTAATAACTAGCACAGAAACCCGCCTATATCATTCATTATCTCACACTTAATATGTGTGATATAAAGTCGTAATTCCAACGTCATTAAAATGGACTCCAATGCATCACCAACGCCTAGAGAACCTTAGAAAAAAACGAAAAAACATGGATTATCTTTCTCCTTCACCCTTATAGGTTTTATTATTAGTCCAGGATCGAAGAGTCCAGTCAATGAATGACCCAAAAGACGGTAATTTAGGTGATTGCTTCAGAAATAATGGACTTTGCGGACATGTTTTCGCTCAGTTTTTTTTGGCAATTGATTTTTTGAAGGTTTTTTAATATCGTAGATTAATATCTCCACAATTAGTCTAGTCGATATAGTAGTTGTAGAGTGCGTGAGCGGGAACCTAAGCGATTTCTTCAGAAACTTATTCAGGGTGCTTAGGGAGAAAACATACTAAAAGTACTGACGTCTAGGAGGCGAGCCGGGGGGAGGAGGGGGATAAAGGCCTCAATTGTAGTATTATTGTCAATATCTCAAAAAACGGTGCATTGTAGCAAAAAATGTTCTAAGACGAAATAAAAGCCTATCAAATTATCAATAACTTTGATTTTGTAGAATTTTTCCATATTCCAACCGTTTTTTAACTACACGCTCCAGAAATGCAGAATACAAAGTTATTCAGCGTCAGTGTCAGTGCATTTTTAAAGCAGTAAATATACATTTGAAAAAATTAAATAAATATGGTGAATTCTCAACACTTTAGAGAATTGGTTCTCGTTGGAAATTTATATTTAAGTAAATTTTTCAGTGAGTTAGACGATTGTGAAAGAAGTAAATATTCTAGAATTTTAGTTTTGTGGAGCTCTTCTTCTATAGGTACACTCAATCTGTGAAAAAATACAGTAATTTTGTAAACTTTCACAACACATTTTTTCACACTTTCACAACAAAGTATTAATGTAATGTGAATTATAATTCATATTAATTTAATTATTAATTTAATTTAATTTAAAAATTAAATTAAATTAAATTAATTTAATTATTATGCTCACGCACTTTACAACTACATTATTGACTAGACTATAATATCATAATATAATCAATGAGACTCGAGAAGGTGTCGACCGTCGAAGCCAGACATTGTCCTAGGAGTGGTATCTCCTATACAGTACTTATTACCCTAAGGCTGGCAGTATATTGTCCAGAATCCGGTAGGCTGGAAAAATTAAAAGTTCTGGAAATACAACTCAGGGCTAATACGATAGAGATGAAAATCGAACACACAAGTGTCGAGTCAAATGTATCATACTATATGACAGATCGACACTCGACACTTCGATTTTCAAGTCTATTGTATTAGTGCAGAGTTTTATTTTCAGAGCTCTGAATTTTCCCGAGCACGGCGGATTCCGGAATATATAGTCCCTGCCTAGGGTCTGTTTCACAATCGCCAAATAAGTGTAAATGTGTAATAAAAACATACAAATAGCTATCTGACACTTCAAGCTTATCAGTGATTGAGAATAAGACCCTTAACTTATTAACTATGCCTACATAGCTAAAATCTTATCTTAACAGTTAACTAATTTTCTTTTTCCTTATTTTCCCTGGCACCGATAATATTTTGAATCGAAATTGTTCAATTGTTATGAAACTAAATTAGATTTGCGACAAATATTATTTTGAACAATATTGTAAGTACAGTCAGCTTCACATAATATCGTCATATAGTTTCAAAAATATTGAAGTTGAGCGCCCGGTCAAATGATCAAATTATTTGACAAATTTTAGGCGTTTGTCAAATATTTTGTTAATATGCGGCTTTGTTTGAACCGCTTTGTCAAATACTTATATATTTTGGTCTTTTTCCGGGCTCTTTACTTCATTTTGCGTGGAAATAAAAATAGTAAAGTGTGACCGGAGTTAAATATTAGAGAACAATGCTCTACTAACTATTGGGTAACGATTGCATAATATTGTCTCGACAGTCGACACGTATGACTTGGTAATTGGAATAAACCCAAGAAACAAAGTAAGTACTCATAGAGGAAAGAGCATAAGTTATCGAGATTTGTTTACTTTATTAAGTTGTGAACCAGTTGGTAAGTATAAAGAATAAACCTGGAAGTTACTTCATTGCAAATTCTCTTTAATTTATTTAAAAAGAATCAAAGCAACATTTGATTCTTTTATATATTTTGAATTCTATTTTAATTGACATATATTGTTACTTAAAAGTAAGTATTTACGTAAGTTTTTTACCGCTCCCGTCTTTGTAAAAAAATATCCCAATTATTTCCACGAATCACACGCGTATCAAAACAAGATTAGCGATCTTTCATAAACAGCGCATGAGAAAATATATGGTCGATTTTACCACCCGTTTTATGCTAGGGTCTTCCCAGTTCGTTCTCGGTTTATAATGTAAACTTTAGTACAGTTCGACACATTAAATTCAAACAGTGAGTAGTATATGGGCGTTAAATAAATTTCGTTTTTACCATGTTTAAATGTTCATGTTGATGTTATTAAGACACAATAGCGAAAAAAAAAACAATAGTGTTTCCTTTATGATCATTGATCAGGATCAAGGACAATACCCATCTCATCAAACTGAAAACACGACTTATAAATAGTCGTGTCAATCAACTGTAAATACTTTAAAACAATCAGAACTGAATATTGAAACGCTAATAAAAATTAAGAGCCATCCTTCGATCATTAATAACAATAATGATCGAAGGAGCTACCCTATTCACAGGCTGTCGCTGTCTCCGCTACCCGAAATGACAAGGACAGCATGTGACTTGAGCGTCACATAATTTAACTATCGTTCCAGTATTTTTCCAGTTCCATTATATCACAAAAGAATCAAATTAAGATTATACTCGTATGTCGTAGTCTAAATAATTACAATTATTATTAAAAAAAATAAGTATATATAGCCTATGTTACCCGGGTTATTATTACGAATCTAATGACACCTCATTTATTAAAATCGGACCAGTAGGAGAAGTAGTGAAGCCAAAAGGAAAGGTAATGATTTTGGCAGTCTATGTATGTACTCTATCAACCTTCTGCAGGTTTGTCGTTAAAACAAACAAATAATTTTGCATAATATTATCCGGGCGATTATACCTCACAACACATAAATATTATAAAAGATCGCGCGCAAGATAATCCGCGCCAGTTGCGACTCGTTAGAAGATGAGACACGTCATCATCATCGTTCTGCTGGCAGCCAGCGTCATCGCCAGACCTGCTGAGGACAAGCCAGATCACTGGCAGATAACACAGACAACTCACAAATCGTTAGTGCCAAATATTCCACTGGTGCCAGAAATACCACCGGTGCCAGAAAGGCCGCTGGTGCCAGAAAGGAAAAAACTCCTGCTGAAAGTGCCGAATACTGCTGGTCAGGGCTGGTACGACAGATTTAATGAGTACGAGTTTGATCTCTTCTTTGACAATAAGGCCGTATAAAAAAAAACTTTCTAGGTCATTTCAGAAGCGAATAATTATTTGAATAAGAGAAAAAAAAGACAACGTTCGATTTCAATACAAGAAGAGAATTATAATATGAATATCGAGAGTGCAAAATCAAAAATGGAATTGTTTTCACAAGTTATAACTTATATTATGTGCCATAATACTTAATAGTGTTATATTATAGAGAAATATTTTTTCGCAATGACTAATTCAAGTGATTTTTGCCAAGTAGAAAACTTATGGAAAATCCAGTATGACAAATGATTATAATAATACTGTACGTATTATTATAAGTTTCACTTATAGGGGACGCATGTTGCATCATACTTACAATATTATGCTTTAGATTAGGTGCTGAACTATGGCAGTACCTACTTTTTAGAGCTTCAGAAATGTACCTAGGTCGTGGATTTAGCTACCTCAACTGGCATAACCAGTACAAATAACCATTGCAGCGGTTGTCACTGCCTAAAATGTATTTATTGATAATGTTTATCAGAGTAAAGATATTTTGTGTAATACTCTTCAACAATAATTATTGGAGTTAATAGGGGCCCATTCACGATTGTCTTTACATTGATTGCATTACAATGAATTAACAGACTTGTCTTCTTGCGATGTCTACGGAAGAAGATTTAATTATGTATTAGCTACTAGTATCTCTACTTGATATATCACCTAAAATAATTTGAAACTGTAGGTTAATAATGAAACTATATTACGTAGGTAGGTACGTAATGAATAAAACCAGTGCACCGTGAAGAAATATGTGTTTTATTACTTATAAATCTTTGACATATTGATATTGATAATCTTCTTCTAATACTTATATAAAATTCTCCTGTCATAGTGTTAGGGGACACACCCTCTCCGAAACGGCTTGACCGATTCATATGAAATTTTTTTTGCGTATTCGGTAGGTATGAGAATCTGTCGTTATCTATTTTTTTAACCCCTAAATGATAAGGGCGTAGCTATATACCCCTAAATATTTTTATTTATATATATTAAGATGTGGCATTAAAAAATACATTTTTAGATACAAATTACAACCCTAAATTTTCACCCTTCTACCACCAACCCTTATTTTTTAATTAAAATGAATTAATTAAATTAAAATTAAATTTATTTATTTTACAACATAGTCCATAATTAATACAAGAATCTTATGCTTTAAACGAGAACATATTGTAAATAATATCTTGTCTTGCTATAAATACTGAAACAAAGAAAAAAAATTCTACTGCAAATAACATTTATTACTTTTACAATGTGTTAGTTTAATATATAAATATAAAATAATTTAAAAATTTAAAAAGCTTATTCCAAGTTATCTCCATTGGCAGCAATACAGTCCTTTAAACGTTGAGGCTAATTATCAATAGAAGCACGCACTCTTTCCATGGGAAAATTCATCACTGCCAATCGTACGGATTGTTTTAGGGACTCTAAATTATCATGGCGTTTACTCTAAAGCAAGCCGTACTCTCTAAAACTGACCATAAAACAATCCAGCGAAGTAAGATCGAGACTAGACGACGGAGCAGTCTTCAGCTCTGATGAAGTCCGAAACGTTCGTTTCCAGCCAAGACTGCGTAGACCGAGCTTTATGACCCGGCGCCGAGTCTTGCTGGAAGGCCATTCTTGGTTATTGAACATGGTATTGTTAAGGGGCTTCACTATCTTCTCAAGAATGGTATCTAGATACACTTGTGCCGATGTTCACAAAGGCCTTTTTCACAAAAGTATGGCTCAGTCACTCCTTCATAGCTAATACCCCACCAAACCATCACTGAAGTCGGATAGTGCCCACGTTGCACTCTGTCGACTAATTGGGAAGCTTCCTTAGAGCTTTGAACATAAATACGGTCATTTTTTTTGTTAGTGTTGCTCAATTGTAAAAAATTTCTCATCCGTAAACAAATTTTTTCTGTGACCTCCCTTTGCGTACCGCTTCAGTAGTTTTTTTGATTTTATCACCCTATTCTTTTTTAAATTATCAGTTAAGAAATAACCAGTACGTCTCTTATAGGCTGCAAGTCGTAAGTCATCTTTTAAAATACGCGATATGGTTCTAGGTGCTATCTTCATCTCCCGAGATAAGCTCTTTTGCTTTCGGACAGGACTTCTTTGAATTCTTTCCCTTACTGCTTTGACCACCTTTTTCGTATGAACACTACGTGGACGGCCAGATCTTTTTCTGTCACAAACTAAGGAGGTCTCATTGTACCTATTAATAGAGAATAGTACACAAACATTTTACTAATACCAAGCGTATGGAGTATTAAAAATTGCATTTGGCTCCATACCTACTTTGTGTAATGCAATCACAGCGATTCGGTTCTCTTTATCACCCCACTCCATTTTAATATCGCAAAATATTGTACAATGTATTGTCGCCAAAATGAGAAAGCACAATGAACAATCATATAAAAATGAAGGTTATAAAATATTCAAATGTAATATTTTGTTTATTTTTAATTGTAACAGTATTTATGGCCAGACTAAGTATAATCGGTATCTCGACAATGGCAACAAGTATAGCCATGAAATTTAGTATGTAGGGAGTTTTGGGGGTGAAATATCGATCTAGCTATATCTTATCCCTTGGAAACTGCGAATTTTTAAGCAATATATATTTTTATTTCATCGTGCAACGTATACTTACGTAAGTACGTATAATTTTTGCATTGTTAGGAAAAAGGGAATGTGGTGGGTTCGAATCCTGGTAAGATAAATATTTTTGTGATTCTTATTATTTAATTTTCTATAAAAAAATTATGTATTGTAAATTATTTTATCGTTCTACTAAAACACTGAGCAAAGCTCGGTCCCCCGGGTACTTAATATAATTTATTAGAGGAAAACAATATCTATTTAAATAATTTGCGCGCTCCTTGTCTCACTACACTCAACCCTGACAAGTTCAGTTAGCCTGCGAAGGAGAGCAGTGCCTTTTCTGTCTCCTATCATTCTCAGGACACTACTCCGGCTCCCCCGCACTCGGTGTACTTTCAACGCTACTTTCTTTCGCATTACCGCGTTTAAGTCGTCTACACTAGCATCAGCAAACATCCCGGATGCACTACAGTACCGGAAGAGACGGAAGAGAGACCTGAAAATGTTGTTGTAGAGAACACGCAAGGCGCTATAGGCCCGTTGTGTAGAGCTGGCCCACAGCGAAAATTCTGTCAGACATTTTACACTGGTAAAATGTCTGAAAAAAGCGATTTTCATATTTATATGTAGAAAAATCTAAGCATTGAAAATAGAACTCTGCACTGTCTGCGCTGAATAGAACTTTGTCATATATGACATTAACGTTTGACTCGAGTCGACACTCATGTGTTCGATTTTCAACTCTATTTTAATAGCGCAGAGTTCTTTTTTCAGTGCTCTGAATTTTAACCGGCATTCCGGATTCTGGAGCATATTACAGCCTTTAAGAGGGGAAAAAATTCGCCTTAAAGTGGATATCTCGCAAACGTACAGCTAAATCAAAAATTGACCTAGCAACCTTTCAATGCTTTTAATGACCTAAGTATCTAATGATATCCTACACTAAGGCGCAGGCCCCAGCTTAAATAATGTGTGACCGTCACAAACTAAAGTTGGCACGTTCCATTACTCACACAGTGTGAGTAATGTGAACGTGCCAACTTTAGTTTATCAACCTATAGCGTATATAGATTTTATACTTCCTACAATATTAATTATTAGAGAATCGCTGATAGTGAGTTGTGACTGAAAACAACTTTTAATTTTTATGTATGAATGACTGTGTGATCTACACCAGAAAAAATTAAAAGGTTACAAACGGCGCGAAAGAGGCGCGTTTATTTTAAATTTGACAGCTGATTTGAGATGTCTGTTGATTGTTTTGTTTTTGAATTGAGGTTGTAAAATGAACCCAAAAATTGAAGAAATAATTCAATAAATTAAAAATTACACAATACACGGTGATTGTTTCATTATGGGCCGAAGAAAACAATCTGCTGCTGATAAAGTTGTGACATGGCTCACCGAGGAAGTTTATAACGATCAAAACTTTTCTACCTCATTTCACTATTACCAGTAAGTTATTAGGTTTTGCAATTATTTCAATTTTTTACTTGTAAATGCATCAGTAGCTGGTTTTACTTACTTTGTTAAGTCAACGTTTATTTGTAGAAAGTTCCAATACAAGCAATTGATTGCTGGCATAGGCGATTTCGTGCTCGTTTCAAATGCGGACGCAGCAGAACCGGACACCGAGGAAGGTTGCGATGCAGCGAAAATTCTGTCTCTGTACGAGGACAGAACGAACAAACGCGATCCGTTTCGAGCTAGAGTGCAGTGGTTCTCCAAATGGAACGACTTACCGAAAGGTTGTCGGAATGAAAACGAACCTATCACTTTCTTTGAGAAGGAGGTATGTGTTCTGGTGATAGCAAAACATTGTCAAATTTGTAAACGCACCCTGCATTTACAAATTTGACAATGTTTTGCTATTATGCATGAATCTTCATGCGTGGCATGATATGGCTATTTTATTTGGCAATAAGGCTTATTTTATTTGTCTGGATTTATTGCACAAAACATTTCTAAAGAAATATCAGTCCGTACTAGGCCAGGGTTAAAAAAAACATTTTAGAAATGTGCCCTTTAAAGTAATATTAATTTATTGTACTTACATATTGTGATCGTAAAGATAGGCTGTCTAACTTTCAATGCACTATTTCAATAGTTGATGTTTCATAGTACTATACACTTAATGTGACCATTTAGACCTGCTGATTGGGCAATTGTGACTCAATTTCTGAATGTTTTAACATTATCTTATCCAATATTTTAATGTGAAAGAAAAGTATGTATTACAAACATTTTGCTTACCCTTGGCTATCGGAAAATGCTGCCAATCTGTTAGACTTGAGTAACATGATACTCGCATTACAGGTTGTTGAAGACCACCGGCCGTTTGACACTGATGTAGACATAGAGACATTCTATAGGAAATGCTCAATCACACTCACTGTGACTAAAGACACGGACGAGATATTAAAATCTGCTCCATACCATTATATCTGCCGGTACAGACTTCTACCACTTGGCAAGAGAAAACTACACTTAGAACCTGTACTAGAAACAGAAAGAAAAGCTCTCCTATTGCTATCTACTCCCAGTAAGAGCATGACTCCGAAAATACCAAAGACTCCAAACAGTTTGGTCAAAAGAATGGGCAGAGTTTCAATTTCAGACAAAAACTGGAGTGTTACCAAAAATGATGGAACAAAATTATTGTTAAAAAGAGCAATTTTAGCTGACAAAAATGATAGAGACTCACCAAAGAAAACACCAAAGCCCGTTAAAACAGAAACACCAAAAATTACTAGAAGACTTCAAGGTAATGATATAGAAGATGTTCTGTTGGAATTGAAGGTAAACTCAGATGAAGAATTACCGACACTCATTATCAGAAAGCATGAGCCTAGCACACCGAAACGTAAGACACCACAGGTGAGAATTAATGAGGAAACCCCAAAGAAAGTTCTAGTCTTCGAAGAGGAGGATAAAGATGGATACTTAACCAGATCTGGAAGAGTCATAAAGAACTTGAAATCATTCCAAGAGGAAGTGTCACCAGTGAAACGGACTCCGAGGCGGGTAAGAAAGAATAGTAGTGGGAGTGAGGAGGATTTCAAGGTTGCACCTAAGACACCGAAAACTCCACGAACACCAAAAACACCCAGAACTCCACGTGGAAGGCCATCTGCTGTGAGAACTCCTAGAAGTGTCTCCAAAAGAATACTGACCAGTGAGCTGACTCCTACACTACATTCTAGAGCTCATTCTGTTGAGAATATTGAAGGTGAGAGATTAGTAAATCGTAAATTGTTAATTAAAATTTACATATTTTGTACTAAAATAAAATACTGGCTTTGTCTATAATAATTCATATAATTTTTTTAAGTTTGAACTTAGAATGGTTATTTTGCATCTTGTTTAGAAAAAATATACAAATGAAATGTTGTGGCAAATTGACAAACATCAATGTGTATTATCAAAATAGTATCTATTAAACGCATAGTAGTTGATGTAATTTTTTAATAATTAATTTATGTATTTCTTAGCATAAAAAACATAAGCTTTCTGCGCACCTTCCTGTACAGTCTACATGTAAAACTTAACTACCAAATATCATGCTTCTCCATTCGCGCAGTTTACGTTAAGCTGTACTGAAGGTTTTGCTTCACATATTAATGTAATAATTACAGAATATACAAAAGAGAACAAGTCCCTCCCGGGAAGAGAGAATCAGCTCCATGAGATATTGTCCTTCATCCGAGCCAAACTGTGTGACGGTAGCAGTGGGTAAGAGTTTATGTATTATATTAGAGTTTATATATTATTAATAGTTTATTCGCATTAAGTACGTCATGCAAATATGTCAAAAAAGCTTACTTTAATTGGATAATGTGACAATGCTTATGTCTCATTGCCCATTGGTCAATTTGACATAATTATTATGTATGCATGATTGAATGATTCACAAACTTAGCATTACAACTTAGTAATCTAGTTAAATTAAGGTTTCCAATCATATTAATTACGATTTGATTAAAGAAATATAGCAATTGGCAAATAATTTCAAAAGTAGTACATTTTCTTGTTTTGAGCCACAAATTTAAGCCGAGTCTAATAAATTATAGCCAGCATAATATATAACATATTTCGATGACCTCAGTGGTTGAGCGTGTCAGTACTCAAGCCGGATGTCGCGCGTTCGAATTCCGCCAAAGGAACAAAAAGTTTTCTATGTTCCTGCGGGATGTGTATTAAATATGTGTATACCTAATATAATAAAAATCTTAAATATGTGGATAGTATAAAATTATTTAATATATTATTTTCATTGTCTGGTAGCCATAACACTAGCTCTTCGAAAACTTGGACCAGATTAACGTGGTGTGGAAGCGTCCATAGATATTATATTCCATTACCAGTTAAGTTGGCGTACTCACACAAAATTATGTTAGCTATTATAATATACTCCTTACTAACGAAAAATGCTATATATTTTAGCTGCATGTACATCTCCGGAGTGCCGGGTACTGGGAAGACGGCCACAGTGAACTCCGCACTCAAGATGCTGAAGGAGGACACAGAACTGCCGGATTTCCAGCTGGTGGAGGTCAACGGGATGAGGATAGCCGAGCCGAGGCAGGCCTTCGTCCAGATATACAAACAGTTGACTGGTATGGGAAAAAGAGTATATCTAATGGCGCGACCGACCATCGCCAAGTATTATATTATAAAGTAAATTATAACTTTAAAAACGGCATAGATGATAGATGACATGTGCATCTCAAGTCACAACAAATACTTGGCTTAGAAAAAATGTATTAAGCAGGTAGTCCAAGCCGTGCAAGAAAATATGTTGCGGTAAATATTTCTGGTGTCAACAGCAACAGAATCTACTACTTTCTTTATATATAGTATTTTAATGAAAACAATACACATTGATTGACATGCTATAAACCACGGTCTCAAATAAAAGCGGCGTGAAAAATAACGCTTGCGTTGTGGTTCACTAAGTGAGTGAGGTTACCAGAGGCCCATAGGGGTTTGGGGATTTTATGTAACAGAAACGCAAGTGCGCCTCACTTGTAATTCTTACAATTGTAAATCCTCTGGTGTTGCGAGTGTCCATGGGCGGTCGCTTACCATCAGGCGACCCGTCTGCTGGTTTCCTGGTCCAGTTCATAAAAAAAAGAAGTAAATTAAACATCTTTAATTAATTTTTTATATTATATATTGCTACCATTTTGTAGCCATAGAAGTAAAATTTTCTTAACAAAATGTTACAGGGAAGTCGGTTGTATGGGAGCAAGCATGCTCTCTTTTGGAGAAGAGATTCACGAACCCCGGGCCGCGGAGGACTCCCACTGTGCTAATTGTGGACGAGGTAAAGCATTATACAGATTTATTATAGGTACTACATAAATTCTTAAGTATATGATGCTGTACTTTTTTATCAATTTCTATGAGCCTATTACAGTCCTAAATAATAATTGTACATGTCTTTAATTAGAACAGTTGGTAGTTTACAGCTGCACCATGACTTACAATAACAATTGTGATATCCAAACGCGCCTACCATTAGGCAACCCATCTGCTCCTTTGCCTCCCTATACCATAAAGAAGTTGAATAGTTATGAAAAACTTAAATGTTTGCAGTTGACGCGATACGAGTGAAAATTTACAAAATACGCATTCGATGAGCTACGGACAGCTGGCTTTAAGCGAAATTTACATTAGGCTGCCTGCTGTCGATTTTTCGTTTCGTCAAATTCAAATCGCAACAATCCTAAAGAGGTTTTCAATTAAAAAATTTCAGTTGGACGCGCTCTGCAACCGCCGTCAAGACGTTATCTACAGCATAATGGAGTGGGCGACAAGCGGCGCGCGACTCACCGTAGTCGCGGTCGCCAACACTATGGACTTACCCGAGCGAATGGCGGCGCGAGTCGCGTCGCGACTTGGCCTCACGCGACTGTCGTTCCCGCCGTACACGCACACGCAGCTGCAGAATATTGTGGCCGCGCGACTGATGGGGCATATTGTGCCTGATGCTGTGCAGCTGGTTGCAAGGTACGACGACTGTTAGTCGCTGTCGACAAAATCAATAACCTGCACGTTATATAGATACCAAGAACGACGACAAATTTTTTGTAACATAGTTTGGCCATAGAGGTAATATAGCTTTAAATTTTAGATCATTATAAACAAATAAAAAATAGGTGAGTCGATTTATTTATGATGTAGATTGACAAAAATAAGAAATATTAAGGTTTCTGTTTGTCTGAGCATTTGTCACTTACGCGACCTCTGTGGCTCAGTGGTTGGCGCTCAAGCCGGAGATCGTGGGTTCGAATCCAGCCAGGGAAAAAAATTTATCTGTGTTTCTGGGTCATTAATGTTAATATATTATTATTATTATTATTATTATCATTACATATTTAATATTATATGTTAATTAAATAATAAAAATGTAAATATATGTATAGTATAAAAGCATTAAATATATTTCCCTTGTCTGGTATCCTTAACTGGCTTAACACAAGTTCTTCGAGAACTAACCAC
Source organism: Phengaris alcon alcon (assembly GCA_037179445.1). Taxonomy (NCBI): domain Eukaryota; kingdom Metazoa; phylum Arthropoda; class Insecta; order Lepidoptera; family Lycaenidae; genus Phengaris; species Phengaris alcon. The sequence continues at coordinate 581,620 of JAYRCH010000044.1, read as the reverse complement.
GGGACCAGATTGACGTAGTGTGAAAGCGTTCATACATATCATTATTTACAAAATATAATACATGTATTCTACGGTCGCCCACAGATCCTTGCCGGATCCCAGCGCTTTTGAACCTTATTGCTAAATGCTAAGTAATAATAAGATGATTTAGTAATAAGGCTTATAAGTCGAACACCCATATGTCGGCGACTGTACAGCGTGTTTTGGTATTGATTACTGAATTAAAACTCATTTTTTACCATTTAATTTCACCCGTTATCAATTCTACATCTCATATTTTCCAGAAAAGTAGCTGCAGTATCGGGCGACGCGCGCCGTGCGCTCGCCCTGTGCGCGCGCGCGCTGGAGCTGGCGGGGGATAGGGGCGCGGGCTTCGCCGAGGTGCAGCGCGCGCTCGACGAGGCGGCGGGGGGCGCGGCGGTTCGCGCGATACGCCGCTGCTCGCCCGCCGAGCGCCTCATGCTGCGAGCTGTCGCCGCCGAGGTATTACTTGGTCACTAGCCACTAAAATGTGACACCCGCGCGAGTCTCCTACGCCGGTTCTTCTCGCCGGGTTCGGGTTCCGAACCGGTGGTAATTATAATCCTTTTTTATTTTTCCTTTTTATTACGTTCAGAAAAAAACCTTGTTTTTCACTCTGCATAAAAATATTTTTTTACGGAATAACTAGTAGCGTACAGAATAATCACTTATTTAAACGTCACTTATGTACCACGCAATAAAGTGACAAATGAAAAGCAATTAATTTGGTCGAATTTAATATTTTTTGTTAACCTTTAACACGTGAATTGAATCTGAACAGTGTATAGCGCTAATGTAATTAAAACTAGATAAATCCATCCAAGATCAAAATACTATTATATTTAAATATTTTACAATAAAATATTTATTTTATTTAATATATTATATTTTTTTTATATTATAAATTTTATTTAATATACCTAATAAATAATATATTTATTTTAATTTATTATATTAAAATATTTGTACTCATAACGGAGCCTTGGTTTGTCTAAATTTGGACAGAAATTAAAAACCTGGTTAAAATATAGCAAATAAATACATAATCACCGTTTCGACACTAAATTAATGTTAAAATTCACAAAAAATATATGCCCCGGGTGAGGATCGAACTCACGACCTTAAGATTATGAGACTTACGCGCTGCCTACTGCGCCACCGAGGCTATGATGTAATCATTCAAATTACGTATAAAGATGATAAGAAACATGCAAACTTAATTGACGTGACGAGTTACGCGTCGCCACGCTGAGATACAACAAATTATTTTTAACCTCCGACGCGGAAAGAGTTAAGTATGACGTATCTGTCTATCCCCTTAACGAATATACCTAGAGATTTCGATGAGGGTTATCCCACTATATAATATTATAAAATATATGAATGTTTGTGAGGATGGATGGATGTTTGTTTGTTACTCTTTCACGCAAAAACTACTGAACGGATTTCGATGAAATTTGGTATGGTAGTAGTTTAGGCGCTGGATTAAAACCGCGGTAAGCCGCGGGCAACGGCTAGTTGTAATAAGTTGATCGAGAAGCTTGACTTCAGAGTTTCCCAACGTTTCTTTCACGGCGCGGTCTAATAATACTTTCATGCCCTCTGACATTTTTATTACAAAAAAGGCAAACTTATTCGAGGCTTAGAAAATTATTCGGTTATCGGCCATCGCGGTGGAACTGCGAACGGTGTGTGCGTGATATTGGTGTCACTCACACAACTACATTTTATAAATTAAGTTTTAATTTAATGTACTAACATAGCTCCTAAGTAAAAATGTTACTAACACTAAAGCCTGTAAACCGAAATTAAAACGATTTAATTTAATCAACAGACATTATAATTTAAAATACATAATTAATATTAATTCCTGTTGATTTGTATTACGAAGCAAGAAATCATTTGTTGCTACTTACACTGTCACTGCACAACTGTTATTTATGTATATTGTAATAGCCATGTACATTTTAATGTCTTAGTTTCCTTGCATTATTATTTTTTTTGTTTTCAGGTGGAGCGCACCGGCTCGGACGAGACAACGCTCTCCCGCGCGCTATCTACAGCGGGGGCGTTAGTCGCGCTAGATGGGCGGCCGTACCGAAACGCGCATATCGCCGCTCCGACGCCGGCGCAGGCCCGAGCGGCATGTAGCCGGCTGGCAGCACTCAAACTACTGCTGTTGGAGCCCAAACCCGAGCCGAGACTTCTGCTGAATGTTAGCGCTGATGACGTACATTATGCGACTAAACAGATTATTGTGTAAGTCCATCCAGAAGGCCCGAAAACATAAATGTGGATCTCGTCTTCTCGCTCTCTACTTACAAAAGAGACCGACTTCTTGCGAGTCTTCGATGCCGTTTACGGTTTAGCGGCTGTATTAAAAAATTTTGAAGAAATCATTTCGTTTTTTTATTAGAATACTTGTATTTTGTTCTTTTTCTCTGACGTTTGACACAGTTCATTGTAAAGTGTAACAAGACACGAGATAGATGGCGCCAGTCATATCGCGGCGAAAGTAAAATGTAAGCATTAATTAAGTAGGTAGGTATGTATACAAGTTAAGATCTGCTAACAGTTTCCTAAATAAAATTAATTTGAATTAGTTAACATTTTGACATAAGTATTTTTTATTTATATAATACATAAATTTAAATGGGCTTGATAATAATAATAATTATTGAAATAAATGTAGTGTGTGCCTTTGAATGTGCTTAAGTATTGCTAAGTTTTAAAAATAAAAGACAGTTGAATTTGTGATAAGTATTTTTATTAAATCTTTACATTGTTCTGTTTTGGAGCCTATTCAATGCAAACAAACAAATCCCTTCTTTATTATTAGTATAGATATACTAGCGACTACCTGATTGTTTATACACCATTTTTTTATTTAGGGTTCACTGACAATAGTTTTTCAATAAGGTTGTATAATATTTCTGTTTTTGCAGAGAGAGAGAGAATTTATGTATCACCAACTTGCAGGATTTTGATGAGGGCCTCTATGTTGTTCTCGCGTACTGCCTTCCTACAAGCGTTCACTACGGCCTTACTGTCCTTGCCAACTGAAAACAATTATAGATAATAACATCAAAATTAAATGTTACTAGACAAACACTTAAGTTACTTGATTTTACTTTAAATAATGCCATTTATTTAGCCTGTAGCATAATTCATTAAAATAGAATGTCATTGTTTATATATTATATATTTTCTATATATAAGTATATATGACTAGTCGAATAAGACCAGTAAATGAGAAAATGTGTGGCGAACCAATCCGCGCATAATACTGAATCGCGATATCGAAGTTACTTCAACCAGGAGATTGACACCAGGAGATCTTCCTTCGGGGCTCTTCCCACTATTTCCACAGGCGGATCGCGACAACCGTAACAGCAGACGAGTTACAAGTGTACCAGTACCTTTAACTCCGACCGCTTTGTGTTTCTATCATTCGTATATCGAAGATTTACTACCTCTCAGCCTCGTAGCCTGCTGAAGAATAGTGTGCAAGTGTTTGAGCGAGCCAGTCGCTTGATCCTGAGCCGAGCGCCGCACGTAGCAGCTTGTTATTAGCTCCTCGTTCAGTAATATGACCTCCCTGTATCTGTTCAGCATTTCGTTTCTAGAATGGGTTGAGTAAATACCAATGTAAGAAGATTTTAGTGATTGAAGACTGTAAACCTAAAACTCTTTACTCTATTAAAAGTTGTAGGCTTAAGCACCATACTCACCGTCCAGTCTGAAAATCCAATATCGCGGCCTTGAAGCGGACTTGAAAGTTGTAGGCAAAAAATTTATAAATTATTGACATTATTGGTGGCGAGAAAATTTCCCTAGTTGCGGATTTCGGAACTTTCCTATGACTGATATTTCCATTTGGCTTTTTAATAAAATAGCAATAAAATGTAAAAAAAGATTAATTTTTATTTTGAAATAATTATTTAAAAGATTCATGATTTCATTGTTGGAAATCTACGAAGTGGTAAAAATATTAAAAAACACTTCGTGAGGGTGAACAGTATTTTAAAAGTGGAATATTACTGTCTGTTGGTGTAAATGAACGAAAATATAAAGAAGTTAGGCTGCGTTTAGGCTTTACTTATTGTTATTTATTGAATTTTAAGTAGGCTTACAAACTAATAACAATAAAATAACAAAATATATGGTAAACATATCGCTAATTACAAGTCTGGCTTAGCTGTACAAACTTCTGGTGGAAAATAATCTAAGTCTGTAAAATGTGAGCAAACTCGCATATATTTTGAAGCAGGTTTCCTAACTTTAGGGCGTTTTCCCACCATTTTCGCAACTTTTCGTCAGTAGGAAAAATATGAAAACTTAAAACTTACTGTTGTGTTCCTCAATGTTATAATTATTGTAATAATTTAGAAATTATAATATTGAGGAACACAACAGTAAGTTCCTTTTTTTATTATCCTTTGTAGTCATTTTAAAATTATTTTTTTATATTCTTGAAAAAATACAAATTATTCTTTAAATAGTTTAAAATCGTACGTTTAACCATACTTTTATCTGTCATACGTTAGTTTTGCGACTTTCTGCTAGGGAATCTGCTCATCGCCATATAAAGACGGCCATTAGTACCAGTGCTGGATTTGCAGGCTGGACGGTGAGTAAGGCGTTTTACATACAAATTGTACGTGGCAGCGTCTTGGGCAGCTGGCAATAATGCAGTTATTAGTTGTGCCTTTTCTGCAGTTTCAGCGGCCAATCTGTGTCTTGTTTCATCGATATTACATACATTATCCATCTCTAATCGCAGCTTTTCTTCGACTTCAGGAAACTTTGCTGTTGACTGATGTTTAGATTAGAATTAATTATAATTGGAGTAGTGTTTTTAGTAAATAAAATGATATTTTATTATTTATAATCTAAGAAATATACACATCTAAATTATTATCAAAATATAATGGAAAAAAATAGCATTTGCCTCGTATTCAACTACCAAGCTAGCTGTCAGGTGTGATGTCATCGATTTGTCATTTGTCAAAATAAACGCCGCAAACTGCTTGTACTAGTTTTGTAATTTGTGGTTGAAAATTTGTTTTAACGTACAAAAACTTCGAAAAACATGGTTGGAAACAATGAAGTCGAGCTTTCGGAAGCCGAGGCTGAACAATACGATCGTCAAATTCGACTTTGGGGATTGGAGTCACAAAAGAGGTTACGAGCATCGAAAGTCTTAATTATTGGCCTAACCGGCCTCGGAGCTGAAATCGCAAAAAATATCATCTTGTCAGGAGTGAAAAGTGTATGTTTATTAGATATTGAGAAACTAAACGAGATCGATTTGTATTCTCAATTTCTGGCACCGTCCGACAAAGTCGGCGAAAACAGAGCGGAAGCGTCGTTACAACGCGCGAGAGCTTTGAATCCTATGGTGGAAGTGAGCGCTGAGACTAAGGCAGTCGACGACTTGCCTGATAATTATTTTTCGGCCTTTGACATCGTGTGCGCGACGGGACTAAAGCAGGAACAGTTAGAGCGCATAAACAATATCTGCCGAGACAACAACAAAAAGTTCCTCTGCGGTGACGTCTGGGGTATGTTCGGGTACATGTTCGCCGATTTAGTCGACCATGAGTATTCCGAGGAGATTGTGCAGCACAAAGCGGTGAAACGAGGTCCGGACGACAGCGAGAAGAGCGCTCGGGAGACTGTGTCGATCAATGTGAAGCGCCGCGCAATTTATGTGCCCCTACAGAACGCTCTGTCCGCCGACTGGTCCAAACCGGAGCTAAGATCGAGGTTACGCCGCGGTGACCCCTCTTACTTCGTCATGAAGATCCTTCTGAGGTTTAGAGATGAGTACAATAGAAATCCTGACCCGTCTAACAGAAAAGCAGACACAGAAGTTTTGTTTAAGATGAGGGACGAGCTTGTCAAGGAACTGTCTCTTCCGGAAGGATTCATCAGTGATGCACTCCTTACAGATGTGTTTGGAATTGTCTCTGGTGCTGCAGCTGTGGTCGGAGGAGTCATTGGTCAGGAGGTAGTGAAAGCCGTGAGCCAGCGAGAACCTCCACACAACAATATGTTCTTCTTCAACCCGGTCAAGTGTGTGGGCTTTGTGGAACTGTATGGCCAATAGATTTTATGTAAGTTATATTATAAGACAAAATAAATTAATTTCTACTCTCATGTACTTTTCTTTTCTCCACTAATATAGTTATCATGTTGTTCCTTTGAATTTTACAATATTGATATTAATAGAGATTTTTAGTTTTTTAGGAAAAAGTGTAGGATGTCGTAAATATTAACCTATTTATAAAACTAATAACACAACTGATTAGGTTCGATGTTGCTATTTTTGTTTGTGAATTGATTTTACCAATATGTCAGACAAACGGCCACACGCCATATTTAACTCTTACTAATGGAGCTTCTTAGTACAGACTGACATAAAGTTCATAAAATTTCTGTCAAAATCTTTATTATGCGACTCCATAAGTAAGCATTAATTGCTTCTGAGTGTGGCTATAAGACAGCTACATTGAATAGCTAATTGTAACTGATTAGTGTAAATATTTTTATTAGTTTATTCTAGAACATAATATGTACTTAGCCCCCTGTAAGTACATATTAAGAACATATGTACTTACATATGTTCTAGAATAAACAATAACGAAAAACAATTCTACAATTTACAGCAGAAGTTGTAAAAAGTAAATAAAGTACACTGTACAATAATTACCTGCAAATCTGATAAGTTTAAGAATAAACTCAAACTCTGGATTAGGTCACCGGCTAGTCTTATATCTTTTGTAGTAATTTTAACCTGTCCGTCAGCTTCCAAATCTATCATGAGAAAGCTCTTGTCTCTCAAACAGAGGAATGTCAAATGTAGCTCCTTAGTTTCCTCACTATCCAACTCGAGCTCATCATCAAGTAGAAAGTTTTTGTTGACCCAAATACAAATCCTTTGTGCCCGTTCCATTATTTTGAATGTGACATGACTGTCTATTTTCAGTTTAGCATTATCTGTAAGCCTAAACATAGAGAATCTTGGTAGATGTTTTGTGAGCTCGAATATATGGAATTGTTCACTATCTGGATATCCGACTAAAGCCTGTGGAAATGTTTAAAATTACTATGTACTTTATTAAAAATTTAATTAATTTTTTTAAAGAAAGAAAGGTTTTAAATGAGCTAACTTGCAAGTTGCAGCTTACATTTTTGGCAAATGGCACAAGTATTATATTGTTGGGTATCTTAAAATACCGACATGGTACCTTATAGCTAGTACACTAACTTTCGATTTGACTTATATGTACAGACAAAACCACATTGGTTATGTCTTTCGCTACTTAATGGTCGTTTTTATTTAACCAACATTGTCTGTCACATCTGAGGTAAATGAAAAATGCCGAGGGCTATTAAGAAATCAGTTATACTGCACAGTGTACACATATTTTATGCTAGTTCCACACTACTCGCGAAATAGGACGAGGTTAGCCGAATACATATTGTGGACACACACTTCGCTTGCCCCGTGTCACGCTTTTCGTACTTTGGGTTACTTCGCGGAGCACTTCCTCGGCCTACTTCGCGACTAGTGTGGAGCTTTGGGTCCTTATGTTAATACCTTGATATGCACGTCTACTGGAACATCTCGTGGCGGTCGCAGTGGTATGTATAACATGGACCTCAACTGCTCCGGTGGAGGATGCTTGGCCAACGTCTCGCCGCTTTCGAATATACCCTCTGCGAGCACCAGGGCCGCACGGACGATAGTCTCATTGTTTGTTGAGATTGCTAACTCTAAAGTTCCCTAAAAAAATTTAAACAACAGATTTTTTAAATTAAAATTCCTAAAAAATATTTTAAATAATAGTAGATGGAGCTTATTTATGTGTTTACCATCTTGGCTAGTAAGCACTTAAATAGGCGCCTTAACAAATAAAGCATGTTTTAGGTAGGGACTATATTATCCGGAATCCGTAAGGCCAGGGATTTTCAGCTCTACTGTATTAGCACAGAGATCTATTTTCATTGCTCTGAATTTTCCCCGCACCGCGCCTTACGAACTCCGGACAATATAATCCCAACCTAAAGTGCTATGTAACGGATTAGGTTGGGGACAGGGGCTATATGATCCGGAGTCCGGCGGGTCCGGGAGAGTTCAGAGCACAAAATAAAACTGCGCGAGTTGAAAATCGACGTGTCGAGTTGTCATATGATATTAACATTTGTCCCGAAACTTATGTGTTCGGTTTTCAGCTCTATCGTATTAGCGGAAAGTTCTATTTTCAATGCTCTAAATTTTCCCGGGCCCGCCGAATTCTGGATCATATAGTCCCAGCTTAAATATCTTACTTCTTCAACATCCGGTGCGACTGCTACTTGTAACCTCGTGTTCGTAGGCATCGCAGTAGACGGTCTATCCACTTCCAAATTCAAATGACTGCTGGACGCGTTCGCCTCGTAGTGCTGCATCTCCACCATCAACGCCTGTTTCTTATTCAGCAGCTCCGTGATGGCTAAGCGGTCTTCTTCTGAGGGTATTTTCTTTGCAGCACTGGCGTCTGACGATTCTTGTATTGGTGGATAGCCTAATACTAACAGTCGTAGAAAAGCATTAGGTTTATTATATCTAATAATTATTATCAAGAAGTAATTTAATTGTATTGCTAGGAAGGAAAGCCAGTTTTCTATTTTAAAACTTAAAAGGGGGAAATTAAATACAGGTTTTTCTAATGGTAAGCAATATATTGCGCCCAACTTCAGACGAGTTACGGGATAGGATACTAGTTTTGCACGGCGAAACTCAACGGAAGCGTCACTTTTCGTTGGTTTTCTGTGCGACCGACTAAGTCCAGTCGAGCTGGCCCATTTTAGTTCCTCCCACCGACAGAGCTTTACGAGCTTAAAACTTTTTCAAACATGCTTAACCTTTAGTATCTCAGAACTTAACGAACCTTCTCCCCTATCCGAGACGCACACGAGATCCGGCGTGCCTAATGACCGGTAATCAGCCAGCAACATGGCGGCCGCGGCGGACCGCATCTGCACCCGCCTAACCACCCGGCCCGCCGCGTCGCGCCAGTCTACTCGCCCGTTCGCCCAGCAGCACGCCAGGCATTCGCCAGACCACTGCAGCGAGATCACGTTCTGCTTCGACTGGAGAACAAAATAGAACAAGTTAATCGCAAAACTATAGTATGGAAAATATCAATGTCCATTGTCCACAAAAGACTGAATGTGATTGGCGTAGTAGACAGTAGTTAGAAATATCCAACCTCTTCCAATAGTCGGATAGCCTTGATCCTAAACCCCTCTATTACACTCTGTGATCTGTCCAAATCCAATTTTAACGTAAACAAAAAGATTACCTAAACTCGACCAAATTAATCAAGTATGGTGTCACTGTATTTCAATAATGTGTAAATAAGTAAGTGACATTTAAGTTGGTAGCAGTATGTTTTATTGTTCTCTTTACAGGAGTAAAATGGCCACATTAAGTGAATCGTATTATGAATCATCTACTATTGAAATTCAATAGATGATGTTTCATATTACGATTTTAGACCTGCTGAACGGACAAGTATAGTTAGTCCTATTTATGTAGTACAGTTTTATTAGCTTTTTAAAAATCAAGTTACTTTTACACGCCACAATCGTATTCCTTCCTCGTATATCCCAATAGTTCCATTGGCCAGGCCGTACGCGAACCGCACTTCACTTATCTGAGATAGACAGATTACGGGTCCAGTTTCCACCATCTCGGCTATAAACTGATTGTTCTTTAGCACCCGGATGTAGGAATCGTCGCAGCCTATTAGCAGCTGAAAGATATAAAATAAGAGCATATTTGCCATATGGCCAGTTCACACTGCAACGATTAACGATACGCGGCGATGCATTTTTAAGAAAGCTATTGAAAATTGAACATACACTGCACGCGATGCAACATTACATTCGAAATTTCGAATGTAAAAAAAAATATAATTTAAAATGCAGCGCCATGTCGCGTATCGTTTCGTTTCGGTGTAATTTATTGACCCTTACTTCAACTTTTTTTTTATTCTCTTAAGAATAAATGGTATGGTTATACAGACACTAATATATTTTCTATGAAATGTAAATGACACAATGCGTGCCATTGCCAGGTAGTTACCTACCCTTTATTTCAAACTACCGTTTGTCGTGTACATTTCTCTGATGTCACCACTTTAGTGCTCCTGAGACAACCTACCTCGTTCTCGCCATCCTTATCATAGTCAAACGTGATCATGGCGCTGACTTTCCCCCCAATAACGTTCCAGAACACCTCCTCACCCTGGCTGTTCAGCGCTAACACGGAACTGTGTCCACCGACTATAGCTAGAGCCTCGTGTTTTCCGAAACTACCCACAATTATCACGTTCACGCCATCTGGTGCCTCTTTGAAGAACAAATCGATGTTGTCGTGCACGTCGTAGGCTGTAACAAATAACAATATTTAAATTAGTAAACAAAAAGATTAAATCCTACCATTAGGATTATTTTCGGCATCGAAACTCTCCGAGGCAGGGTTACCAGAATGAGTACGTAATAGCTGACTTCCGAACAAAACCGATGATTCCCAAAATCCAAATCACAAAATTTCCTCTCAAAATTTCAACTTCTTTTTAAAATTTGACATGACTAAATAGACATTGACAATTAACATTCGACTACTACTTCCGCACTCATTCCGATCTTTCAACAGACTTCCTTCAGTTCACGTACCCTTGTTTTTTCATAAAACCTACTCGTAAAGCAGAGTCTCCGTCAACACACTCTGACATTGGCTTTCACTGCCAGCCACTAAGGAGCCGTTTTTAATAGAAGAATAAGACCCGGGGGAGCTTTCAATGTCGAAAACTCCATGTGTTTCTTTAGCGCACGGTAATTGTGACATTTAATTTGGTAGCAAGACAGTGCGCTATTGCGTAATTTGTTTTCGTTTAGATGAACCGATTATTACAGTTTGACCTTGTAGTAGTCATATTATACAAAACAGTAGCTACCTAGTACTAAGAACTAGTACTTAGAAGTCGTGTTTTGGAAAATGCTAAAAATCCAATTTTCGGGACTGTACAGGAATGTAGGCTATCCATGTAGTAGACTGAATTTGAAACTATGAAATAAATAGTAGGCACCAGTAAGTGTGTTCACGTTCTCTCTAATAAGATAACAAATTTTAATTGAAACCTATAATTAATAGAATTAAGAGATGCGCCTCTTACTCTCCTTAATGTGACAGTTTAAGTAGTTAAGCTACTGCGGGATGGCAAACGAAACAGATTAATAACTTTGCGTAGGTACCCAATATTTGCGTAGGTGATCCTATTAACAGCATGTCTCGTTGTGTATCCGGTTTCAAAGGACCAGCGGCCATTGATATGACAGCCTGGCTCAGGTTCAGCTCAGAGACTTCTCCGTGAGACTGAGATCTTTGAGCTCTACCACTAATAATACCTCCTTGCGGATGATGAATTATTATCTAAAAATAAAAGAATTTGTATGAAGATTTGTTATTAAATAGTGGCCAGTAATATTTAAATATTTTGTGTAAAGCTTAAAATCTAATAAAAACATGAAATAAACATACTTTATCATACCCAGCTGATGCGGTGAAGCAGGCATGGGTACCGTCATATTTTGCAATAGTTGCAATGCCGGGTGTGACTTTATGATTTAATTCGAGTTTAAACACTGGCTGCATTGTGGAGACTTGCATTTTAGAAGAAAAAGCTAGGCAAGGAAAAAGTTTTATAGGTGAAAATTGTTTTGCTTTTTATTTTCGTTCGGTAGGTTGTTTAGTTGTCATAGTAACCTACCAAAGTAAACGAAAGCCTATAGTTTTTGGGAAGCACTACAGTTTTGATGTTCACACTTTAATTTAAAAACATGAATTTATTAAATGGGTACCTATTTAACAATATAAAACACGGGTTTTTGTGAATATCAACCTCTCGAGTCTCGATCCAATTTAAATTGCTAAATAAAATAGGACGGAAGAAGACGGAGACATACTGGAAGACTATTTATCTGTCAAAGCGACTTTATAAAGTTTCAAGTCGTTGTCATTTGTCAGAATAATTTGACATATTTTGAGGATAGATCTAACATTTTACCTTGATCGAATTTTGAAAAGCAAAAACAAATAAATTCACAGGAAGTGGACGTTCCTCGGAAATTGCAAAATCATCACCTCGTACTTAGAAACTGAAGGAAAAGATTAAAAGAGTGAGCTGGGACAGTAAAATACTTATCATTACCCATGGGAAGTAAAATAGAAGGATCAACTGCGACAACCAGGTAAAACTGTCATGTTTCTCTGAAAATCATTGCGCAATATTTCCGCAATCATAAATTTTCATTTCATTTTAGGTATTCAAGTTATGACCGTAATATCGAGTCTCATCTCATACTGCTATACCTGGGTTAATTTCTCTTTGCCATTGATTCAACACCTAAGTGGCTGTGTAAGGTATTGTCCACACATTTGTCAGTCCTTGTGGTGGCGATTGTACAGAACAAGTGCTAGCTTTGGAAATTGCTTAACTTTTATGAATTTTGTCTAACTTCTAGAATCTAGATCCCTCTATCCTAAAGTCCTACTGCAATCCTTATAATAATGTTTTCATTTTAAATATCTTTATTTATTCTAATACAATGAATATTAGATAATAATATGTTGTACACATGAAGGTACAAAAATAGTTACTTGAAAAAACTTTAATTTTCTTTTAGAAATACAATAAAACACAAGTCACATAAAATAATCATTAGTCCTGTTCACGAATCATAGCTTTAATCATAACTTACACTTATTTAAGGAAAGCAATTTTTTTACCGACTTCAAGAACAGGAGAAGATCATAGTATATTTGACCCATGTTTTTTTCATGTTATTGATTGTACTGTAGGTTGTTGGTGAAGGAAACAGTGCAACAAGTCTGTATTTTACTACTGTCAATGTTTTTTTTGTATTTCTCTTCATCATATATCAACAAATAAAATATATATATATATATTGCTATCTGTATATTCTAAAAAAAAATAGCTATGACCGAGTACAATTTCACAATTTTTATCTTTAAAATGTATCAAACTTTTTTATCTTTAAAATGTATCAAAAATTACAATTTCATAAATATAACCATATTTATGAAATTGTAATTTCCTAATATGTTATTATAACATACATATTATTATGTATATTTATTACTTTATTTCTTATGTTGTGCCAAAATAAGGTATATTGCATTTTGAATGTAAAGTACAACCAATAACCATGAATTTATTTATATTTTAATAAATACAATATTATATTTTTACAGATAATCTCTATTTAATTCTCCGATGGGCATTGACAAGCAAGTCTGGTGTTGTGATTTTGCATGCTTTTTTATGATGAACAAAAATGTATAAAAAAGATGTCATTTTTGTTTTTGTCTTTCTAATTCTACTAATAATAACCTAACCAAGAGCATGTCAGGACATATCTAAGGAGGGTTCCGTAACTATCAACGCGCAATAGGTTTTCTTTGAATTACTTCAAAATTTATTGTCCGATTTTGCTCAAAATAATTTTCATAAAGAGTTTTTAGTATGATCTATAACCTATACTTATGATAGAAACTTGTAAGTTTCTATCTTATATAGTTTAGAATTGCCAGTATACCACTACCAATACAATACCACTTTGGAGGCTGATTACTCGAAAATGGTTGACTTTGTAAAAAAATAATTTATGAAATCTTGCCTTTATTTAAAAATACCTATTCAACAATACCCCACACGAACAAGAGGTAGAACAAAAAAATATTTTTCATCCCCACTTCACATGTATGGAGAGCCACCCCTAAAATGTAAAATTATTGTTATTTTATGATGCCGCAACTGACCAAATTTCATCAATTTATATTCATAATTAAAGAAACTAGAAGCGCGGACAGACAGACTGAAACTATAAGGGTACCTTGATTATTACGGAACTCTAAAAACCTGTCATTAGAAAAGGCAAAAAATCACACAAATATAAATAGCTTTTACTCATTATAATGGTTATTTTATGCCATATTTTTTTACAAAGCAAAATTAATACATTAGTAATTATTGGTATTGGTAATATACAGTTGCACATACACCCCTGTTACTGTCCAAGTATTTAGTATGATTATTATTTATTGCTTCTCTTCTATTGCAGAACTGTTAGCACGTCATGGTCTGGGAATATAGTTAATGTTTTGTGGAGGTAAGGTTTTCTCTATGGCATGTATTTAAATATGGGACAAAACAATAAAATATTGGGTGTGAAAAAAAAACAGAATATTGAATTCTTCTATCTCGGAAACGGTGCATCGTACTGAAAAAAGAATGAAAATTTCCTCCTCCTTAGTAACCCCGCAACCACATATTTTCTTCATGATGGGAGAAAAAGAAATTAGAAATCCTTAATTTTCCAACATTTCTATAGCTTTATTACATCGTTCGTATCTCAAAGTAGAGTAAGAGTATTGCCACATTTTTTTTTTATTATCGCTTCTATCTCGAGAACAGGTAAACCTTCTGAATAAATAATGAAAATTTCCTCCCCCCCCAAGTAACCCCATAACCACGTATTTTCTTTATGTTAAGAGTTTTTTTTAATCCTGAATTTATAACATACTGTGTTAATAATCCTAATCAGTATCCTTAACAACTTTTATTTTAAATTAGTACCCATGTAATTTTTACGAAGAATTAAAATTCTCCATTTTGGAAATTGAAATTGGAAGACAATTTTATAATCAGCGCCCCCAAAAACCTGGGAAAGGTATTAATAATAAAATACTAATTTTAATGAAAAAAATGTACGCCATTTTGGAATTTCAAAATGGATTTAGTTTTCATATTATTCCCAATATACACCTAATTCCCAAAATCCTTGAAAACGACACCCATACCAAAGGAAAACAAACTCCAACAGTACCGGTAAAATGCTGCATCTTTGCCAATCAGCTCCAACTTTGCCTAATTTATTCAAACCGACATCAATCGACAGCCGTTACTCTTTTTTTATTCCTTTTAATGGTAGAAAATGTGTCATAAACATGGCAACTCATTTTTTGTTTTTTTTGAAATGGTAACACTGCACCATTTTTCTCTGACAGCTATCAACGGTCGCATGAGAAGAGAATGTTTTTTAGTTGTGCGCGGTACTTTTGTTTTTTTCCTAAAAAAATCGAGATTTAAAGCTTTGTGGATACAAGGGTAAGTAAATATGCTCTTTCTTGTGGTTTCAATGCTTTTTCTTATAAATATAAGATTTGTGAATAGGATGGTGGTAGGCAATGTTGCAAAAGGTTTCAGGGATATTAGTGTCACAAGTTTGCCTATAGCTAGGGTTGTCACACTTGTTCCTCAATTATAGTGAAGCCCATGGATTTAAATTACTCCATGTTAAAATATTAGGTGAATTATCATCGTCAAGTGACACAAGTATTGAATGAGAAGTTTAGGATTTACATAAAATAGTTTGTAAGATAAATACATAAATGAATAGGTAACTTTGAAGATTTTCAAAGCCCATATTAACGCCGTGGTAAATGTTAGTATCATATTTTATAAATATATACTTAATAATAATTACGAAAAGTTTCAAAATTAATACAAAATAATATAGTTTTATTTTGTTATAAAACTATATTATTTTGTATTAATTTCGAAACTTTTCATTCATTCCTTCCTAAGATTTTTTTAGTGATAAGGTGACCTTTTAAAGTTCCTATATCCATAAGGGTTTTTGTAATAAGAGACTGATTATGAAACTTAAAATTGTTAATTATTGAAGGTCTGAGAAATTAAAGATTTTTTGTTTCTTTTTTTGGAAAAATTTATAATATAAAATGACACGATTGTTCTTTTTACGCCAAAAGAACATCAGTCCCACGTTGTTTGTAAAATTTTAATTTTAATTCAATAAAAGTTCGTAAGTATTAAGAATTGATTTTCTTTTTATTTGGAGCAACCCTAACCATGCTTATTGCTTAGTATGAAGATACTGCGCAAATTTGCCTAATTAAGCCCAACTTTGCCTACTTATTTGAAAAAAATAGTATTATTTAGATGTTGGTCATCATCTAGACATCACGACGTTAATACACGATCTAGCTTTTACTTATGACTAGTTTTGAATGTGGTAATTGCATATTTTTTTTATTATTATCCAGGCAAAGTTATTAAGGGAAACGTTATTTCCCTCCAACTTCGCCTACAACTTTGACAGTCCATGAACATCAATCTGGCGTTAGTTTTGGTATTATGAATCTTTAAACGTGAGTAATAAGTCTTGAATTTGCTTAATGTTGTAAAACGACCACAGATAATAAAATCTTGCAAGAGATATTAATGGAAAACTTCAAATTTCGTGCAAAGTTGCAGCATTTTACGGCTTTTATTTAAAAAAAAATGCTATTTTCCGTAGCCTGCAAATTGAATTTTTAGCAGTCATTAATTTATCAATCCAATCTGGTTTTATAGCTGCTTACATCGAATAATAGTCACCAACTCGAAAATTAAATCGCCAACTTATGAATTTCGGTGCCAATTTGGATTAAATATCGCCACTTTTTTTCTGCCGATTTTTGTATTTTTTGTCACCTGAGTGCTTTTTTCAGTTTAGTAATTTAGTCGCCAACATATTAATTCGCTGCCAAATTCAGTAATACAGTATACTCGTGTGCAATCGCCAACTTTTTTTTGTTCGCAAGATTAATTACATCCCATTAAAAAGTAGTTAGCTCTTGCACCTAATATAATTCAAATTGTTGTTTGTTGTAAGTTAGCTTACTGAATGTCGCTGACGTACAATATCTAGTAACCTTGCAGCTCACATAATTTAATAGCATACTGATGAGCTGCAGAAGCTTACGAGGGAGTTAGCGTCAGTTCCCACCGAGACGCGAAACGGCGCGCGTTTTACAAGATAGCGATTTAAATTTCACTACACTAGCATTTATAGTTCGTATAGACGTATCTATTATAGTAGTTCAAATTTGAGTCGCTATCTTAAAAAACGCGCGCCGCGTCGCGACTCGGTGTGTACTGACGCTAACTCCATCTGAGCTTCTGCAGACAAAACTGACCTTTACGTTAACATATTATATTTTACACGGTAACGAATTTTAAGACTGCCGCCTACCATTGTGATATCTTAAGTATTGTGCGTCAATGTATTTTTTTTAATAATAGGTCTTTACCTATGAAATTGCTGTTCTGCAGTAGGTACTGGCCATTTCAAATCAAAATAATTTTTGTTTGGCTAAGAATTCTAATTTCAAATTAATTTTATTTTAAAAACATGGAATTCTTTTTCCAAAAGTAGTAATTTGTTTATTGATTAGTGTTACATTTTAATCGCATTTCAATCTTTTTCGTCATCATGGATACGTTAAAAATTCGAGTAATTATGGAATATGAGTACCGTCGTGGCAGCAACGCGGCACAAGCGGCACGCAACATCAACGACGTTTACGGAGCTAACACTACAAGCCAACGCACCACCTGTTATTAGTTTGCTCGCTTCCGTTCTGAAAATTTCGACCTGAAAAATGAACCTCGCGGTCGTCCGAAGACTTTGGTCGACAATGACGAATTAAAGGCGATTGTCGAAGCTGATGATACACAATCTACGGCTGAATTAGCAGCAGCTTTCGACGTTAGCGTCAAAACAATATTGGTCCATTTGCGTCAAATTCGCAAGGAAAAAAAGCTTGACAAATGTGTGCCCCACGAACTCAATGATCGCCAGCGCGAAGTACGCGTATAGACGTGCCTTGCACTGCTCAACAGACACACAAATGAAGGAATTTTGAACCGCATTGCTACCTGCGATGAATAATGGATTGTGTTTGATAACCGCAAGCGCTCAGCAAGTTGGTTGGATCCTGGTTCAGCACCTAAACAATGTACTAAACGAAAACTTCCCCTAGAAAAGTGATGGTCACTGTTTGGTGGTCTAGGCCGGTGTGATTCATCACAGCTTCTTACCAAAGGGGGTGAGCATTACTGCAGATGTGTACTGTGAAGAACTGAACACAATGATGGAGAAGCTGGCACATCTCCAACCAGCATTGGTCAATCGCTCGTCTCCGCTGTTCCGCACGACAACGCGCGACCTCATACTGCACAGCAGACGGTCTCCAAGTTGCAAGAACTGGGGTTGGAAGCTCTCCGTCATCCGACCTACTCACCAGACCTTGCGCCTACAGACTACTACTTTTTCCAGAATTTGGGTAACTTCTTGGCGGGAAAAAAATTCAATACCCGAGAGGCAGTACAAAATGCCTTTGAAGAATTTGTTGCCAGTCAGCTGATTTCTTTAAGAAGGCCATCAATAAACTGCCACTGCGTTGGCAAAGATGCATTGATTGCATGGGTGATTACTTCGATTAATACAAATAAAAAATTAGTTTAATTTTTTTCATACAAAACGGCAATTTCATAGGTAAAGACCTAATATTACAATATTTTATTGGTTGCTTCAATTTTTTCTGGTTTTAGCTGGACCGGCGGCTGGTTCCAGTGGACCCGCCAGTCGGACATGGTGTTGCGGAATGTTGAACAGAAAATACTATCATGTAAGTAACCCTTTATTGTTGACAACTAGCAGACGGTCGCCCGCTATCGTGAAAAGTTAATGGTTAAAATTAGCATCATGATTCATGATCATGGTACCGCAACACGATTTTTATTGATATAGAAAAGTTGCTTATTATTACTAAGAAATCCTTTGTTTTTTTTTCATAGAAATCAAAATAAAAAGCGAACAAGCCACTGGTACACACATTATTGTATTAGATTATTGTTATGACTCATTCACGACTTTTGGGTCAGGTGAATAATCGATAGGACAAAGACCTTATCGTCCTTCATTGTTGCGTTCCTTTTAAAAAGGTACTTTTATTTAAGTCATTTGCTAAAGATTGTAACGGGATTGCAAGAGGTTCAATTACTTAATCTATTTTGGTTCTACTGAAACAAAGTCACGCTCAAAATATGCTAGTAACAATTTAACAAATAAATCTTATACTAAGATGCTAATTTATTTATATTTCAAGCGACTCGAAATTTTCTATCAAGCGAAATCGGAATATAACTTTTGAAGACATTTGAAAAAAAAAAACATGTGCATTGATTTGTACGGAACCCATTAGCCGTTATCTATCCGTGTCCTGACACGCTCTTGGTTTGGTTATTTTTGTATTTTTCTATTTTCGACATAATATGCAAAATATTGTGACATTTATATTTTATTATTAGTATGTAGTAAAAGGCCTAAGTTTTTATATTATTTAGTAATCTCATGTCAGTGGCTTTGGTCTTTTTGAGAAATAAAGTTATTGAAATAAAAATTGTACCTAATGTTTTATATTGTCACGTCAGCAAAAAAGTTGTAAACTGCGCGGTACAAGTTGTAAATTTCGCGGTACAAGTTGTAAACTGCGCGGTACAAGTTGTAAACTGCGCGGTACAAGTTGTAAAGTGCGCGGTACAATTTGAGTCATAATTGCAGTGCATTTTAATCTTTGAAGGTTGTACGTAGCGATCAATGTTATCTAATAAAGTTATCGTCCTTTCGAAATGTTAAATATTTTTAATGATGGACAAAATAATATTCATCATCATCATCACTACTGACTATTATCGTCCTCGTTTCTGCCGGGGGCGCTGGGGCTCGGGTTCCTCAAAATGAGGAATAGGCTGCAGTGAACTGCTAATAGGAATACAGATTATATTATTAGATTTATAGAAACTAATATTCTCGGCAAACAGGTTTTAACTGTATCATAAAACACATTCTACGTGTGTGTGCGTCACGATTGCTCCGCCACTTTATCTAAACAGGAAGAAACTTCGCCAAAAAAATTGTCGAAATTTGTCAAAATCGAAGGGTACAAACCAAAAATTTGTCAAAGTAGAAACAAATAAGTTACAAGGATTTTAAGTTGGCCGCGCGAACGTAACGTGGACGATTGCGCGGCCATAGATCTCAGGAATCACGTAGGTCAGAAATCTTATTTCTTATGTCATATAAAGACTGAATTTGTCAAAAATTGTCGAAAAAGGAATTATAAACTCTAATTGGATATTTTAAGAAATATTTACCTAAGAAGTTCTGGCCGCGCAATTCTCCACTTGTCGTTTTTTAATGTTGATTATATCTTTATAACTTACGACTAAGTACAAAAAAACTGTTACAGGAAGAAAGGTCTTAATTTGTCGAAGCTAATGAAATCAATAAATACCTACTATAAAAGCTTAGTAAAACAGACAAATCAGTCCGAAACAATAAATACATGGCCGCGCGGTCGAAACGTTACTTTGTACGCTGATATCTCAGTATCTGTAATTGCTAGGATTTCGGTGTAAATATCCATTTATTCGACATATTAACCACATTAGAATGACATATCGTTTTACTCTCAGAACAGTTATAAACGCATGTAATCTCGAAAAATATGTTCTCTCGTACAATGTTCGAGTAGGGTAACCATAATTTTGATTTGATTTGGTTTTGGTTGGATTTGATCTTTTGCTCTACTAGACGAAAATGGATCTATTTCATCAATAATACCAATTTCGACCATTAACTCGTAAAATCAAATTTGGTAAGTTAAGAGCTACAAAAAAATCATTAACTTAGTTATCGCTATGTA
Organism: Phengaris alcon alcon; assembly: GCA_037179445.1. Taxonomy (NCBI): domain Eukaryota; kingdom Metazoa; phylum Arthropoda; class Insecta; order Lepidoptera; family Lycaenidae; genus Phengaris; species Phengaris alcon. The sequence goes on along the minus strand of JAYRCH010000044.1, from coordinate 560,907 downwards.
TGTTAAATATGCAGACCAAGGTGAACTAGAGTGAAGGAAGAAATGCAATAATAAAAAGGTATACATTATCTCCCTTACCAGGCCTCTGTCACTAGATGTAGTTTACTCGCGCTAAGTGCCTACCGCAAGCCGGAACATGGTTGATCCATTTCGCAGTGGGTTGTCGACCATCGAGCGCGACGCGCTCGTACTAATATTAATTGAATCGATATGAATTTGCCTCGTAATTTGTGTAGTGTACATGTATGTAGACCAGGTAGAAGAAGAAAAAAGGAAACATATCTTTTTTCACATTACCTAGTGATGAAGACAGGCGACTGTCATTGTTTTTAACTAGATTTTAAAATCTGTCTAATACACTGATGTCTATTTTGATTTGTGTTGCTTTATGTAACATGACTATTATAGGAAAAAATATTTACCTAAATCTTATATCCTAATAGCACATATTACTAAATAGTTACTGCGTAAGTAATAATACCTACTTGTACTCTTATTTATTCTGTGCTAATAGTATGCATTCAGAAAACATTTTATGGGTAGCAACGTCGGTCTTTGTTTTTGATAGAGGTACAAAATTTGTTTTTTGTTTTTTTAGTAAAAGTTTACTAAAAAACAAAAAACAATTTTTTAAGTTTACTTTACGACTTCACATAAATAAATTATACTCAAAAGTAATATAAGCTATAAATGTAGTTTTTTTATTGAATGTGATTAAACATCTTTGAGTAATATCGTTCGCTATAGTACAGTAGGTTTACAAGAAAAAAGTTGTAATTAAATATAATTCTAAAAGAAGACAACCCCGATTTGGACATATTTGGCCAGAAAAGATAAGAGTTATGCAATAGAAAGAGACGCAACATATTGTAGGTAAATATAACCGTAGGCCAATTTCTACTTCACTAAAAATAGTCAAGGATCAATCGCTGAGCGATTAGAATTGAACTTAATCGTATCCTAGTAGGAATCAAAATTTCTTTTAAGACTTTTCTAAATGATTCTTCTGTATTTGTACTCTTATTTATTATGTACCCTTACTAATAATTTATTAAAAGAGTAACACATTGAATAAGCTATAAAATGTTTTGTCCTTTTCTGTCAAGCTACTTTTTCTATACTTATATCAAACAAGGACAACACATTGTATATGTACGTATACAGTGTGTAAATATTTTTAATTAGTATTTAATATAAATAAAATAACCTTATATAGAGAAAAATCTTATATTTTTATATGCCAAACGTTTTAAGATGTTAGCATAAAAAAATATGCCGATGGACTGACTGTCTTGGTTGATCCATTCGGTCGCGCGAGAGTTGTCTGCGAAGGATCGACGCGAGTTTGCTTTTTGGGCTCTAACTCTAACATAATATGTTAGAGTGAGAGCGCTAAATGAAATTTATGATTTCTCACTCGCACAACTGCTAGCCAGCGGACCACCGACCGAATGATAGCCGCTTAGGTTTAAAAAATGAGCCGTTAGTCTTGTTCGAAACCCGGATGTGTGATTTGTGTTTATTCGGATCGCAATGTAAGTGCCATGTTCTGTATTTCATCTAATAAACCTGGTTACCTATATTTTTTCAAGAAAGTTTATACTTGGACCTAACATTTGTGAAATAATTTACCATGACAAGCACGGTAAGTGATTTTTTTACAACTTAAATTTGAGTAAAATATATGAAAATATATATACCTTTTTAATTAATATTTAAGGTTTAGTTAAGCTATAAAATTTCATTAGTCGTATATATGTACATAAGAAAAAGGGCATGAAGTTTGTTTCAAAATAATAATAAAATGTGAGTTTAGTTTACATAATATAGCTACAATGTTATATTCCCATTTGTTTGTTGAATGTCCGCCGTATAATAGGTACAATTTTTCATAGATCCTACATTTCTTATTCAAAATTACCAACTGCAATTCTTTCGATATTTGGGTTATTCCTCAAAAGGTTTTCCTAATTTTATTTCTAAACCACCCCTACAATAGCGAAATAATTAATCAAATTGATTTAGCAAGTATTTATATTTTTTGTAGGCCCTAGGGACATCTTTAAATTTTTATATAAACAGTTAGGTACTTATTTTGAAATTGAGAGTCCTTGAATGCGTTTTGTACTAAAAAAATAACACCAAACTTTTACTTAGTGAGTATTTACCAAAGAATAAAGAAAACACCTTACATTATTACGAAGTAGACATTTTAAATGTCATATGCAAATTGTTCAAGTTATCATTTTCTTGTCTACATCTGTCGATACTTTTAAGCTCCTGGAAATCTCTAATTATAGTAGCTGATAAGTTGTAATTGACGGTTTTTTTATATATCCTTACGGGATACTAGCTTTTTTGTAAAATGAACGCATTTCTTTTTCAGATTAAAATAAGAGGCCGCAAACGGAAAGTGGATAGTGAAAAAATTAAAAAAGTATTAATGAAATACGCAGATGTATGTAAAAACCGTTACATTAAGTACAATGATGCAGTGTTTACATCTATTTCTATAGAATTCTAATTCTATAGAAATAGATTTAATTATCTATAATCTGATGTCTCCATACGCAATTTATAAGACGTTGAAAAGACACTACGACGAATATTTCCAAAACGATGAAGATGAAAACCATGAAGATATTCCAATTCAGAGCAGTTCATCTTCACCGTCGCGTCATGGTATAGTTTCATCACCATTGACATGTCAAGACAAAGGAGACCAAATAAAAACGTTTACTTTTATAATAGATGAGCATGACTGGAAAAAAATACAACCTATCTCGGTACATTATACTAGAAGAGACATAAGAACCACATCAACACACCAAACATACAAAAGTCTACCAAAGTTTAAGTGGGCGACTTTCTTAAGAGAAAAGCTCTGGGAATTATCTAGGCTACCGTGTACTTGGAACCTTAAAAATAAAAAAGTTGATAGTAAAAATAGTATTTGGATTAAAGGAAAGTACTCACAATGTGAAAGAAAAACATTAATCAGAACAGAAGCCATTACTGAGAAAACTGTAACTATGTCATGCGATATAATTTCCTCTAATGAAGTCATTGTACCTCATAACCCTAAGAAAAATTCAAAATTAACGCCATATAGAAGGGGTCAATTAGCAAAAAAAATTACAATATAAGCCTGCAGTTGTTGTACATAAAGAACTTGCGGCAAAATTCATAATAGAGCCAAATAATGTCTGCCCACCGGTGTTGCCAAGCTTAGGAGCTCTCCGAAAGATCAAGTATGACAAAAGACAAGGCAACAGACTTAATTCTCACCCAATTCTATGTATACTTATGATGACACAAATTGTACAAAGAAACTTTATTCGTGAAATGACACTGATACCACATTTTCATTTGTATTATTGGTCTGATCAACAAATTGATTATTATGATATGTATCATCGTAGTTTCTCTAAAGTAACCATTACTGTAGATGCAACAGGGTCTTTTTTTCGGGCTATAATGCTTCCAGATGGATCTATACTGACGAACGATTATTTATTTATATTGCTATGATTTCCTCAGATTCGAATAAATCTACACCTATTTTTCAAATGATTACTGATTCCCACAGTAAAGACTCAATTACGGCGTGGTTAAAAAAATGGTTAATTGAGGTAAGAAGCGCACCACATGAAATTATTACAGATGACTCTTCAGCATTAATTGCAGCTAACGTTTTAGCTTTCACAACGTTTAACAGCGTAAAAGATTATATTAAACGATCGTTTCTGGTTTTAGGAGGTTACAATTACGCATTACCAGAAGTGTTTATAAGACTTGACACTAGTCATTTTATCGAAACCATTTACAACTTACGTTGCTTTGAAAATATCGATATAATTAGAAGATGTTTTACGTTCGTTGCATTTTATTTATAAAAGAATGTGAATGTTATCAACAAATAAAAGTTCTCATTACAGATGTTGTCAAAATATGTCTAACTGAATACGACAATACAGAAAATCCTGTTCGTAAAATTTATGTAAAGAAAATAAAATGCTTACTAGGCAATAGCGAATATAAGGAACCTAACCAAGAAACCGACGAAAATGAAAATATTTATGAAAATATAATCTTTGATGAAGACGGCTTACTTTCATGGTTTGAAGAAATAGTTGAGAAGGAAAAAAATCTGGATAAAACAGAAAAAAGTGTTTCAGAATCGCGCAATTTCTTTTATATGCCTCATTTAATAACAACGCTTAAACGATTACTTCTCAAGTTACCCCTCTGGAGTAATGTTATGTGCCCACTATATAAGTCTCAAAATAAAAAACCAACATCCTCAGCTATAGAAAGCTATTTCAAAACAATGAAAAATTTATTATTTGCTACAAGATTAAAAAAATACAGCATTGACGAGTATCTAAAAATCCATCATGATTATTTATTAGGTGAAATGAAAATTGCTTTTAACTGTTTAAATATTACCTCAGAAATTGACAAAAAAAGAGAGAAACAAAAACAGGAAAAAACAAAAAAAAGGAAAAAACTAATATCAAGACAAAAATGTAGCAAAAAACAAAAAATTGATGTAATGAAAACGTTTTCAAACGATTCAGTGTTCTCTGAAATACCTTCGTATATTGAAAACTGGAGAGGCGAAGGCGTTTCTACGAAAAATGACGACCGTCTGAATATTATGACTTTAAAAAATGGCAATTTAACAAATTTTTTTTTTTTAAATATAACTTTAACAAATACATGTGCTTTTGATTCCGTTTTTTTTTTGCTGGCCCTCGGATATAAAGAAAATAAATTCTTACGTGAAATGTTTGACGGTTGTAGAAATAACGACGTTACAACGTTTTTAAAACTCATAAGCGATTCTGATAACTATATAGAAGCTTACTTAGAATAAAAATTGCTTCGAATTTTTTCAAAAATAATGGATATAGTTGCGACTGTAACGCCGCATTTATTTATGAACACATTATTTAAACAGTACGTGACACAACAGTAATTGTTTAAACAGTACGTGCAGGAATTCGGGCCCATTAGAGAGAAAACATGTATTTCTACCATTGAATTTAGATGTAATAAACATCTTTTCCATTCACAACTTAGAAGATGTTAATCTTATAAATGAATGGGAAAATAAACGATGTAGAAAATGCAATGAATTAGTTAAATTTACTTATACATTATCTAAAATAATAACGTTTGATTTAAACGGTACACAAATGATGATGTTACAGGACATACCTCAAAATATTATATTAAAACAAAATATTTATAAATTGTTAGGTGCAATTGAATATACTCCTCCAATTCTTGGGGCAATAGGTCACTACAAATGCCATTTTACAAGAAATGACAGAGTGCTTTGTTACGACGATAATATAACCAAAATATGTGACAGTACAAAAGACCCTGTTTACATTCATTTTCTAACATATGGTTTTGTAGATGTGTAACCAATATTATTATTTGTGTTATTTGATTTGTTGATTTTGTTGAATAATTACTGATTTTTTATTTTCTTTAAAATGTTTCTGTAGTGGTTTTCAAATTATTTTTTGTTTGTTGATTTTTGTCACATGTCTATTGTTGTTAATTTTGCAAGCTGTGATGAATAAATACATCTAAATATTGAAATATACAAGTTTAGTTTTATTTAATACTTTTGCAAATCGAGTTAGATGTTGTTCAATATAATTGTAAGTGTCCAGTTAGAGGTATTCCCAAATCAAATCAAAATTATGGTTACCCTACTCGAACATTGTACGAGAGAACATATTTTTCGAGATTACATGCGTTTATAACTGTTCTGAGAGTAAAACGATATGTCATTCTAATGTGGTTAATATGTCGAATAAATGGATATTTACACCGAAATCCTAGCAATTACAGATACTGAGATATCAGCGTACAAAGTAACGTTTCGACCGCGCGGCCATGTATTTATTGTTTCGGACTGATTTGTCTGTTTTACTAAGCTTTTATAGTAGGTATTTATTGCTTTCATTAGCTTCGACAAATTAAGACCTTTCTTCCTGTAACAGTTTTTTTTGTACTTAGTCGTAAGTTATAAAGATATAATCAACATTAAAAAACGACAAGTGGAGAATTGCGCGGCCAGAACTTCTTAGGTAAATATTTCTTAAAATATCCAATTAGAGTTTATAATTCCTTTTTCGACAATTTTTGACAAATTCAGTCTTTATATGACATAAGAAATAAGATCTCTGAACTACGTGATTCCTGAGATCTTCATTGTCGCGCAATCGTCCACGTTACGTTCGCGCGGCCAACTTAAAATCCTTGTAACTTATTAGTTTCTACTTTGACAAATTTTTGGTTTGTACCCTTCGATTTTGACAAATTTCGACAATTTTTTTTGCGAAATTTCTTTCTGTTTAGATAAAGTGGCGGAGCAATCGTGACGCACACCTACGTGTAATATGTTATTGATATAGTTTCAAAATCGATCCTTTTGTTGTCGTACCCTTCTATAATAGCTTGTTACGCAGACATTCTCAATTATAAATGCTGGTATGACTGAAACTAGATGTAAGTTCAGTCGCTGCAGACAAATAAAGTGTCATAGGTTATACATATGAAATTGGCGTTTAGTAAAGGAGGAACATAAAGTCGATTTTTTTAAACATAATCGGTTTATTAAATCAAAGTATATACCATTGCTATCTATGCACTTCCGCCATCTCATAGGTAGTTTATTGATTCCTTTACTAAAAAAAATATTCGGACAGGAATCAATAAAATCTTTGAAGGCGCTTTGGACTGCCCCATCGGAGCTGAATTTTTTTCCCATGCAAGAAGTTATCCAAATTTCGAAAAAAATGGTAATCTGTTGGAGCAAGGTCCGGGGAGTACGGTGGATGTCTTAGACATTCCAATTGAAGATCCTCTAATTTGGTAGCCGTCTGTTGTGCAGTGTGTGGTCTAGCATTGTCCTGAAGCAGCAGTGGCCTAGAGCGAATGATCTACCTCGGTTGTTTAGCAGCTAGCTTTTCTATCATGACTTGCAGTTACTGGCAATAGACATCTGCCGTAATTGTGTGGCCAGATTTAAGAAAGCTGTAGTGAACGACAACGGCACTAGTCCACCAAACGCTCACAAGTAACTTTTTTTGAGTCAATTTTCACTTGGGGCAGGCTTTGGCTGGCTCGCCAGGGTTCAGCCATTGCGATGAGCGTTTCCGATTATCGTACAGGATCCACTTTTCATCACAGGTAATGATTCGAGTTAAAATCCCTTCATTATCGTGCCCGTTGAGTAATGTAACGCAGCAGTCGACGCGCGTTTGTCGTTTTGCTGCATTAAATTCATGAGGTACCCACCTTTAAAGTTTTTTCACCTTACCAATTTACTTCAAGTGGATTAAAACAGTTTTATCACTAACACCGCAGCCTGCAGCTAACTCGGACGTGGTTTGCGATGGATAGCTTAGAACGATAGCCTTCAATTGTTCATTATCAACTTTGGTATCCGGCCGTCCACGGGGTTATAATATTAATTATATATTTTAATTATTATTAATCCACGGTTATGCATGTCGAAATTTCCAGAACGAAAACGTTTGAACCAAAAATGCCCTGTGTTTTCTTTTGCGACACCGCCCCCATACACATCATTAATCCTGTCGAGCCGAGCCGTTTCTGAAGCACTGGTGCCACGGTGGAACTCGTATTCGAAAATAATACGATATTTCAAGTTTTCCATTTTGTAAACCGAGTGACGCAAAGAAAAATCCAAAAGAGGAAAAAAACAGATGAATTAAGGTTTTCGAAACACAAATGCATGAGTAAATAGCGGTCAAATTTGAAATTGGAATTCCTAATCAAAAACGATATATTTGAGATACGTTCGTTACGATACGTTCTATTTATAAGATGTCATGTTTTGAATCTCTGAGAGATAAGTTTAAAGAAATAGGTATTCTGACCGTCGCTTCTCAATACATTTTGGACAATGTGTTGTAGGAATACTAGAAATAAGAACAAGTTAGAAATACCGATGATCAGGCTTAGCAAAGTAAGTAAATCGTTTAAAGGTTCATGTATACGCCTTTACAATAGAATCCCAGAAAACGTTCAAAATCTTATCATTAATAAATTTAAAAAAGTTTTTAAAGATCGTTTACGTGCTAAAGCTTATTATAAAGTTAGTGATTTCATTAACGATTGCACACCTTGGGAATAAGTTGGGCCCCTGCAAGGCTGCTTTTATGTACTTAAGTATGTTCTATGTACTTATCACTACTGTTATATAGATTAAGTTACAACATTGTAAAATATTTTTGAAAAGAAAAACAATTTTCCCATCTTTTTACTAAAAGGTGTGGCCCCGTGCTAGTTTCTTACGCCGGTTCTTCTCGCCGGGCTAGTTTCCGGACCAGTGGTAGGCATCATGTAGACCGACGTTGACTTTTATGTATATTTTAATAATGACATGAAAGACCAGCCTTTTTATAAATCTTAGGACATGGTCGTGTTACAAGCTAGCTGGGGCTAGCTACATATATATTTTAGGTCATAAAGTCGAATATACTACATTACTCATTATGTGGTTTACATTTTTAAAACAATGATGTCCACATTATTTGGCTCTTTTTTTTCCACCTGGTTGACATTTTTATAGCAAGAGCAGTACAATGTTTTTTTTTCATACAATGTAGGTAAGGATTAATGCCTGGTTTCTGAGGTGAATTTGTATAGATTGCGTTTCCGAACAAGTGTCAATATAAACTAAACTTAACTTTAGCTGACCAATGTGGTCCGTTTATCGATTCCATAACTCGCTCATTGCTACTGATAGATGGCTCTGACACAGAATGGAAGAAAAAACTTCACAGCAACCGAATATCTTTTGTTGGCAATAATGAATAGACAATTATAATTAAGTTGGTAACACTGGTTTATTGATGTCTATGCGTCTTTTTCAAAATGTCTGTTCTGTTTACGTTCGCTCTGAGCTTAATTGTCTTAATAGTTTATTATAAAACAAGTACATAAGAATTTACTTTTTATTTATACATAACTACATTTTTCTTCGTCAGAATAGTTTAAAGCTCCATTTCACCCCAAAGTGACAAATGTTTTACATAAAATTAGTAACATTGCCGAATTGTAACATACCAAAATTTCTTTATCCTAGCATTTGAAAAAGATTTATTTAGTGACCACTAGATGGATCTTATAACTTTTTGGTCTCGTAAACTCGAAGCCGGTTAAACTTAATTTACTAATTTAGAGTTTTCTAGAATTTATATAAAATTTTCAGAAACCGCGCATAAGGGACCAGACTTTTCTTTCTTCAGTTTAAGTCTTTATGTGGCAAATCGCCTTCATCACACACATCTGTTCGCCAGGCGTGAAGACGGCGTACAACCGGTTCTACGTGGACATCGGCTGCGTGGTCGGTCAGAGCGACAAGGTGTGGACTATCGCGCTGAACGAGCACGCGCCGCGCACGCCGCTGCTACTGCTGCACGGCATGGCGGCCGGCGTGGCGCTGTGGTGCCCCAACCTGGACGCGCTTGCCGCCGCCCGCCCCGTCTACGCCGTGGACCTGCTGGGTGAGTACACCGCCTGCTGGTGCTGGGTGAGTACACCGGCCACTCTCTACGACATACGTCAATATTATGTGATTTAAATATCAATTTCAATCAGCTGTGTGATGTCAATGAACTTCTGAGTACAATGTAATTTTATTTTGTATAAATTTTTTTTTTCGAATTTATTGAACATTTTTCTACCCAAAAGTATATTATAATTAATTTTGCCAAATCTAATATAAACAAATATAATAATATAGTGATTTTAGTAATTGTATTGCCCTTATGTTAATGTGTTTAATATGCACATGTTCATATGTAGATATTTAAATTCTGTGTGTGTTGTCATCGACTTACAATGGCGGTAACTATTATTTATTTTAAAATAGTAACCTAATATGTAAAGCCAATCATTACCTACACCTATACTAATATTCTAAAAAGGAAAAGTTTGTATTTTGGTTTGCATTCAATAGGTTCCGAAACTACTGACCCGATTTTTTATAAAATTTGGCTAAGATATAGAGGAAGAACATAGGAAAAAATGTACGGTTTTTTCGCGAGATTAACTTTTGCGCGCACGAAGTGGCGGGCAATATCTACTTAGTTATATCTAAAAAAAGTTTTTTTTTTAAATATATAATCTAATATTTTTATTTTCAGGTTTCGGCCGCAGCTCCCGGCCCAAGTTCGCGTCGACGCCGGAGAAGGTGACGCTACAGTGGGTTGAGTCCATCGAGGAGTGGCGGCGCGAGCTCAAGCTGCAGGAGTTCGTGTTGCTGGGCCACAGCCTCGGCGGGTACATCGCCACCGCATACGCCATCAAGTACCCTGAGAGGTATAATATCTTTATACTATTTTAAATTTGCACTTTTGTGTGGATGTATGGATGGATGTCTGTTACTCTTTCACGCAAAAACTACTTAACGGATTTTGAAGTTTTTTTACTTAAATAGTAGTTTAAATTAGTCTTAGTCCCGAATAAGTACAGTGGGATACTGTATTTATGTAGGTATGAAAGACTGTGTTTCAAGCCCAAGGGGTTTTAAGTTGGTATGGTACCTAATATGTTAAGACTTCGGATTTACAAATAGGCTACATTTTATTGCAAAATTTGCGGTTCCCGCAAGTATTCTTGTGCACGTACGAAGTTGTAGGCAAGATCTGGTATCTTTATATACAGAATGTTTGGAAGAACGTAATCAATAATTGAAATGGAGATCCGGGGGGTGATGCGAAATAATTTAAACCCGCCATAATATGTATGACCGATATTGACTGTTTCTGAGTTTTCGCTATTTTGTGGGGTAGGTATTAGGTGGTAGTGGGGTGACCTGACGTATTCGGGTATAAGGCACTGAAAATTTCAATCATCAAGTTTTTAACTTCCTCGTAATACGTAGGTAACACTGAAAATGTTTAGAAAATGAAAAACGGCTTAATGTAGAAAGTTGCCAATACTTTTATTGTTTTTCGAAGTAATCTCCGTTCCTCTCTACACATCGTCGCATTCGATGGAACCACTGAGAAAAGCAGTGGGCCCATTCTTCCTTAGGGGTTTCTTCTATGGCATTTTCGTACGCTTTCACAGTATCTTCAGGGCTCGTAAAGCGAATACCTCGAATTTTATCTTTAGTTCTTGGGAACTCAGGGCGCCAGGTCAGGACTGTATGGCGGATGACTCATTATCTCGACACCTGCCATAGTCAAATATTCAACAGTCCGTTTTGCGGAGTTCCTTCTTTCTTCTTCCATCTTCTAGCACAACTGTCGGGAAATGACCTTTCCGACCTAAGAATGACAATCATCTTTTTTCCTTGACTTCTTCCTTTCTTTACCTTAGCTGGCCGATCCTCGAAAGGAAACTCCCACTGAGCTGATTGTCTTTTGGTTTCGGGTTCGTAGCAATATATCCAAAATTCATCACCTGTGACGATGTCAAATACAGCATTTGAGTCATCGCCGTTGAACTTATCTAACATTTGGCGACATCAGGACTGATGTCGCCAAATGTTAGATAATTTGCATGGACATGCAAAGGTGTTTCTGGTCGTCGGTTAAAGTATGGGGAATCCATCTGGTACAAAGTTTCCTGACGCCTAAATGTTCGTGTAATATTTTTTGAACTTGACTCATACCAATGCCTAGCCTTGCTCGTATCTGCTGATAGGTCACTCTCTTATCTTCCTCTATCATGCGTCGCACAGCACTGATGTTATCTTCAGTAGTCGCTGTTAAAGGACGTCCCTCAAGCGGATCATCACGTCTACGTCCACGCTTAAACTCGTTAAACCAATTGTAAATAGTGATTGGGCTTCATTAAGAATTGCTAATCGCAGCCTATTGCAGCTTTGTTTTTGAGTAAGCCCACAATGAAAGTTATAATAAATCAATGACCGAAAATTTTCTCGCGTTAGGATCATTTTGTTACGGGTGAAATTAAAATAAAAGAGGTTTTTCCCGTGACAATATATATTAAAAGAATTATAAGGGCGTGGGCAGAAGGCCGATCGATCTGGTTTAGCTTCTTTGGTGTCTTTGGGTATCCAAGGGGCTTAAAACCACGTGGGAACTAAGCTGAGTCCAGGAGCACGTGGGGTGGGCGAACTGGGACTGCCACCTCTGGTAGCGTCTATCAGTCACCGCTACGTCCGATCGTCTTCGATAGATCGTCCAAGGGTGCAGCCTGATTCCCAATTCAGTTGTCCAGTCCGGAATATCTAGCGGCCTCAGAAATCCGGTAGTAGGAAAATAGCCAATCATCCTTGATAAGCCTTTATCCGGTATATAGATAGCGGTGCTTGTGCCCGAAACGAAGCTCCCTGAAAAATTCACGAAAAACGTGTGGGTCGGAGACCCGTCCCACAGCCAGTGTGATTTTAACCCCAAACGATCAAAAATCACGGGCTGTGTGGCCATTACAATATATTAGATGATATACAGAATAATTAAGGCATGGATACAAATATCCTAATATTTCAACAATGCAAGAACATAAGATGAAACTACAAATGATAGCACGTGGTATGGCTAATCAAATAATTGACAACAAATTTTACCAAGATGATAGTTTACATGAAAGAATAATGCGTTTAAATACAAGCGTGATTTTCCAAATATTCACAACACGGATATTTAAAATACTCACCGTGGAACACGGGATTAAAATATAATTATTATAACGACTACATCTTGAGTTTATAGAAAATTTTATTCTAAACAGGAAACGTCATTCGAAGAAGTGCCATATATACCCTCCTCCGTCGTGTTTTTTTTAAACTTTTGACAACTATGAAACTAAAGCGTAAAGAGAAAAAATCCAGAAACCAAAATAAAGTATATTATATTAATAATCAATATATTATGTAATATAATGATGCAATTCTATTGTATTTTCATTATTAATCAAAATTAATTTATTATTTTTTAAGATTTAAGACGGATGTAAAATCGATCTATGAATCAAATATTAAAGCAAGGCTAACGCCATTTTAGTAAGGACGTGCGACGATAGATGGCGCTTTAACCTCTAAATAACAAATAATTAAGCAATCAAATAATAGATGACAGTGATTTTACAGAAAGGAAATGTAACTACGTTACAATTTTCACGTGTAACAAGAGTTTTAGATTTGCCGCCAATTCACAAAAACAAATGACAAATGAATTCAATATACTACATTATGTTACCAAAGAGTTCTAAAATTGAAACTCAGAAAAAGGTTTCATTAGCAATGTTTCTAACTGGCCAGTTCAGGCAAACATTTTCAGTGTTACCCACGTAACAAAAGTATAGTTAACTAATCTAAGTACAATTGAAACATCTCAATTGCACTTTGTAGTTACCGCAACCATAGAAATAATTTTTTTATCAAAAAACTGCCACATTTTTTAAATTATGTATATGATATTAAATTTAATATTATTAAATTATATTCGATCTTGTTCTTTATCTGAAAAAAAAAATCCTTCCAAATAAAAATTACGACATAGTTTTGGGGGTCGATTTACCATTTACATAAGCGTAATTGCGAGCGATTACAACGGCATAGGTCGCATGTCTGCAGAATATGGAGTAGATACTGTGATATTTAACTAGTTTCAATGAAAATTTGGTATAAAATTCTAGCTTTTGTCCGCGGCATCGCCCGCGCAAATACAGTACACTGTACGTTTTCGGGATAAAAAGTATATCACAGTAATAACACACAGGACTTCTTGCACTATTTCCACTTTAATAAATATTTTACATTAATTATAATATACGAGGGCGGCACTGAAAATTTCGGGAATCAAGGAAGTGACACAACATTACTATTTGAAAATGTATTTATTGCTTTTCGAAGTATTCTCCGCGAAATTTGACACATTTTTCCATACGATGGAAGCAATCATTGAAGCAACCATTTCCCACGCTCCAAAATGGCCGTTTTGTAGGCGTCCACAGCTTCTTCAGGTGATGAAAATCTCTGACCACGCAATTTATTCTTTATTTTAGGGAAAGTATAGAAATCATTAGGGCTTAGGTCGGGGCTGTACGGCGGATGGTCTAATAATTCTATGATTTCTTGCTCTAAAAACTCTTTTGTTCTGTGCGCGGTGTGAGAACTCGCATTGTCGTGATGCGGCGGTTGCAGTTCTCTTTACGGAGTTCAGAAACGACCTGTGGCAAACAAATGTTAGCATACCATTCTGCATTAACCGTTCTTTGTCCCTCAAGAGGAATAGTCGCAACATGGCCGGTTTTGGAGACAAACGTGGCCACCATTTTTTTGCAACACTCCGTGAACGAACAATTTTTGTTGGCTTTAACTCATTTTCGAACACCCAAACTTGTGACTGGTTTTTTGTTTCGGGTTCGTACGCGTATATCCAGGATTCGTCACCTGATACGATGTTGTATACAGCATTTGAGGATCCTGCGTGGAATCTTTCGAGAGTTCTGACGCACCAAGTAACGCGAGCCGCTTTTTGCTCTTCACAGAGCAAATGCGGTATCCATCGGGAAAACAACTTTTTTACACCTAATTGTTCATGCAAGATTATTTGTATTTGACTCATGCCAATGTCTAAAGTTGCCTGAATTTCGCGGTATGTCACATGTCGATCTTCCTCAATCAGCTTACGCACAGCATCAACGTTTTCTTGGGTGACTGCAGTTTTTGGACGACCTTGACGGGGATCATCACTGAGCTTGACACGTCCACGTTGAAATTCAGCAAACCAGCGATAAATTGTGGTTTTGGATGGGGCTTCATCAGCAAATGCAGAAATCATCCGGTCAACACACTGTTTTTGTGTTAAACCACTTCGAAAGTCATAATAAATCATCGCTCTAGAATTTTCTCGAGTCAATTCCATTTTCTCAACGACTCAACAAGTTTGATAAGACCTTATGACAAGACCGAGAATCTTTTTTTAAATAAATAAACGGTATTCGATTTTTAAAATCAAGGAGTTTTAAATTAAAAAGATTTTAATATGACAGGAACAGTGGAAATATTCCATTCCCGATACTTTTAGTGCAGCCCTCGTATTACACGACCAGTTTCGACAAAGTCACCATCAGGTATATATACTTATTAAAGTGGAAATAGTGCAAGAAGTCCTGTGTGTTATTACTTATTACTGTGAAACATGGATTTCCACCAAGAACCTACAGTACAATCAATAACATATCTAAAAAGTATATGTTTAAATCCAGAGCTTAAACCACTACCATACCAAATTCATGAAAATCCGTTTATAAGTTTTTGCGTGAAAGAGTAAGAAACATCCTTCCATCCATCCATCCTCACATAGTCTCACATTTATAATTATAGTAGTAGGATTATAAACAATTTATTGATATCTCTATTTTTTCATGGAACTGAATTAAGTATAATTACGAAAAATGAAATGTGAAGGAAAATTTTACAATCTAACAGTATTTTGTTTGGTTTGTGGTCGCGACTTTCTCAAAACGCCGGTTTTTCACCGGCGCCCAATGTATTTTCAATAATTATTTCAGAGTGCGTCACCTGATCCTGGCGGACCCGTGGGGCTTCGCGGAGAAGCCCGAGACGATGCCGGAGAAGTTCAAGGAGGTGCCATTGTGGGTGCGCGGCGTTGCCACGCTCATGCGGCCGTTTAACCCGCTGTTCGCCGTCCGGGCTGCCGGGCCGGCCGGCCGGTGGCTGGTGGGAGTCACCCGGCCAGACATCGCGCGGAAGTACCGGCCGTTCGTCCCGGACGCGGATGAAGTTATCCCGGAGTACATATACCAGTGCAACTCGCAGACGCCCAGGTTAGTTGCACTATGCACTCCATACAAATCAATGGACTGAGCTACAATGGTGAGCTAGTGACCTCAAAATGGCGGCGCCTCCCCCTTCAGTGCACACCTTTGCCACAGTCCTCAGATAACGTAATGAATTATTAATCCTTTAACTATACGGCAGAATAGAGCTGTAACACCGAACGAATTTCTCATTTTAGGTTGCCCTCTACTATTGAAAGTTTTAGTAGATTTTTTTTTAAATAAGGCTTTTAAATAAAAATATAACAATGGATAAGCTATTAAATTTTGTTGTCTTTGTCTCAAGTGATTTTTCAAACGTGTCAGAAACAAAGAACATTGAATTGTGTTTGGAAAATTCTCGTAACTAAAAATAGTAAAATTGCAGGCTTTAGTCTTAACTCTTAAGTATAACGTAAAGTTGAAAACTCAATCGCAGCGGTGAGAGCGCGTTCCGCTCACTGATGACGGGTTTCGGATGGGCGCGGCTGCCGATGTCGCGGCGCGCGGCCGAGCTGCCCGCCCGCCTGCCCGTCACCGTGCTGCGCGGCGCGCGCTCCTGGGTCAACAACGACACCGCCGGCCAGCTCGCCGCCGCGCGCTCCGACCGCGACACCACCGACCAGGTACAGCTCGTGCATGCTCCACTCGCTGATGACGCAGTTCGGGTGGGCGCAGCTACACTGTCATACAGCCGATTTTAAAACGGAAGACGTTTCGAAATCAGCTGTGTGACAGCGTCAGGTCAATAACTCCACCGCGGCGCAATTAATTCGTTTCATATTAGATGTTGTTTTTGAGTTTCAATTCAATTTTCTCCTGCTTAAGGCTGTGTTTCCACCGGAGCTGAGTTAAGCTGCGTTGCGAGGAATGTGTTTTTAAGTACCAATAGAAACGCTTCATTTGCCTGACCACGTTCAGCGCAACGTCTCTATTGGTTCTTGTAAAACACATTCCTCGCAACGCAGCTTAGCTCATATCCGGTGGAAACGCAGCCTTAACGTAACAAATTCAATGAACAATGTGCTCGAAATTAATAATAATTTTCCGTAACATTACATACAGTGTTATTATATACGGTACTTATATTTATTTTAAACTGTTTTCAGTTAATTAACGGCGCGGGCCATCACGTTTACCTGGACAAGCCGGATACGTTCAACAAGCTCGTTAATGAAGCGTGCGAGCGCGCCGACGCCGCCCCGCCAGCTACGACGAGAGATAATTCCGCCTCTGATTCTGATCTAAAGGGGACCTCAAGACCTGACTCCGCACCTGATTCCAATTCAGAGGGCACCAAAAGACCTGACTCCGCCGCTGAATCCGCGCCACAAAAACCTAAATCTGCGCCAGTCGCGTCGTGATAGTACGCTTAGACACTTCATTCCACGAGACGAGCTTCTGGGGAAAAAAATAGTTATAGCTTATTGGTTAATATGCACAGCTCATTGGTTAATATGCACAGCTCATTGGTAAATACTCGCGGTGCATGCGTAATACGCGCAGTTTATTGGTTTATTGGTAATACTCACAAATCATTGATCAATACTTGTAGCTCATTGGTCAATTTACGCGGCGAGAGATGAGAGTAAAAATTCTAAAGCAAATTGCGGATATTTCTTTGGAAGTTCGTTCTATGTAATGAAGTCTAAGGATATTGTTATTTATTGTAATGTTACGTTTTATTATGTTTACGACAGTTACACCACAAAGTGCCTCACGAGTTTAATTTATAGTTTTTTTTTTTAATTTTAAGTCCGATTAAGGTCCGTTTTTTGTTTGAAAGCTGAAGTGACCGAGTATTCTTAGCTATAATTCATCATCTTCAGCTCGCTCACTGCTTGACAATTTGGTTTGGGGGTTACTTAAAATTTTTACTTTTGTTTGTAGGTGTTTTGTTGGTATGTTACTATATATGCAAGCCGTCGCCAAAGGACGCAATACTATCCATATTCTGTAACTGAATTAACCAATCGTACAAAGGTTTCAAGGTCATAGTTCTCTAAGTTTTAACAGTAGTTATTGTTATCGAGATAAATTACTACGCATAAACTACTTAAATGTTTTCCTTTTGTTACATTTTTTACGAATCTTATTTATTACAGCTTTATACAGCTCTGTTAATATTTGCGACACATAAGTTATACTACAATACAGTTAAGGTTTTTTGGGCAAGGAATGGTTTTGGAAAATTGCCAAAACCACGGTGTAGGTCGAGGGTTCGAATCCCGCTAAAGGGTTTTTGTTGATACGATGACGGATGCAATATGTGTATTACTATTATGAAAGTATTAAACGCGAGTATACTTCTGTTTTGGTACCTGCAGCACCAGTTCTCCGAGTATTTGTCACAGGGACCAGCCGGACCAGATTAAAATAGGGTGAAGGAGTCCATAGTCATTATTTTAATTATTATTGTTAAATCAACAAATAAACTGTATTACTGTTTTTTGCTATTTGTACTTTTGATACAAATATTTGCATTGCTAAGTATCATATAACACATTTGGACTTTTTTTTGTTGCGGGTATGGGAGTTAGGACAAATTCTGTAAATAATGTAAACAACTGTGAATTGTACTGTTTTATGCAGCCCAAGCACGAACAATTTTCGAAAAAGTATCGATATATTTAATGAATATTCTAAAACAATCATGACGACAAATCGACTCGTCTATACAATTTTCATTCAATAACGACACGAATACTTTTTAACCGACTTCCAAAAAAGTTGGTCCCGTTGTCTCCAAAGTGTGATAGTACTGAACAGAACTCCTGAAAGATACATGTTTGGGGATTTCGGCGTTGTTTAAAGAACTGCAAGCATATGCCACTATGTCAATTAGAGTAATCACCATCACCACCATCATCACCCCATACATTATCACATTATGATGATATAAAAGGTACATCTATCTTCATAATATTTTACACCGACACGGATATCTTTGTACATTACTCTGCCTATTATGGACATATTTGCAAAATTCTTTTGTTGTTGTAAAGGGTAAAATTCGAAATTGGTCCTTTAGTCAAAGTAGAAACCTGATGATGGGATCCGTGACATTTTAAATGAGAAAAAATAAGATTTTGCACCAAGGTATTCCCTGGATCCAAAGGCACTGAACAGAACTCTTCAGTCTTTAAAGATACGCGTTTGGAATTTCGGCATTGTTTAAAGAACTACAAGCATATGCCATTATGTAACTTACAGTAAACATCATCATCATCTTATATACAATACTTAATGGAACCTTGGCACGATCGATCGTTTATTTTAAAAGTTCATAAAATGTATTAATAATAATTTAACAAATATCACTAAAAAAGAAAAAACAAGTTATTTGTAAACAAAAAATTAAATCTACTTCCAAAGGAAAATTACACAAACAAGTATGAAATAAATGTTATTCCCCTTTTAAATTTGGCTAAAATATAAACTATTTCTCTAAAATAAGATTTATTTCATACTTTTTTGTGTATTTTTACTTTGGAATCAGTTTAATTTTTTTTTCGTAAAATGTTCGTGCTTGGGCCACTGACTATTTTCTATTACTATTAGTCAGAATTTTGTTCAAATCGGAAAAAGATTTGTATTGTATCTTTCGTTTAAATGCAAACTTTTTTTACTAAACTGAGTTCTCGTTTATATATTTATTATAAAAAGCTCTAACCGCGTGTGTTTATCTAAAACTAGCAATTATTATAAATTATGACTATGTATAATATAAATATAACTTATTTAAATGTAAAATTGTATTATTTTTTTAACCTACATAATATCTAAAAGGTTTAAAAAAACAATGAATCAATACAAATTTATTTTAAAACAAAAACTTTCTTATGTGGTAAGTCTTATAACATTTTAGTTGCCACTTGATAAAACTGGCATAATAACTAAAGTAATAAAAGTATGTTAACGCCTGGAAATGATATTGATTAGCAGAATTAAGTTCCAGACACATGCTATTTAAATTGGCGAAACTGGAATGCGTTTTCAAACTGACAATAAGAATTGTTTTATTTGGCTTGTTTCTGTATTTTTATTTTCTTAATGGATGTTTCCTGCAACTTCGTAGGCACGCGCAAAAGAAAATCTCGCGGGAACCGTCTATTTTCCCGAGATAAAAAGTATTCTTAATGTAAACATACAAACAAACAATATTAGTGTTCTAGCTTCGCCTACTAACATAGCATTCCCCCTTACTAATAAAAATATTTACACAACGGATAAGCATTCAATGTTGCTGTCTTTGTCTGTCAAGTAACTTACATACCAGCAGTCAGCACAGATTACAGAAAGCTAGGACCACATAAGCATGTACTTACATAGTAAACTGTCGATTAGATTAAACTACTACAAGTATACGACTTGTGAACAAATCTCCTATCGCGTACACGGCAATAGTATCAAATTTCTCGAAGGGACGTCTCCATTTTCAAATTTCGTGTTTGAGCTTTTATGTCATGCGAGATTGATAATTGTGATGTGTTGATGGTTATCATGACGACAAATAACAAATTTTTAATTTTATATTTGTGTCCAATGAATGTTTAAACTTTATAATATACGAATCTTGCTTTATTATAAGAGCGTCTATGACCTAATGAATCACACGCGTGATCGTGCAGGTTCGATGCCGGGTTATGGTGTGTAGTTAGTAGTTTCCAATTAGACTTTCTCAATAACCATATACTGACGCTAGACTTAGCTTTATTTACTACCACCTTCTGTGTCAACCCTGGCAAAGTTTGGATCATTCTATGAAATGTGTTTCTCTATACGTAAATATATATTTTATTATTCTGTGGTATCAGAATTATCTTATTCGTTGTGTAAATATTTTAATTAGTAGGGGAGGTATGTATAAATTGTAATTACTAACAAATTATGGTCTGAATTGTAAAATTATGTTTAAATTATTTATTTTAATAACCAACAATAAATTTGCACAGCCAGTTATAGTTTTACATTACTGAATTCGCAGGAGAAGTTAATCTCCATAATCAACATATTGTAATAACCGGCATAATCAAGTCATCTTTCAGTAGATGCCATGTTAACAACGTGCAACGTGGATAGGTCTGTTAAATCACATTCAATCACAAAAATGATCGAGTAGCCAAAATGATTTAAAAACTGGCACAACTCTATCGTTTTCACAGTACATTTTTTATGACGTAATATGTATCTGCACAGCTGGCGTCTATGTGAGCCGTATGTGCGTGTGGTTGACAACAAGCAGTTTCCCCTCGTCCTGCAGGTCTCGCAGCGCCTCGTCCAGCTGCTCCCGGGTTACGGTCTGAAATATTGGTTTTAAGGCTGGGACTATATGTTTCGGAATCCGGAACGCCGATGAAAATTCAGAGCACTGAAAATATACCTGTACGCTAGTATAGTGCTGCATGGATCTTTTGGCACGTGGTGAAAATCGAAACTAACGCCGCCCGCCATCTTGACACGTAAAACGTCAATTGTTGACAGATCGTTGAGTGTCGTTTGATGTGGATTTTTGTGCTTTTATTTCAATAAAAATACGAAAAGCATGCCGAAAGTGATAAGAAGTGATGTGAGAGAAATGGTATTAAAAGTGAAAGAGTTTTTTAAATAAAAAACAGTGGCACCCCGATAATACATTTGAAAAAGTAAATAAGCGAGTTGCAGCTGCTACAGGTTAGTGATACCATACTTACCCCGTTAGTCATGCATATTGAACATATTAATCTAATACATAGATGTTTATTATGTTCATGTACGACATTTTACTAACGTAATTATTTTATTTTGTTTTTACAGATATTGCGATTACCGCCATAACATTGTGACCTCAATCCTATTGAAATGGTTTGGGCATCCATGAAACGGAAAGTTGCAGAAGTTAATATTGGGAAGACATCCAAAGATATGCCAGAAATGGTAGTAAATGCCTTTAACAGAATTTCCATCGATGAATGGCGCAATCATTGTGCTCATGTCAAGAAACTCGAGGAAGAGTATAGGAAAAGGGATGGATATTTGGATGAACCGTTTATTGTCCAATTAAATTCAGAAAGTGAAGACAGCAGTGATAGCGAAAATGATTTTGAAGATGAAAATGACGAAGATTTTAATTCTATACGGCCACTAGACATAGTATTGGTAGAACATAATTATAATAAAAAAATATGAAAATCACATGAATGTATCCTTATTTACAATAGTTTTCAATATCCCTTTCCAATAACTCTTCAAGTGCGGATGATCCCAACAAACTTACTATAACCAGAGTAAGAGTAGCAGTCAAATCTCTCGTTTAGTTTTTTTTACCAAACACTTAGTTTTACTCTGGCTAAAGTTAAATGAGATAAGCCACTAAGCTCTCAAAAATCTCGCCTAACCAGAGAAATCACTGTTTGTTTTACTCTTAACTCTGGTTATGGTTAAAGATAAGATGGTTTCAACTGTTGCAAGCCACACTAAAACTACGCAATCATAACTTCATCGCTCACGCATTACATAAAAGCATAAAGCAATAAACAAAAACTGCTTTGTTCCTAAATTCCCTGAAACATAGGAGTTTTTATTGTATTGGTAACCCTGATTTCAAACCAACGCCCTCCTCTAAATGTCATCCAAGTGCCAAAAGATCCTTGTACATCTGTAGAATAGAGTTGACAATCGAAGTTTCGAGTGTCGAGCTGTCATATATGACATTGTTCATTTTACTCGACACTCATGTGTTTGATTTTCAACTCTTATTGTATTAGTTCAGAGTTCTATTTTCAATGCTCTGAATATTCTTAAGCCTTCCGGATTCCGGACCATATAGTCCCAGCCTTAGGATTAAAATACTGTCACATTTTTACCATCTAGGCCAAATAAAAGATAATTTACTACAATTATTTGGTAAAAAAATTGAGTGACAGTTATTAAGTTGAAGTGCTTTATTAATTTATTTAACATGCAACTATCATTACAGACATGAAATAAAATCAGTAGTGTAAAAAATACAATGGGTAAGTTGACTGCATGTCATATATTTAGTTTAATTTATATATTCTGAAATACAGTGCAACCTCAATAACAAAGTAACACATCGGAAAGGAACAAGTTAATATTCGTTATATCAATAATTTGTTAAACTGAGGTTTGTTATGTTGAGGTTATGTTGGTCTAAAATTTGTTATAAAGAGAAAAAGACCTCTTTATATTTTAAAATTGTAGCGCTCTCTTTAATTTAATATATCTATGATTGTAGCCAATGTAGTGGCGGGAATCCCGAACTTATTAGCTATGTGATACATAAACGTATATATTATAGACGAGGCATATAGGCAGAGTAAGGCAAAAAGTGTTTGCAGTTAAATAGCCCCACTTTTGAGATTTTTGGAGCCATTTTGATATTTGAAGTATGGTGAAAACAAGCTAAAAACAAGATGGCTGACATTTGAATTATGGTAAAAACTAAGATGGCATCTTTTTATTATGTGTTTTCACATAAACACAGCGTCGATATGAAGATTACGATTGTAAAATCTCCCGGTTGCAACTACTTACTATAATTTTCCTTGCTTGTCACCCCCAAACATTGTCTCTGCCGATATATGTTTGGTAACACTAGACTTGATCTATCCATAGCGTTTTGTGAACTCAAATCGATAACCGCTTAAAAAAAATTCTTCTCCGAATTTTCAGGAAAATGTTGGTGTTTATTCACCATACATTCATATATTGTGTTCATCTCTGTGTTTGAAGTGTGTGTTTAATTTTTCTAAATGATGAGTGACAAAGAAGCTGAAAATCTAGCACCGGAGTCGCCGGCGCAGCCTCCGAGTTCCTCTGACTCTAGATTCCTCAGATTCGGAGTCCGAGTCTGCACACCCTCCAAACAAGAAGCTTAAGTATGGTAAGTTAGGAGCACTAATATACCATGTAAATGACCTAATTAACTATATCAAACATCACGTAACTCAAGCACCAGTGCCTAATGCTGCTCAAAGTTCCTTTGTGCAACCATTGTCCTCCTCGGCGGAGGTATTAGGTAACTGTAATTCCTCGGCGGAATTTTTGAATAGATCCGTGAGTTGGACTAGTAGACTTGAGTTAGGTGAGGTGGAAACCTCTATTGATAACATCTTTACAATAACAACGGCCCCGGAGTGCTATGTATCGCTTATAAATAAAATCCAACGTTTTGGTTCCGATGCTTGGAAAGAGGTTAAATATCGTAAATCGCTCCAAGCCCTAGTAGCTAGCCCCGGTTTTGTAGAATTAGATATAAATCCAGAACTTATACATTTTAGTAAGGGAAAGACTATCATCTAGCAGGAACAGAGAGGAGAGGACATGGCAGGTCTAACTTATGGCTTATTAGAACAAAAGGAGATTATTAATATAACTTACAGTTCTTAGTTGATTGGGCCGCCTGCTCGCCAACAGAGCTAAATGAAAGTAGTTTGTTTGATAAAGTTGAATCCTTATTTGGTCACAAATCACAAACTTTCAATTGTACAGAACAATTAATAAAAGTAGTCAGTGGAAAGAGAGCTGAGTGTATAGAGATTAGACGGGATGAGATTTTGTCCCAGGTCCCTAATGAGGTACTTCGAGGCGCATTAAAAAAGGTACCACCAAGTTATCAAAACTTATTTGAGAGTCGTTCACTAGCATCAATGATTCAAGCCTAAGGTGGGGCTATATGGCTCAATATGCCTGCATATTTAAAAGAAAATAAAATTCCACGTTCCACTTATAAGGGTCAAACAACTGAGCCTATCGCTTCAACATCAAGCTATAGGCAATATCCGCATAGAAAGCAGTATAATCCGCCTAATAAAAATAAAAGAATTTTAAGAAATTTTTCAACCAAAGAAAGGGGGTTCCTTTCGTCCAAACAAATGACTATCTAGTACCAAAGGAGGAGTTCAGAGCGGGTTGCTTACAGAACAAGATAGCAGCTTGGGAGGCCTTGGATGCAAACAAGTTTATATTAAAAATAATTTCTGGAACAAGGATTCCATTCGCAACGCATTCGCTTCCAACAAGCTGTTAGAATTATACAGGGTGGGCCATAAGGGTGTTGGCGGTTTCAATATTCATTTAAAAAAGAACTACGAAACATAACTAAAATATATTTGTATTTTTAAAAAGTAGAAACATAGGAATTTTTAAGACCTAAAAATAATATTGTCCAAATGACTTTCCCTCGGCTGCTTGGCACTCTTGCAAGCGAAGTCGCAAGTTTTGGAAAACCCGTTGAAAAATTGTTCTCAGTATTTTGCTACATTCCAGAATAATATTCCTCTTCAGCTGCTCTAAATTGGTCGGATTACTCTCGTAGACTACTGATTTGAGGTATCCCCATAGAAAATAATCGCATGGAGAGAGATCGGGGCTACGTGGTGGTCAATATCCCCCCTTTTAGAAATTAGTTTTCCGGGAAAAATATTTTTCAGCAGCTCTATGGATACCCTAGACGTATGAATGTGGCCCCATCCTGTTGAAACCACATCCTCGAGTTATTGCCTTGAAGTTCTTGCAAAGCTGGCACAAAAGTCTGTTATCATGTTGCAATAATTGTTAGTTCTAACCGTCATCGCATGCCCTCTTTCGTCCTCAAAAAAGTATGGCCCAATAATACTGGTTGCTGTTATCCCAGCCCACACGACAAGCTTAGGGCTGTGAAGTGGACGTTCATGCAAGCGTCGGGGGTTAGTCTCAGACCAGAACCGACAATTTTGCTTGTTCCCATGGCCGTTAAGGTGAAAATTGGCCTCATCACTAAACATCACGTTGTTGAAATTGTTGAACCGCTCGAGCATCAAATTGACAAAGTTAAGTCGGTTATGGGCATCATCTGGTTTTAATTCTTGGACTATCTGAATCTTATAAGCCTTCAAATGCAAATCACGTTTTAAAATTCGTCGCAAAGTCGTTCTTTTGATGTCCAAAGACTGACTTCTCTTACGTGTTGACTGTTGCGGATTTTGCTGAACTAAAACACGAACACGCTCCACAATGTCGGCTGAACTTGCAGAAACTGGGCGACCACGAGCCGTAATTGGTACCGTTGAGCTGGTTGTTTCGAACATTCTGATCCATTTCCGTATCACATTGGCGCTTGGAACTTCACTTAAATCGCGTAAACCGTGTTCATGTCGATACAAACGTGCAGTAATCACTGATTTATTGTTTTCGTAATACGCTCGGACACAAAATGCACGCTGCGCTCCCGTGTACGGCTCCATGGCGACTAAATTTCCATGAAGCGGTGCAGCTAATAACATATCTCCCCGCCGCCCCGCGCCACGCGTTATCGAGATATTAAGGAGTTAAATCGCCAACACTCATATGGCCCACCCTGTACATCGCAAAGACATCACCAGACATGTCCCAAATGATACTGACCCTAGTGGAGCAGGAAGTACTGGAACCAGTAAGAGATGCAACTCTCAATTTTTGTCAAAGATCTTTTAGTAAAAAAAGCCAGTGGAGGCCTCAGGCCAATTTTCGACCTGCGGGGTTGAAACAATACATTCACACAAAAGGGTTCCAGCTGATTTCACACAAATCAATACCCGAGTTTCTGCAAGTAAGGGATTGGATGGTGAAAATAGACATTTCAAATGCTAATTTTCACATTACAATTGCAGAGACCCATCGCTGTTACCTAAGAGTGTGATACGAGGGCAATTTACTCCAAATGACAGCTCTTTCATTTGGTCTCTCTTCAGCCCCCCGCGCATTTGCCTCAATAACAAACTGGGTTGCAGAAATCCTTCGTGCTAGGGGAATAAGAAGTCTAATTTATTTGGACGATTTTTTGCTTGCCAACCAGGACTCGGCCAAACTGGCCTTACAGGCTGCGGAAGCCAGAAAAATTTTGGAGGATTTAGGTTGGCAAATAAACTACCGAAAATCAATTTTGACACCCACTCAACAATTGGAGTTTTTGGAGAGAGATTGGATCACTTGGAACACCAAAGACAATTTAATGTTCCTTGCACCAGAAAAAGTAAAAAAAATAAAAACATCAATCTCAAGCATATTAAGAAAGCAAGTATGTAATCTAGTTCGGGTGCAAAGAATGGACAGCAACACGGAGTTGTATCCACCGCCCATATACACACTACCTGACAACCGATACAGGATGGGGGGCCCAGTTGAACGAAAAGCTAATGTCGGAGAGTTGGACAAAAGATCAGAAGAAGAGGCACTCGAACTGAAAAGAGCTGTTCGCAGTATATGCTTCGATCCGGAATCAAACTCAATTTCTGCAGAACGCGCATATATCCGAGCATATGTCCAATCTGACAATTCGAAAGTAAAAAAAATAAAAGGAAAGGAAGAAAGGAAGAAAAAAAAAGAAAGGAAGGGGGTGCTCACTCCCAGAGCCTGTTGAGTCTGACGTGCAAATTGTTACAGCTGACAAACAGGCAGAACATATTTTTGTCAGGAAGATACAACTGCACCTTCGATCGTCTATCCAGGAGACGGCAGCAAGCAGAGTGGAATCTACTGCCCACTGCAACAAACCAACTTTTTCGCCGTTGGGGAACTCAGACGTCGACCTGTTCGCGTCTGCAGACTCAACCGTGGTCAGCAGATATGTTTCACTAGACTGCAGAGATCGATCAGCGCTTTATAAATGCCTTCAGCCAAAAATGGGACTTTTAACTAAGTTGGATATTTTCACCCCCAAACCTCATACCTCGAGTACTAGCCCATCTAAACAGTGCCAAGGGCAAATACATACTCATAACACCACTTTGGGAGAGAATATTTTGGCTGCCAGACATACGGGCGGGCACGAGCCCTAGCACCACCTGTGGAAATAGAACGGCTCTCGGAAAGTCTAGTGGACATAACGACAGGTCTACCACCCGAGCAAGTGAACCAACTGAACCTTCAAGCCTGGTTAATTGGAGGTGGGGACAGACCATTGCTGGATGGTCCGAACCAGAGAGGCAATTATTGAAATCAAGCTGGAGGAAATTGATCCTGGAAACATATTATCCGGCAATAAAAAGATGGCAAGAGTGGTGTAAAAGACATTGTCTGGATATGCTTAAACCAAAGCCAGAACAAATAGCCAGATTTCTAGCCTTCTTGCATTTAAATGAAAAGCTAGCACGTAGTACTATATTAGTCCATAAGCCTGCCATTTTTACATTTTGCAGATTGGATCAGGATGGTCAAAGACCATATGCTAATTCGGCAAGTTATTAAGGGTATTTCCTCAGCTCAACCTTGGACGACCAAAGGGCGACAAACAAAGGACGCAAATATGGGAAAGAAATTGTCTTTAACTGGGTTTCTACATCAAGTTATCAGAGTTATGAGACTATTGTTATAGTCCACTATTGTTATAGTTAAGTTATGTCTCATAACTTTGACTAGCATCCGGTCGGAGGGTTCATGGCCTAACCTAAAATTACAGTCTCTCTATATATCACTGAAGACAAGGCAGTGTTATGGCCCAAATTTCGTTCCAAGACAGACAATGGAGAATATAGGCAGTCTGGTTGGTCATTGTTTAAGCATCCAGATAAAAAAGTATGCTCTATAAATTGGTTGCTGAAACTATTAATAATGACTAAGGACAGAAGAGAAAATTTAGAAAATTTGTTTATAACAGTGAATGCCAGACCACAGCCCGCTTCCAGAACTGTTATAGGTGGATGGGTGAAAACTGTACTGAAAGATGCAGGTATTTCTGCCTCAGTAGGATCCTTTAGATCTGCAGTAGCCTCAGCAGGTTGGTTAGATAACCACTCAATATACGAGATACTTGCTAAAGAAAATTGGAAGAGTGAAAACACTTTTAAAAAGTACTATTGCAAAGAAATATGTAAGAAGAGTAACAGATCTCAATTGTTATTTGGAAATTTTATACCAAATTAGTTATATATTAGTTAGATAACAAAGTTTAATTTTGATCTCATGAATAATTTAAGTTTACTTAGAATGTGTTTTAAATGAATGAAGGAATACAAATAAGTTATATTGTTGATTTTGTTAAGAGTTTATTTTATTTTTATTTACAATTTTTCCTTTTTTGTTTATTTCTTTTATGTTTAATTACATTTGATGTGTATTTATTGTAAAAACATTACTGTTGTTTCAATGATTATTTCATTTGAGTATAATTATAATATTTTATACTGAATGTAATCAAGTTATTTCACATAGCGTTTTGTGTTTGTCACCAGCAGATATCAAACAGGTCTTCCTATCGTATGGACGCTGTGTTTATGTGAAAACACATAATATGATATTTTGCATTACAACAAAATAGTTATTATGTGTGGAACATAAACACAGCGTCGCAGGAAAAACTTCCTGGTGAAGACTATGGATAGATCAAGTCTAGTGTTGCCAAACATATACCTATCGGCAGCGACAATATTTGTGGGTGACAAGCAAGGAAAATTATAGTAAGTAGTTGCAAGCAGGTGAGTTTACAATCGCAATCTTCATATCGACGCTGTGTTTATGCTTCAACACATAATAATCATTTTGTTGTAATGCAAAATATAATATTGTGTGAAGATTTGTTCTGTCAAATGTACGTCATAAGCCTATCTTGAGTTTTGAAATCTTTGATGTGATATATAACATTTTTTTCGTCGTAGGATTTTCGTCAACAATTATTGATGTTTCGATTTTATGCGACTGATAAGGAACACTTTTTACGTTTCTGAGCCATTGCAACTTGAATCTTTAACAGTAGTGGACGAGTAGCAGTGTTTAGTGTTTACATTACTTTCCATCAAACAACAAAGATTGCTTTACGAAAAAAAGCGTGTCGAAACCTGTCGCGACATGAAACACATACTATGGCCCTATGGGATTAAGGGCCATACATTAGTGGGAACGTTGTAGTATAAAGGTTTTGGGTTGACAAAATTCGTAAATAGGCTACTTGACTCATACTTAATTTTATACATTGAAGGAGTATTTCCTTTAGTACTTTTGGCTTAGGAAAACGTTATTCTAGCAATAAAATAAATTAAAAACTTAATATTGATAAATAAAGTTGATTTAAAAATATGTATTTTTGTGTTTTAATTTCTACAGATGAAAACACCTCGAAGTAACTTCAGGCAAGGACGTGACGAGACAAACACACTAAACACATATGTAGTAGTGAAACGGAACGTGTTTCTGTAAATAAATAGTTCATGACATCATAATAGGTTATTTATGTCAAAACGTCAAACGGTACGTCACACCGCAATTTTACTACTAAGGACTATAGCAATTTGTAATATACAATTAGCACTAAATAATATAATAATAATAAAATTTGTAGTATGACGTCTCAGCACAGATAATCTATCAACCAACATGGCGAATGGTATTTTCGGCGGTTTTTAAAATAATGTAATTTTTTCTGTGTAATAAAACAATTATGAAGCGTTTAGGACATAAATAAAAACAAGGTCAAGTAGCCTATTAGAGGTATTTACACTTTATTTGATAGTTGAAATGTCGTTTTATTTTCGATACAGAGGTTGTTTGCAAAAAATGTTTGCAATGTAAAGGTATATTTAACATTGACTCTTATGGACAATTCTAGGGATTACGAAAAAATAACAAATTGTTAAATCGAGGAAGTCGTTATATTGAGGTACCCACGTTATATTAAGGTTGCACTGTATTAAGGAATTATAACTTGATAAATGAAAAAATATGATGTCGATGTTTTAATCAGTTTCTAGCTTTTCTAATCTGCTATGTATAAGTAAAATTTTGTTATTAGCTTAATTAAATTTTTTTTTTCTTAGTTAAATTATTAATAACTCATTTGTTAGCTGTAATTTTTCCAAACAAAATAAATATATAAAAGGACTTGGTTCAAAATTCATACTAAAAAACCCAGAATCTACATCAATGAAATGGTTGCCAATGGGTTCATTTTAAATAATATTGATTGATGTCGCCAAACGGATTATTCCAAAAACGCCGGGTATAAAAGTTATGAGCAAAAATGAAATCCAAAATCGTTGTAGGTAGAGATGAAGATACATTTGTTGGTGTATGAACTTGTTGGTGTATGAACTTGTAGGAGTATGTAGTTAAGTTGCTGTTGTAGATGGGTAGGTGTAGGTTCAGGGGGTTTAGCCATGATGCCTTCTTTAATAATTCCAATCATGAAGTTCGCAAAACAAAAATGTATGATATTGACATAAGCGTGCGTTAAATGACATGTTTAATCGCATCGTAAAAAAAATTGTAGCTATACAGCCATTTTGAACGAATATGCTAACGTATCACTCAAATAGGGAACTGCGAATTGCTGAAACACTACTCCATAAATTCGAATTTAAAGGCTGTACTCGAAACTTCTTCGACTTCCGGATCATCTTAGGCTGGGACTATATGCTTCGGAGTCCGGAACGCCGCTGAAAATTCAGAGCATTGAAAGTAGAACTCTGCGCTAATACAATAGAGTTGAAAATCTAACACACGAGTTTCGAGTGTCGATTTGACACGCATGTCAAGTCAAATGTCAATGTCATATATGACATTGACATTTGACTCACTCTCGAAACTCGTGTGTTCGAGTACAGAGTTCTACTTTCAATGCTCTTCCGGAGCACCATATAGTCTCAGCCTTACAACCGTAATAATCGCCAGTGATAACCTACTTTATTCTTATTCTTTTCTACAGTTGAAATTTGAATCCATTTGACAAAACTTTACTCTTCCGTAAAGTTTTCGTCACCCACAACCACAGATTAAAGAAATATGTCCCGATAGAGAGCTACCGTAAAATCGGGACACTTTCGAAATTTTACATCAATTTTCATTTCTTTTTTCTGCTCTATATCTAATAAAAATCTTATTTAATTCCTTCCGGTAGTCGGTATTTCTGTTTACAACGCATTATAATGTAAGTTTTAAACAGAAAATCCACAAAAAGTTTAAAAAACTATCTTGTCCCGATTCACCTTCGCTCTGAGGTTAATTGGGTCGTGTATGGGATTAATCGAGTTTTTTGACAGGGCTGGCACTTACTTGAAAGAACTAACAGATTAAAAAAATCCTCATAATAATATAAACTTTATTACGCGGCGGATAATATTTTATATCATTTACCTACATATTATTGTTCAAAATATGCAGTTTCTTTACAGCAAAACCATGCTGCTAATAGCGCTTGAAAATCTTCGTTTTTCTATGGAAATGACAGCTGACGATGTATGAAAAACGACGATTGCCGAGGACTCAACATGGTCGCGTACAATAAATTACTTCACCCCGACAACTCTATCTATAAAGACCTAATTCACCCCACAGTCCAGTCCCGATTTATCCAAGCTTGGTCCCAACTGACACCATTGCTGACCCCGTCCCCCTCATTTCACCCTTTTCACCCCGTAGTTTAACCCGTTTGCCGCCATTTTTAATCAGATCTTAAATCTACCTCAGAAGATTCTATTAATCACTTACCTGAATCTAATCTGAATCCTTAATCGAAACCTGAGAAACTGAATACTAATACATACTTCGCTTAGACATAAATATTGTTAATGCAAAAGAAAAATCAATGTTTTCAGTGCAAAAACGCACGTTATTGACCCTACACTTTGGAATCCGTTCTTTTATTTTTTTCAAATGAGAGGACCACTCAATATTAACAGAATATATAAGGAAATATTACAAAGTTTAAATTTAATACCTATCATTTATTAAATTATGAAAGAATGAGGAATAATAAGGTCGCAAAAACATTCCTGGTTTTGTCCCAATTCACCCCCTAGTTTGGTGAAAATCAAGATAGCGTAACTTTTTCTTTTTGAATATTAGTTCTATCAAATGTACGTCATAGCCTATCTTTAGTTTTGAAATCTTTGACTCGAAGCATACGCATACGTCACGGCAATAGTGTCATAATTCACACGGTTATGATTGTCCAATCAAAGGGACGTCTTAATTTTCAAGTGTTTGAGTTTTTGTCATGTGAGATTGAAAATTGTGATCGTTGTGAGTGTTGTTGGTTATCATGACGTCAATTTTTTTATACAGGGTGTTCGGCACATGGATGGACAAACGAAAACCGTGGACCCGTGGAGCCGTCTGCTATACATTGAGGCCTAATTACAAGACTCAGGCCCAATAGTTTTTTTTTTAATAATTTTTAAGTTAATTTCGAAAAAAGCCAGTTTTCAAACTTCAAACGACTATAAATTTACTTTTAACATTGCAAATCCAAACATGCTTTTGTAATAATTATCTGCATTAGTTGTAGAATCATATTAAATTCAGTTTTGGAGCAAATGTTAGATATAAAATTAGATACGAGTCCTTAAACGACAAACAAAGTGAAAAAATAATTTTCATATTCCACTTTGAAATTCTTAAAAAAAAACTATGATTTTTAGAGCACTTAAAATTCTAAGAAAACATCTGTGGTTCATACCCTTTATATCGGTATACAATTTGCAGATATTTGTTTAAAAATAACTAGAGTAAATCGCAATTTAAACTAACGGGGCCTTAATTCATAAGACTCAATTTGCGAAAACTTAAATCAAGTACAAGCCAATTTGTCATAATTGCTTTCGGTATGTTCACTAACACTACACGTGGGAGCTAGTAGTCTGTCTCTCTCTTACCAGTCACGATACTATCTCTTGTCTCTTTTGTTGAATTTGGACAATAGCCGTACGTACATAGCAGGTAGAAAAAGGGTTGTTATTTCACTCTGCAATTGCGCTATTGTTTGATTTTGTCTATTCCTTATCAGTCAAACGTTAATTTTGGAAAAAATTGTTTTACTTATTTGTCGAGTCTTAACTGCCTCTGCGATCTGACGTGTCCGTTGCGCTTACTGTTATTGTTTTCGTTTTGTGATTTTGTTATCGTTATTGTTGTTGCTTCAGTTTGTTAAGTTTTCTGTTATTTTGTTGTTACGTTGTTGTTTTTTTTTTCGTAAAATGACCACCTCTTTTACGAATGAAGAATACGCCAATATGTTGTTGGTGTATGGAGCCGCTAATTGCAATGGACGTGAAGCACAAAGACTATACCAAGAGCGCTATCCTAACCGTCGACTGCCTAGCCACCAAACTTTTGCTACTACATACCGACGACTTAGAGAAACGGGTAATTTGCGTTATCAAGAACCGAGGGTGAATGTACGACAACATTATGTTGCTACAGACGAACGAGTATTAGAAGAATTTAATAATAACTCCCGAAC
This sequence comes from Phengaris alcon alcon, assembly GCA_037179445.1. Lineage (NCBI taxonomy): Eukaryota > Metazoa > Arthropoda > Insecta > Lepidoptera > Lycaenidae > Phengaris > Phengaris alcon. The sequence goes on along the minus strand of JAYRCH010000044.1, from coordinate 526,901 downwards.
TCGTGGATCGGTCGGGGTGGTCCAATTCCTTGGCCACCAAGGTCGCCCGACCTTACCCCAATAGACTTTTACGTCTGGGGTAGAGCCAAAGAGCTAGTGTACGCAACCGTGGTGCCCAGTCGAGAGCAGTTAATAATTAGAATAAATGAAGCATTCGAAAAAATGAAAGCCGAAATGATATTTCAAACAACAACAGTGGAAATTTTAAAACGGTGCCGAGCATGCATTAGAAGTCAAGGGCACCAATTCGAACAATTGTTATAAAATAAATTTTGGAAATAAATTAAAATTTAAATTATCATAGTGTTTTAATAATAAATTCATGTTCTACTAAAAAGCTTACTAATTAAAAACATACATATAAGATTTCATAGAATTACTACTGCACAGAGAAATAACACCCCTTTTTCTACCTGCTATGTACGGCTATTGTCCAAATTCAACAAAAGAGACAAGAGATAGTATCGTGACTGGTAAGAGAGAGACAGACTACTAGCTCCCACGTGTAGTGTTAGTGAACATACCGAAAGCAATTATGACAAATTGGCTTGTACTTGATTTAAGTTTTCGCAAATTGAGTCTTATGAATTAAGGCCCCGTTAGTTTAAATTGCGATTTACTCTAGTTATTTTTAAACAAATATCTGCAAATTGTATACCGATATAAAGGGTATGAACCACAGATGTTTTCCTAGAATTTTAAGTGCTCTAAAAATCATAGTTTTTTTTTTTAAGAATTTCAAAGTGGAATATGAAAATTATTTTTTCACTTTGTTTGTCGTTTAAGGACTCGTATCTAATTTTATATCTAACATTTGCTCCAAAACTGAATTTAATATGATTCTACAACTAATGCAGATAATTATTACAAAAGCATGTTTGGATTTTCAATGTTAAAAGTAAATTTATAGTCGTTTGAAGTTTGAAAACTGGCTTTTTTCGAAATTAACTTAAAAAATTATTAAAAAAAAAACTATTGGGCCTGAGTCTTGTAATTAGGCCTCAATGTATAGCAGAAGGCTCCACGGGTCCACGGTTTTCGTTTGTCCATCCATGTGCCGAACACCCTGTATAATTTTGTGTCCAATGAATGTTAAAACCATAGACGTATACAGGGTTTAACAAATCGGAGTGATAAAAATTTACTGGCATAATTTTTCGATTAGGTATTATTTAGGTATTATCCGAAAAGCAGTAGCAAAATTTTGTAAACCATACAATTTTGGAGAAAAACCAATTTGAAATATCGCAAAAAATATTTAAGTGACAGCCCTCAGAGGTCATTGCATTAAGTTTATAATCAGGTGATTGTACACGTGGATTAGTAGTTATTCATAACGCTTAAATCTTGGACCAATCATATGAAATTTTATTAGAATTTTGAAAGTAAAAATTATTAAACTAAAGAAACAATGTCACATATTAGAAGTAAAAAATATAAAATATTTTACAATCTCTTTTGCTGTTAAAATGTAATAACGTACCTAACACGCTTTTATTAAAAAAAAAAATGTTTTTACTTATTTCTTTTATTTACTACGAAGGCGGCACTGAAAATTTCGGGAATCAAGGAAGTGACACAACATTACTATTTAAAAATGTATTTATTGCTTTTCGAAGTATTCTCCGCGAAATTTGACACATTTTTCCATACGATGGAACCAATTATTGAAGCAACCATTCCATTCGGAAGTTGGGGTCTCCAAAATGGCCGTTTTGTAGGCGTCCACAGCTTCTTCAGGTGATGAAAATCTCTGACCACGCAATTTATTCTTTATTTTAGGGAAAGTATAGAAATCATTAGGGCTTAGATCGGGGCTGTACGGCGGATGGTCTAATAATTCTATGATTTCTTGCTCTAAAAACTCTTTTGTTCTGTGCGCGGTGTGAGAACTCGCATTGTCGTGATGGAGGATGATGCGGCGGTTGCAGTTCTCTTTACGGAGTTCAGAAACGACCTGTGGCAAACAAATGTTAGCATACCATTCTGCATTAACCGTTCTTTGTCCCTCAAGAGGAATAGTCGCAACATGGCCGGTTTTGGAGACAAACGTGGCCACCATTTTTTTTTGCAACACTCCGTGAACGAACAATTTTTGTTGGCTTTAACTCATTTTCGAACACCCAAACTCGTGACTGGTTTTTTGTTTCGGGTTCGTACGCGTATATCCAGGATTCGTCACCTGATACGATGTTGTATACAGCATTTGAGGATCCTGCGTGGAATCTTTCGAGAGTTCTGACGCACCAAGTAACGCGAGCCGCTTTTTGCTCTTCACAGAGCAAATGCGGTATCCATCGGGAAAACAACTTTTTTACACCTAATTGTTCATGCAAGATTATTTGTATTTAACTCATGCCAATGTCTAAAGTTGCCTGAATTTCGCGGTATGTCACATGTCGATCTTCCTCAATCAGCTTACGCACAGCATCAACGTTTTCTTGGGTGACTGCAGTTTTTGGACGACCTTGACGGGGATCATCACTGAGCTTGACTCGTCCACGTTGAAATTCAGCAAACCAGCGATAAATTGTGGTTTTGGATGGGGCTTCATCACCAAATGCAGAAATCATCCGGCCAACACACTGTTTTTGTGTTAAACCACTTCAAAAGTCATAATAAATCATCGCTCTAGAATTTTCTCGAGTCAATTCCATTTTCTCAACGACTAAACAAGTTTGACAAGACCTTGTGACAAGACCGAGAATCTTTTTTTAAATAAATAAACGGTATTCGATTTTTAAAACCAAGGAGTTTTAAATTAAAAAGATTTTAATATGTCAGGAACAGTAGAAATATTCCATTCCCGATACTTTTAGTGCAGCCCTCGTAATAACCGAATGATAATTCTTCAAATTGTAAATTTTGTTAGTGAACCCTAAAAAATTGTCTTAATAACTTCAGCAGTTGCGCCTTTTGTCTAATTTTTAGACTTTTTAGTTTCTTTCGGTCCCTTGACCGAGTTAGACGCTATATTTTGTGTGTTTGTGCTGGTCGCAGTAACAGTATCAATGAAGCTCGTGACATATACAGGCAAAGATTCATCGAGCACAATCTTGCCAATGCTACGTCAATTACCGTGTTCTACGGCTTTTAACAAATAATGATTTTGTCACAATGACGTACTCGCCGTGTCAACACAATTTTACCGCACCTCTACAAGATAGTCATCGATCACTTAATGAACAAAATTTATTTTAAGCTGGCAACGCACTTAATTATGGCAATCATCGGTATTTTAAATACCATAAATTAAGGGAGTTTTGGATACGAAACGAAATGAATTCCGAAATTGGTGAGGAGGGATCGTCTATGCCCAAAAAGAATATTAGAAACGATTGAGCAATTCGTCGTTGCGATTCGAACAACGGAGTGACTTTGGGTAGGACATAACTGTCATGATCTCAAAAGAGAAGATAATTCGTATTTTAACGAAGGCAACTTGGTTAGGGGCCCTGATTAGAGTTGTGACGGAGCTTCGTTTCCGCATCCACAATTGCGGATCTTCCGCAAGAAATCGTACCCCCGTACATTGAAATTGTAGGCGTATGTATGTATATACATTATACATTGTACAAGTATACGTACAATTTAAACACAAAAAACTACACATACACCTACTACCGACAGTCGACACCGACCAACATATGTAGTACATTACAACCACGTTTTTATTGTCTTTCGAGAATCGTCGTATTTCATACATTGTCTCATGTCGGTCATTTCCTGATACAAAAACTGATTTTATTCTTGCTCATAACTTCTATACCCGGCGTTTTTCGTGTTTGCCCTTTTGGTGACATCTTATATGATTTAAAAAGTAAACACATTGGCAACCATTTCGTTTCTGTCGACTCTGGGTCAATTTCGCACCAAGCCCTTTATGGGTAGTTTGTAAGTAAGTGCATTTCAAAGCAACAAAAAGTTGGATAATTTTTTTTCCTAATTATTGTAAAAAATCTACATAATTAGTTTACTTAATAGCTAATTTATGCAAAAAAAAACATTCATCTAGCCCAGCTATGCTCAACCTGCGGGCCGCATGTGGCCCGCCGGGCCTTTGTTGTTGGCCCATTTGAAGTTAAAAATGTATGTAAACCATTTAAAATTTCACTGCCCCTTTTTTAAATCTTGATAAAGTTTTAAAAAGTGTTCATAGTTTATAAAATAGCATTAAAACATATTATATTTTAACATCTTTGAAAAAAAATTTTCATTTATAAAGCAAATTCATTGTTAACTTGGAATTACGTTTCAATCAAAACCTACACAGTTTTATACTTGCGGCCCTCGACACCATGACTGAAATAAGTTCGTGGCCCCGATAAAAAAAAGGTTGAGTATCGCTGATTACTAGCCTATTTATAATGATTGATAAGTAAATTTTAGAAATTATATTGTTCTCGTACGCGATCGTATGTGCCTTATAATATACGCCCTGTCGCACAGCTGATTTCAAAACGCGTGACAGTGTGAGATCAATGACCTTCTCAGTGTATTGTTTCGCTTTATTTCAATGTAATTTTGTATGCATATTTTTTTAGTTTCACAACAATTTTTCTATGTAAACGTGTTTAAATAAGCATTAAATCTTGTGCCCAAATATTTTCCGAAACATTATAATATTATGTACTCACCACCTGCGAGGCGCCGTTGATCTCGGTCAGTATCGCGGCGGTGACGAGCTGCGCGGGCCGCGACTTATTCTGCAGCAAGGTCGCGAGCGCGGCGCGCAGGTCGGCGCGTCGGCGGCGTGCGCTCGCGCCCAGCCCCGTGGTGAGAATGCCCACGTCGATCCGGCCAGACGCCGGGTCGGTCGCTGACTGTTTGAGCGCTTCACGGTGTAGCCTGGACATAGAATACAATTAACATACTGGCAATAAAAAATGGTCATATACACATTTTGTCACATAAATTCACAAAATACACATATCAACAAATTCTAGGTATATTGTTTATTTTATCAAATATCTAAAAATGAAGAAGACTTTACTGATTTAGTATATGGTAGAATGATTATTTTAATGTCTAAACAAAAAAACATTTCGTAGTTAATGATAACGATGCTCACCGAGCAGCCTCGTCCACATCGCTCAGTTCCACGACGTCGGACAGCCGGCAGCGCGCGCGCGCCTCCGCCAGCCGGATCAGCGACTCCAGCTGCCGCGGGTACGCCGAGATCTGTCCGCGCCCGCTGCCCACGCGCCTGGAAATATTATTAATATTGAATGTAATTCTACATTAGCAGCCTCCGTAGTCTAGTGGTTAGAGCTTGGCTCTCGACTCGGAGGTCGTGGGATTCCCGCATTGGTACAACAAAAAAATGTTGTTTCTAAGTTTGGTTAGGACAATGCAGGCTGATCACCTGATTGTCTGACAAGAAAGATGATCCATGCTTCGGATGGGCATGTTAAAAGTCGCCTGAGAGAGTGCTCTTGTGTACTGCGCACTCCCTTGGGCACTATAAAATTACTCCTGCGTAACTAGCCACTTTACAGATTTCAATGAAACCGGCTACCGTCACCGAAATCGGTGTGGGGAGTTATTTTATTATTTTATATTAGCAGTAGTGCAGCTATATTTGTCAGTGTCCATAGATTTGACTGCATTTATGTTACAACTAACAGAAACGTTTTATATTATGTAAGCTAAGTTTTACACGGACTATATTGTTTGATCTGTACAAATTCACAGTTGAACAATGTAGTGGGGTACCAATAACATTTTATGCTTTTCACATCACTTGTTGGATCGTAGTCGCTCTTAGCAGCTATACAGTGGGGGGTGTGATAGGCCAATATGTTTACCTCATATCGACGTAGGCGTCTATGAGCCGCTGCTGCGCGGGCTCGCTCAGCACGGGGTGAACATTGTCCTTCGCGAACGCGATGTAGTCCCGCATCAAGCTCATGCTCTGTAAATATAACATTTTATAATGTATTAAAATTAACAATATATGTTGCTTTTGACCGCAATTTTGTCTGTTACATATTCTCCGTTACAACTGGATTAGGAGTGTTATATCAACTCTAACTTGTTCCCTTTTCTAGTGTGCCTCCAATCATTGTCGCTTTTCTTATTAAAATTATTTGGATTATTTCTAATATACATAGCATTCTCTAAAATATATTGAGAAGCGACGGTCAGCCGGACGGGTCTCTCGGGCGCCCTGCCACCGTTCTACGGCGGTTGAGTAGTAGTCCCTAAAAACAATTAAATTACGTCCGAAAACAACGTTGGGTCTCTTTTTAACGTATTGAATATTGAAGCCAATGAAAAGGTTGACAAATCTATTACACATACATTTATAATCATAACAAATAACAAAAGCAATAGCCAATTGAAAACAACATATGTGGAGTCAAATTGCTTTCATTGTTTAGTAAACTTTGCGGCTGGATTACAGCGTGTTGTGAAGTGCAACATTATTAAGAAAGTTTTTGGTAAGTAGCTAATGTTATCTAAAATAAATGTGATGTTAATTTTCGTCATAGTTTTGCTATTACGAACTTGTTTTTTATCATTTAGTTGCGTCCATATACCAACTCAAACAAGAAGCGTTACAAAAATCGTTTTATATTTTAATAAGCTATGAATATTTCTGGTAATATTTAACTTTTAATAATAGAAAATATTATTAACGGTTGTTTTACTATAATAAAATAACTAGTTAGTGCTTTAAACAAGTCAGTAAATAAAAATAATAAACAATGTTTGCTATTAAATAGTAAATTGATTAGCATAAGAAACACATCAGTAGCGAAGGCCGGTTCTCCAATCAAAGGGAAGCCCTAGCCTGTAGATGTAAGATCAGTCGCAGAACTTATTTTAATGCCTATCATAAGAAATTTAGTTCCTCGGTCAACAAATTATGTCGTGTCCGTAATTAAGTACCAGTAGGTATTCATGATCTCTAATGGCCGATTTCTTCATGAGAGAGATAAACTAGAGTTTGTTATTCGGCAGATATATTTATTCCAGGGTTTAAAGGAGAATGCCCATAAATGTATGGAATCCCGTACCAAGTTGCGTCAAAACCAAACTTGGGTTTTTACAGTCTATGATTATCATATTAGCTCCTATAAAATTTCTTTGTAAACAAAACTGGGGTTTTAGAGTAATTTGATAAGATCGAAAATAACCTTAAAATCTTCAAAGTACCTATTGTCATACACGAACGAACGTTATTGCTCTAAAAACAGAGTAATGCGCTTATATTAGTAAGAATTATTATTATATATTTACCTAATACCCGTTACCCGCTCATGGTATAATCACCGAATTCAGTCCCGCATACTGTGTTGTGACTGAAAGCTGCCGCTATAGTATCTACTATCTAGGGGTATTTATTATTATTGAATACTTTCTCTTAAGCAATTTAAGTAATTTATGGAAAAATGTAAGTAACATTTTAGTCACTTACAATACTTTTCACAATGGGCACTTATGCTCATACTGTTGACTGGAGTCAAAAATAAAACAAACAGAATGTATTTTTATTTTATTCAAACATTGTCATAACAATAATTATACTTTATACATAAAGGTACCAGTAAATGTTCCGTTTCAAAACAATTAACAAATAATATAAAAAAATACAGTGATCAGATGTACTTGCAGCACGTTTGTACACAGAAGATAATTTTTGGGTTTGTCGTGATTTGAGGAGTATGATAGTTTAATTGAGGAAGAGGAGGCGGCTGAGGTATATTGAGATCTGCACTTGATCCAGCATCTGTCAAAATACCTCTTGACAGACCAGGGCGATTGGAGTCTTGCTCATCATGACGTCGCACTTCTCTTGTAGCTGACCTCCAGCAAGCAGCACAAACTCTTTCCAATCTTGAGATCGAAAAAGTGATATGTAATATAATATATTCATTGTATATTAAATCTTACAAATAATAGTGACAACAAATAAAAATATTTTATGAAATTATTTGTGAAACCATGTTTATTAGGACACAATAATAAAAGCACTACCAGCAGTATCAAATATTGGAGACTAAAAATGAAAAATATCAATAAGATATAATTTAATATAAACAAAAATGATTATCAAGTGCAGCGGAACTAGTCTAATTAAAATGTTTCTCTCGTGTCGATCTTGTCTTACGGGATATGTTCTTGTAGTACGTAGAATAGACTGGCCACAAGAAAAACATACTATTCTATGACCAGAAGCAGGCAAAGACAAACTTCCTTCACTGGTTGTGTTTGCTCTATCTTGAAGCAGTGTCAAACACTCTGTACAGAGCACAGAATCTGAAGTCAGCTGTTATAAAACAATGAATTAAATAGTGTTTGTAATATATTCATAGAAGTAACACCTATACTCTAAATGGTTTGCCTGCTAGAACAATAATTGTGAAATCAAAGAGTAAGTCTTTTAAGCCTTTAATGTTTTTTCTGTTGTTATATTTTCAGGTGCTAGTTTAAAATATTTCTTTGGAATGATAGAGATTTCTCTATAATTCTTAGAAAAATATTTGTCAGGAAATACATAGAAGGTGCCTTCTTAGACTTTAATATACTTTACTTATTCAGAAAATAAAATAAGGTCTGCTTACCTGAGTAGGAGTTATCCACGATTATAATAAGTTAATCATTGGAGTAGACACTTGTTCTAAAGTATGTGTATTTTGATTTCTGGGTATCAAAAATGAACAATTGATACATCTTTTTTGCCGGGTGACGCCACGACTCGCCATTTTTGCACAATCAAATATATACGCAGAAAAAGTTCACAAAATATAAACAAGTCCTGCTTATTTATATTTTGTGAAATTAATCCACAGACTACTAAGGGGATACTACGTATCAATAAATCTGAAAAATAAAACACAGACCGACCGCGGACGTATTCGCAAATGTCGCAATGTCAGATGTCAGAAAATATGCGTCGGTTATGATTTAGGGATGCGGTCGATAAATCTAAGCCTATGAAAAAAATCGATTTTATGTCTAATAGCAGCACTGAATCGATTAGGTGTAATGTATTAGCTTAATTTTACTGTTATTTAACATACATAATATAGAAAAGCTAATACATAATATCAATAAATAATATTATCATTCGGAAGTTGTTATTAAAGCAAGTAATATTTATTAAAATTGGAATAACGATTGCAATAACTGTTTTAGTCGAATGACTCGATATTGTTACAATATATTGTTTGATGTTTCTAATAATGCACTACATCTCTATAACCGAATGCGGAGGGAGTCATTTAATAATTTATATTCTTTAATTTAAATTCCCGGTTCAAAAATTGGATTCCTGGCGTGTAATAACGTAAAAAATTCGAAAAATAATTACTATACAATTTTCATCTTGATGCATGAGACTTTTTGGTACCACTTTTGGGCAATCTCCTTTCGATGGTTGTCTTCAACAGACCGACGGGTTAGCTACCCTATGGTCATGTATGTGTGACTGTGAGCTATATACCTACTCTAGGGGTCCTCTAGACCCAAATTTAATGTATGTACTTAAAAAATATTTACTACCTACTTCTCCGTTCTAATAAAAGTTTGATACTTATTATTTGTTTACGCTAAATTATCTAGTTTTTTCAATTATTTTTTTCGACAAATTTTCATGGGACATCGAAAAAAAAAATAGTCAGTTTTTTTAGGCCACCCTAATATATATATTTACCTCTATGTGTTTAAAACAATCAAAATTTTCACAAGTGGGAATGAAATATTAATCATTTTATATTTAACATTCGAAGAATCGTTGTACAAGCATGTACAGTGCCATGTAAACTCTACACCAGTGGTCTCCAATTAGTTTCGCTCGGGGTCCGTTTTAAGAAATGAAATGACCATCGAGGTCCGCACATTTTATTTATAAGAAAAAATATTTATTAAACAAATGTAATTAAGGAAATAACAAAGGTATTTTGTTACATAGGTATCAATGCGAAAAATGACATCTTTTGTTGCGAATTATCTGTCTGAAGTTTGGAGTAAATTTTATTATTTATTTATAACGGAAGTAGTCTTTAGTGTAAGTTACTGTGTTCTCGCGGTCCGCACAAAATGGGTCGGCGGTCCGGATGCGGACCGCGGTCCGCCATTTGGCGACCCCTGCTCTACACTGTAGAGTTTTTACGCACACACTGACATCAGTAAGTTAACTGGTATAAAGTCAGCCCAAATTTTATCCTTAGGACAAAAATATTCGGGGGTTATTTCTTATACTGGTGTAAAGAAAACGAAATCTCCAGTTAACTCACGTTAACTAACAGATAACTCTAATCGTAGGATAACTACGAGTGCAGAAATCGGCCATAAGTCAATGTTGTGGGTTACAAAGTTTCAAACTGCATCTTAATTGAACGTAAAGCCGATGTGAATCGTGTTACATGCAAACGCCGCAACTGCAGTACATACCACACTCTCCTCGTCGTCCTGCGTGTCGGCGGGGTCGCTGTAGTAGAGCGACACGAGATGCGACGCCAGCCGCCGGTCGAACGCCTCATCCGACGGATCCAGTACAAGGAAGATTAGGTCGAACCTGCAAATATAGACACTAACATATACGTATATGTATATTACTAGCTGGTATTGCCCGCGTCTCCGCTCGCGTAAATTAAGTATCCCACGGGAATACTGTACTTTTTCAGGATAAAAAGTAGCCTATGTTTTAATCCAGAGCCTAAACTACTACCATATCAAATTTCATCAAAATCTTTTCAGTAGTTTTTGCGCGAAAGAGTAACAAACATCCATCCATCTATCGATCCTCACAAACTTTCACATTTACGTGCGTTGCATATGTCGTGTTTGTGTGTGTGCTGCGTCACAGTCCTAACTTAGCGTACTACCGACCTGGACATGAGGGTATGCGGCAGTTGCACGTTCTCCACAATAGTTTTATTCTTATTCCACTGCGACTCGGCGGGGTTGGCGGCCGCGAGGATGGACGTGCGTGCGTTAAGTTGACAGATGATACCCGCTTTCGCGATGGAAAGCGTCTGTTGTTCCATTACCTGCAAGAGTGATTTTAGTGCGCATGGTTCGTCGAAAGATAAAAAGTATTGCTAAGCAGACAGACGAATAATAAAATCGAGCTATGCCTCTTTAAGAGCCCCCGAGACGATCAAACGGTTTGACTCAAACACGTGAGTTGGTTTGAGTCAAACATGTATGTTGGTTTGAGTCAAACCAATTTGATCGTTTACAAAAGCTAGTTTGAACAGTTTGTCAAACATTTACGGATTTGAAGCTTGTTTGATGGAATTACATATTTTTGTTTGTGGGTGAAGTGACAGTGAAACTGAACAGCGCCGTTTGACAATCCGCCCAAACCGACGTCAAACAGTTGCATCAAACACGTAAGGTTTGAGTCCGTAACCGTTCAATCATCTCAGGGGCCTTTTAGGATACTATGCGATCTTGAGTTTTTGAATACTTTAGATATTTTTGACAACAGCTTAGTGGTTCAAGCGTGTAGCTTCACTTCTGCGCAGCATAGCACACGATGTTGTCTGATTCCACCACAATGAGGGTTTTAAATTCGTAACATCTGACAGAATTTTGACACGACAAGCACCGTCGGGCTACCTAGCTCCGACTGGTGACAGAAAAAGCATTGAAAATTCTTATTCACCGTTTTTGATACCACTTACGCCACCAGATGACGCTTTGTGTGCGTTGGGTCTGCCCCTTAGCGGCAGCAAAAATATCGATTGCCCTCATTTATTTACCTCATGTAAAACACTGCGGGTGGAGTCGTTCATCTTGTCAAACTCGTCGATGCAGCATATACCATTGTCCGCTAACACCAATGCTCCACTGAAAACAATTAACACAGTTTTTGAGTAAAAGATAGCAGTATCGTGGTACCTCGACTTTACCAGTATCTACGATGCAGCTTAGTGGTTAGCGCATTGGCGCTCAAGCCGGTGGTCGTGGGATCGAATCCTGCCAGGGAACAAAAAGTTTTCTGTGTTCCTGGGTCGTGGATGAGTATTAAATATGTGAATTATATAGTAAAAATCTTAAATATAAGTATAGTATAAAAAATATTAAATATATTTTAATTGTCTAGTACCCGTAACACAAGTTCTATAGATAGATATTTTATTATGTAATATAAACTTGGAAGAGCCATGCTTTGTCACGAATGGGCCGACCGACCGGATAAATACCACGGCCTCAGAGAAAACCAGCGTGAAATAACGCTTGCATAGTGTTTCGCCGATTGAGTGAGGATACTGTAGGGCCAAGGAGGGTTGAGGTTTTATGAACCAGGAACGCAAGTGCGCAATACCAGACGAGTTACAAGTGTAGTTTCTTCTGCGAGTGTCCATGGGCGGCAGTAATCGCTTAAAATACATAATTTTAGCAATATTATATGATCGTAATACAGAGAGATATACCAACTACCAAGCCCCATTGTTTTGCCAGCTGGATTTCCGTTTGCCTTCAATATATTATATTCCTATTCATAGAGAATTTGGCGCCAGTTTAGACATGTTTTTGTGTTATGTAAATTTTGCTTACACAGAGGCTAATAAGTAAAAAAACTAGTGATAGTATAATCGCGGGGGATTTAGTCTGCTGTTACCTACAAACATGTTTACCTATATTCAAATTTTTTCTTTATTAAACACACACGTACTTTCTTTATATAACGTATTGCTAAATTTTCTACGAACATTTCGGGCACATGATTTATTGCTTATGTGTTGACGTTTAGGTAGAAAAATGATTATGAAACTAAAAGAAACATTAAACAAAATAAAATTACATTGTACTCTCTACGACACTGAGAAGATCATTGACATCGCACTACTGATTATATTGGTAAAAAAAATAATGGAATTCATAATAATAGTATTATTATTTAGGCAGTCTCTTTTTTTTCTTTTATTCGACGAGGTTTGTAAGGTCAATGAAATTATCAGTGTCGTAGCGAGTCCAATGTAATTTTGTGTTATATATTTTTTTTCGAAATTCAATTTTATTTACACTACTGAATAGCTAAGGACTAAATTCATTACGCTAGGTGAAGAATGTGGCGCGTACGTACGTCTGCAGCACCAGCTGGCGCGTTTGCGGGTCCTTCGTGACGTAGGCGGTAAGGCCGACGGCGGAGCTGCCCCGGCCGGAGGTGTACTGCGCGCGGGGCACCAGCGCGTGCGTCCATCGCAGCAGTTGCGACTTGCTGGTGCCCGGGTCGCCGCAGAGGAGGATGTTGATCTCGGACCTGGCCATCATCACCATAATCATTATTATCAGTGTTATGCTACTGTGACAAAAAACCTGTCTGGGATAGGCAGATTTCATATGCCTTTCCATATTTTAACAAAAATATTTTCTCACAATGCTTTTATTCACATTTCACTTTCATTTTTTACATTACCTACATTATGTTGTACTATTTATACAGAAACACTGTTTATTTGCTAGAAAGCACAGTAACACATTACAAACCGATGGCAATGCTTTAAAAAATATGTATTGCTGTATGACTTTGTGTTTAATATACTATATCTTTCAAGTCAGACAATCCCACAATCAAAGCCATTTCTAAGTCAAACCAGTGTATGATAAGTTGAATAAACTATAGACTATAGTTTATTCAAATGACATACCTAAAGTGAGTTCGTCCAGCAGCATTGAAGTTCTTCTTGGTTCCGCCTAACAATTGCAGTAGCACACCCTTCTTGATATCAAGGTTGTCGTATATGGACGGCGCTATGGCGCGCGCTAAGCGCTCGTAGCAGTCCGGCTGAGCCGCTAGTTCTTTGAAGAGTTCGATACGTTCTGGTGGGAATTGGAATTCTTTTCTGGACAATAAAATGTTAAATTGTTTTATACCTATATATATTTAGGTACCAAAGCAATTAAAAAGTAGAATAGGTAAATAGTAAGACGCAAGATGATGTCATGAAACCTGGGGGTCTAGCAGGAACATTTGACAGCAGCGTAAACGTAATATTATCGAATGATATTTGTATGGGCGCTGTCATGATTTTGACAAATTTTCATACAACTCTCATACGATAACATATCGTTTACGCCGCTGTCAAATGTTAAGGCTAGGCTCACTGATCAATACTGCCACGTGCGATCCCACCGTTGCCACCAATTTCTCAAACTTTTCATATAATGTTTAATACATACCCCGGATCCGTTTCTCGCAGACGATCGGCGCACTGCGTACGATAGTGTAACGCGTCTAAATGCGTGCGGTGTAAAGCACGCAACGTCGCGCGGCGCGGGTGCGCGGTTGCGGGTGCGGCGCGGAATACGCCAGTGACGGCGACACGCGCACCCGCCACTGCGGCTTCTACGAGCGCGCCGTGTGCGACGACGGAGACGGTGGCGGGCGTACGACCAGCTGGCATGTCGTCTGCAAGTATATATTCATAAATATAATAACAAATTCACATTTATCACACAAATATTAATAAAAATGTGAAAGTCTGTGTGTTTGTTTATAGTTTGGCAAAAAAGAGTATGATGCGGTGACAGCAGGAACTAAAAACATTTTCGAATGTATCATCATTTATCCTAATATTAGATTGGAATGACATTATATTCTACTAGCTTTTGCCCGCGGCTCCGCTCGCATAAATACAGTATTCCACGGGAACCCTGTATTTTTTCGTAGTTTTCGTAGTAGCTCAAACTACAACCATACCAAATTTCATCAAAATCCGCTCAGGTGTTTTTGCTTCAAAGACAAACAAACATCCATCCATCCATACTCACAAACTTTCTTATTTATAATAGTAGTAGGATTGATTATTATATTTTGATATATTTAAATATGACACAGTCTAAAATGTTTTTAATTCTTGCTGTTAACGCGTCATACATTTTTTGCCAACCTGTAGCTGTCTTTCACACAAAAACGGCTAAACGGATTTAAATAAACACACGGATAGAGTTTGAAGCCTGGATTAAAACATAAGATACACTTAGTCTGGGAAAATGTAGGGTTCCTGCAAACAAAATCACCGGTAACATCTAGTGAAATATAATACTTATACATTATAACCAGCTAATTCTTATTATAACACGTTAAATCAGTATTATTTTTAAATTATTTCATACTGTTTATAGGGCGAGCTGGAGGTGTGTAACACGATATAATATTCGCGTTAATAATGCAGTGAATCATCAGTGCAAATGTCAGAATGAGGGGTTTCGATATATTTTCTGCCGCTAGGAGGTAGACCCCACTCACTCCCCACTCAAAGTGTCATCTGGTGGCGGTTGTGATTTCGAAAACTGTCAATAAGTATTTTCGACACTTTTTCAGGCACCAGGGTTTTTCTAACCCTGTCACGCTTTTTTAGTATCCTCGTACCTGTACTAACATGTCACGTTTAGTATGACCAAATGCCCCTTGCACTAACGCGAATATAGTATAGTGACACTCACCCGGCGCC
Source organism: Phengaris alcon alcon (assembly GCA_037179445.1). Classification (NCBI taxonomy): domain Eukaryota; kingdom Metazoa; phylum Arthropoda; class Insecta; order Lepidoptera; family Lycaenidae; genus Phengaris; species Phengaris alcon. The sequence continues at coordinate 511,485 of JAYRCH010000044.1, read as the reverse complement.
TCCTGCAGCGTGACCAGCTGCTTGTCGCTGAAGTGCGAGCGGTTGTGCAGCAGCTGGAAGCTGTGCGCGGTGCTGCAGTGTCCGCAGTGCGCGGGCTCGGGCACACGGCCGCGGGTCAGCTCGGCGGCCGCGCCGGCGCCGCACACCGCGCATCGGAAGTATGCCTCGCGCATCTCCGGCACTATCGCGGAAGTCCGGGTCACCATACCGGAGATGGTTACGAGCTGGTCGATATCTGTGACACAAAAACCGATCATTTGTAAATGCAATAGAAATATACATACTATATAATATTTTAGTTCGCTACGTTTTGCCGAGTCATCTTTCACTCAGAAAAAAGGAACACACTGAAAGCCTAACGATTACGACAAAACTCCTCGTAGACTTCTTAAAACTTAAATAATAATGGAAGGCGTAATGTTATCACTACTGGCCGTGAAGAAGTTAACTACAATTTGTATGGCACCGAAACAACGCCCCTAGTGGCCAACAATGGAAACTAATTCGATGCCATACAAATTGTAGTAAACTTCTTCACAGGGAGTAGTGACTACATTACGCCTTCCATTATTATTTAAGTTTTAAGAAATCTACGAGGAGTTTTGTCATAATCGTTAGGCTTTCAGTGTGTTCCTTTTTTCTGAGTGAAAGATGACTCGGCAAAACGTACCGAACCAAAATATTATATAGTAGCACTAATAATGTACAAGCCCTTTTTAAGTCCTTACCTTCAGGGTTGAGATCCCGCATGTGTCTCTGCGGCGCGTTGTACGGCCGCACCTGTATCTGGTGCTCCAGAACAGCTGCGGGATATTTCTCGAAGAACAACTCGTTTACCGCAGCGTCGAATGCCGGGATCACCTGCAAATAGAGTGTAGGAAAAATGTACAGTAGTAACTAGCCCACTGATAGTGACAATAAACGGGACAGTTATTGTGATCGGGTATGAATCCATACTCCCGTATGGATTCATACCCGACTACGGCGAAGCCAAAAGGAATGGTAGTGTTTTTGACAGTCTATGCATGTATAACGTATGTTTGGTCCATCGTAGCGCCTAAACTACTGATCCTATTTTAGTGAATGGTGTCAATAGATGCGTCGTAATGGCACGGGTAACATAGGCTATATAATTAACGTAGTCGGGTAATAGTTACTAACTTTTGATAATTGTGACTCATTGACTCACACTACACCAAAATATAATGTTCTAGACTAGATGTTGTCCGCGACTTCGGGCACGAAAAAATAAATCTCCGCGAAAACGGCGGATCCGTACATTTTTAAGCCAAGAGATTGGAACAATTTCCGAACACAAGAATCAAGTAACAAAAGGTCTTACCTCTTGTGGGTAGCTGATCAGCTGCCTGTGTAGTTTCGCGTCGAATATTTTGACGTGCTCACAGTCTACATCCAGGAACGGCTCTTCCAGTGTGTGTATCTGATATAATAATATTTAAGGACGCTTTCACACCACATCAATCTGGTCCCGTGGTAAGTTCTCGAAGAACTTGTGTTACGGGTACCAGACACAGAAATATTTTTAAAACTTTTATACTATACATAATATATTTAAGATTTTTATTATATAATACACATGAACACAGAAAACTTTTTTGTTCCCTGTTGGGATTCGAACCCGCGACCTCCGGCTTGAGCGCCATCGCGCTAGCCACTGAGCCACAGAGGTCGTAACATAATAACAATGTTTCAATGATAGGCCATAATCATTAATCCTAAAAATTATAGGCATGTGATAATGATATATGTGTATTTTGACGCGTGGCGATGTAACGGCGAACCGTGCTAGTAGCGTTTGTAGTACCATAATATTTTTTTACAAAGTATTAACTATTTAAATTTTCGCAACTGCCAGATATTGTCCATCATATTGATTTAAATATTTAAACACTACAATACCTCATCCAATTTAATCTCATACAGTGGTTCCGTGGTGACAGCATCTGGCTCCACGAACCTCTGTATAAACTTGATAAACTTCTCCCGACACTCGGCTATAGCTACATCCGTGCCCCACACCACCAGCTGCGGCTCACTGGACTCTGGTGTTGGTTCATCTGCCTGCAGTAACACTTGTTATTATTGTCTTATCTTGTGAAACAAAAACAACATGTTTGGCTCGATACCTTTTACAGTTTTGTAGTACTAAAAGTTTAAAACAAATAAAAAACTCTATGCTTGTGCCTTATGAAAAGTTTACAATTAAACATAATAATATCCAATTTTATTTCTACAAATTCATGCACAGTAAAAAAAAACATATTTCTTTTTAATCTTATTGCCTTTCATAAGTGCTAAGTTTCTGAAGTCAGCTGTAAATATGGAATAACTAATCAATATTGATCTGAAGCGTGGGAGGGAGGGGGGATAAAGTATACACAGCCACTAACCCTGCTTGTAGGTGTAGGCGCAGGTACATTAGGACCAGACTGATAGCTCCGTAGATCCGCCCTCTGGCGCGCTGGCGTCATCACGCCGCGCATCATAGAGCGGGGGGTACTGAGCGAACTCGGAGTACCATAGTTGAGCGGAGAGCTCATGTCTATGTCGGTACCTGTAAATAGAAAAGTATTATTTATAGGTTTATGTTTAAAGTAATTTGTGTTATACTTAGCATAGGGCAGTCTCGTAATCTAGTCTCAGTAAATATCTTGAGTAATAAAAGAGCAGTTTTCCATCTTTTGTTAAGCCTTTACTTAACATAACATTTTCCAAATAAAAAATAATACTAATAAATTTTATTGTACATTTAATGAAATAATAGGCCACTGCTCCTGAAGATAATAAAGAGGCAGTATAATAATTACATCTCAGTAGTGAAGAGACATTTAAACCTCAAAAAGCAAGTAGTTCCCTCAATGTATTTTATATACTTATTATAAGAATGAGAAATCATAAAACTTCTATTTTTACTTACTTCTTGACAATAATGAGAGTAGTTGCTTCATTTTTAATGACAGTTAAAACACTTTCAATGTGTTAACGCTCCAACAAGCCCCTAAACACCAACTATAATACAAATACTGTTCATGCAGATTGCGGGTGCTAAATATTGTGACAGCTCGGCAATTTTAGAGTTCATTGGCCAGCAAAATGCAAGCATGTTCAATTAATTAGGTTACAATAATTATAATTACATTGTAATTTATTTTTTTAGCATAGATCAGCGTTATATAAAAAACAACAGAGTAAAAAATGTCCTCAATACTTCCAAGCCCCGGGTCTTATGAATATTCATCAAGACTGAAATTATATTGTGAAAAATAATTTAATTAATAACTTAAACAATAATTATGTTTCAACTAAATCAGTAAAACTAGAACAAACTTTTAAATACAATTTTATTTACATCCCAAAATGGCAATATGCAACAAAAAACAACCTGTACAAAAATGTCTTCCCTAGTGAGCTTGTAAAAATGTCTCCCCTAGTGAGCTTGTAAATGTCTCCCCTAGTGAGCTTGTAAATGTCTACCCTAGTGAGCTTGTAAATGTCTCCCCTAGTGAGCTTGTAAATGTCTCCCCTAGTAAGCTTGTAAAAATTAAATAACAACTCCACAGGTGTACATAAATGATATCTCCGGTATTGAATATATTTTGTTAGATACCTAGTTAGCATGTATCACTTACCTATAGGACTTGAAGCCAAGGCACGCGCCGGGGAAGTTCCAGGGACCTGGTTGGGTGTTCTTGGAGTTCTCCCGGGAGTTCCATCTGCAAATATAACAAATCTATGTAAAAAAAAACATGTATTTAAGTACCTACATAACCTGTATTAATGCACAAAAACGAGCACCTGCAACTGTTATTTTATCAAGTTATAAAGTAAAAAACCAAGTTGAAAATAAAAAACTCTTGTGTACATTGTAAAATTACAAACGGCAAGAAAGTTATATGCATAACCTCCCATTATTTTAAACTTATTTAGAGTTGTATAAAGAGTTTCAAAGTTTGTTAAGTTATTGTTTTTTACCCTTCGAAGGGGTTCCTGTCGATCTTTGTGGAGTTTCAGGAACGACCACTTGTTGCGAAGATCTTGTTCTTCGTGAAGGCGTCTGAGGATCCGACGCCGTGGATGCTCGTGACGACGGACGTTTAGATGGTGTCGACATTATAAACTTAGTTATCACTAAATAATACTTAAATCACAGTAAATAAACACGATTAAACAATATTATATTTTCATACAAAGCATTTATTTACGTTAACTGCTTGGCGCGAAAACTCGCATTAAAAATAAACGTCAATGTCAAGTCACAAGTGAAGACATCGTTTTTTTAGGCTGTATAGCGTGGCAGCCAGTGGCAAGCAAAAAGGCGGAAAAATTTAATTTTAGTTTTCGTTTTCATCACTGTTCTTTTTCTAAATTGTCAAATCCAAAGTCAAGTCAAAATCCAAATAAATCGCTAGTACAATCAATGAGTCTTGTCTTAGCTCCAAGGTCTAGTCATTTAATTTAGTAAAGTGATAGACGTTTTCCTGAAACTTTCTATGGAGCTTAGGAAATAACACTTTTTTTAGTTGTACCACTTACCCACACTTGTACTTGTACTTGACTATATAATAGTTAATATTCTACCAATATTACACATCGAGAACCAAATTATCACAAATTTATGGTGCCATACAAAAACAACGTCACACTTTCGCATAACTACCACATGATTTTTGCTGTACATGTATAGAAAAAAAAAAGAAACTCAAAACGTCACAGAAAAAATTGATCGTTCATTCACCTATCATCTATGCATTGGCCGCTAGTGATGATTACATTATCTTTGTTGTTTACGATAAAAATAATCAATGAAAATTATGCAAAATCATAATAAATAATGTGCAAAGATTAGACGGTGCATGATGTGCATTAAAACAGAAGAATGTAAACAGTAGTACGTAAAAATAGACTACAAATAAATAGCAGTTGATGTGTCGGTGTAAATATTTTTGTGGATTTTTGCATGAAACCAATAGTTAATTGACTTTGTGATGTGCATAATCATATTTTCTAAGTGACTGGATAAGAATTCCATCCATATCACAGCTTTTTGGTGAGTTAAAACGAAAATTCGTTTAATTATAGTTATTTATGATTCATCGTCGTTTCATATGGTTATTGGGTACGTGAGCTTATAAGACACGAACAGGAAGGTTTCGGATTGTGCTCAACATAATATTTGTTGCTTTTTTAATGCAATGTTCATCGGAAAATTCAGCAATATGTTCAATAAAAATTTATTTGTATCCCTACAGCTTAAAGTTTCACAAGAAATTCTCAATAAATTGTTTATTATCAAACAAAAGAAAGTTTGTTTAATGGTACACAATAGTATTTTTATGGCTATTTTTTATTGCTTGAAAAAAAACAAACATTAAAAAAGCACAAAATATCTATCAAAGCAAATTGTATGTATTTTCTTCAAGTACTTTCAAAAAGGTGACACTAGGTATGTTCTAAAAATATATATAAAAAAAAGTTTACACTTTATAAATAAAAATAACTGGTAAAATTGTATAGTTTCAATTTTTTTTTTTCAGAATATATTATGACTAAAATTAGGTATTAAACACAATCTTATGTCGCTGTAATGTTGCATTTTAACATTTTACAAGTTCTGCAGCAGCATTAATAAATAGGATGAAGTAATAAAAAAATATAACAGACGAAATTACCTTAATCTAGTCTGCGTTGGTAAATTTCTGTGACTACCCTACATATTAAAATATATTAAGTAAATTTTCAAATTGTTGTAGAGGTTGTGAGGAGGTGTAAAGACAAGTTTAATCCTATGATTATTAAAAGTTAATAAGAAAAATATATCAATACACAAATGACAACATCATTAATTTGTTTTAGGAAAGCAAACCAGAATAAGAGAACTAAGGGTATGTATACTTTGTATTATATATATAGGTATGTTTACTTATGGCTTGTAAACTCCGTTTTTCAGTTGACAATTTTTTTGAAGCCACTTCACATGCAACACCTTGAAAGGTCTGCGAAAATGAAGTAAAATTTTGCACGAAAAATGTGCACTATGAATCTTTTCGCAGTGTTGCATGCGGTCTGTGCGCGAAGTGTGGAGCGGGCTTAAGCTTTATCTTACACACAGCATTGATAATATTATGTATTTTGTTCATATCAATAGATATTGCTAATTATATGGTTTATGTTTCTATTACATCTTTTCCCAGTGTATTAAGAATTATAGTGATAGGTTATAAAATATACTTATATAAACTATAATGAATGGTCCATACTCCATGCGTCTGGGGCCAACCATGTGCGGATTTCCTCGCTATGTTTTCCAAGTGTACCTACTTGAGATCTGAAAAAATCTCATTGGTGTGCCAGAACCTGGGAATCGAACTGGCACTCTCGAGTGCGAATCAAATGGTCTACCCACTAGGCCATGGAGCTCTTCTTTTTATAATAACATTTTACAGTAAATGTTTTAGTAAATATTATATAATTAGTTTTTAGTAAATGGTAGGGTTAGATGTTAGCTCTTGAGATTAATGTTGCTTACACACATACAGATTTGGTCACAAGCGGACCATTATAACAGGACTACACTTTTGTGTTTCATTTGATTAGGGGTGGCTCTCCATACATGTTAAGTGGGGATGAAAAATATTTTTTCATAGGCATGTTGTCTAAAAAATTGTTTTTTCGTCTATTCAATGTTAGACAACATGTTATTAAACAATCTAGAACCCATTTTCGTATATCTTAAAAAATAACGACGATACAAACTATTTAAATTTACAATATGAAAGAGAGCGATATATCGGCCTGTGACGTCATGAGTTACACCCGCCATATATTTGTCATTACAAAATGTATGGCGGTTGCAACTTGTGACGTAACAAATCGTTTTCGAGAAAGAGATGAAGAATATTTTTTTTGCTTATAATTTTTTATCTCGTCAATCTTAACACCTATTTCTTTTAGATTTGTGTATGTTTATGAGCCCTATTACAAATCTGCACTCTGCGAGATTAGGTATTTGAAGCGTTCCCGACATTTCGCATTTTGTAGTAATTTTGTAGTTGTATTTATCGTTTTTATTGAAATAGGTTAATAAATTCAAGCTTTAAAATTATAAAATCTTTATTCCTCTTGAAGTAACAATTGTTCTGGTTTAAATTTTGCTTGATAATATTATCGTAGATAGGAGTAATTCACAATAAACTTAAAGCTATTTTCCATGTTTTTTTTGGCTTAGAATAAGATTTTTTTCTATATTAAATCAATGATATTTCAAAATTCTAAGGCCGCTACGAACTATAAGACTATATAGGAGATTACATTCTCATATTATTATTATTATTATTTTTATTTTGCTTAGAACAGTAGTTCAATCCAGGAGCTCAAAGAAGTGCTTTCGCGCATTTTATGAAAATCTTTCTCTGCAATTTTGGGTTTAATTAAAAAGTTAAGCAAAATTTACAAAAAGCGAGGCCTCTACAAACTAGGCCAATAGGTATTCTGCACTATTCAATATGTCAAAATTGTTAATGTATCTTTGTTTCTGACATCAAGAACGCCATAATTGGCCATTTTACGCAAAAATCACAGTCGAGATGTAATATGCCTCTTAATCGTCAACTTTAAATTTTATTTTATAAAAATGTGATATTCAACACAAGGCAACATCCCTATTCTACCCCATCGTGTGGGGTACCGTTAGATAGATATTTTAAAATAAAAGTTAGGTTTCATACATGACTTTTTTACGAAGTTGACCATTTTCGAGTAATCGGCCTCCAAAGTGGTTTGTAAGTTGTTCCACCACCTTGACATTTCTAAACTGTAGGAGATAGAAAGTTGTAAGTTTCCACACTGATAGATCATGCTTAAAACTCTATAGGAAAATTATTTTGAGCGAAATCGGACCGTAACTTTTGAAGTAATTAAAAGAAAACCTATTGCGCGTTGATAGTTACAGAACCCTCCTTAGACATGTCCTGACATGCTCTTGATGATTTATTCCTCAGTTAAGAGTAATCTGACGATTGAAAAATCAGCCCTTAAATATACTTCCGAAAGTTTATTTTCTACAGGTTGACTTTTCAAGTCGCTTGTTGAAAATCATAACAGTTCAATAGTTTAATTTAATTAAAAACCAGAAAATATTAATTTAATATAAATACCTACTCAAGAAAATAAAAACCTCTAAAAATAACCCTAAAATAACAATTAACTTAAATCTAATTCCATTAAATGTAACGAATTAATTACATAACTTAGAAATATATCACTAAATTCTATTTTAAAATTTGACGATGCAACGCTATGTACGAAAAAATACAAGTTGGTACATTTAGTGTGTTGAACAAATTCACGCTTTAAACTTTCGTTCCTCTCGCATTCCATAAGCACGTGATACAGGTCCTCGTCTCGGTCACAAACGGTTCAATTGGGATTATCTCTTTTGCCCATGAGGAAAGTAAAATTATTTAACGGAATGTGATTAGAACGGATACGGAAGCAGAGAGTTAAGTCTCTCTTACTGAGGTTGGCATCTGCGAACCAAGGACGTTTTGATGGTTTGTCTACTAAAGTCCTATACCAAATACCCGAGTTTACAGATTTTTGTTGAAAATACTGATCCCACATAACAAAACAATTTTTTCTAATGTATCCTAAATAATCAGTAAAATAAGGACTTACATTAATAGCTGTACCCTCCGATCGTGCTGCACATGCCAAAACGTCAACAGTCTCATTCCCTGCAATACCTACATGAGAAGGCACCCATTGTAGGCGAACGTTAACCCCATTACCTATTAGACTAGTTAATTGTTACCATTGTTAAATTAAGGCTGACATAATCATATGATGAAGAGCCTTTAAATAAAGAATTAAAAAAAAAAACCCTAAAATAATTTCCCCCTCGAGGATTTTTTCCCAAATTTTAGGGAGAAACCAGTTGGCAACCAAATCTGTGGTTTGTTCCGGACTAAATCTTTACATGTGTTATTGCTGCTTTTGCCTATTTTTACTAATTGCTTCTTATATGTCCTCATTTTAGTATTTAATTTTTTTAACCCCCAAAGAAAACACAGGGGTGTTATAAGTTTGACTCGTCTGTATGTCCGTCCATGGGCATCATAGCTCTCAAACTGATGAACCGATTATCATCTAGTTCTTTTTGTTTGTAAGCTGACAGGATTGAGAGTTTTCTTAGCTAAAATTCATCATCATCAGCGCACTCACTGCTTGACAAAAAAAACTTAAATTTTAAAGTTTTGTTTACATTGTGGTCTTCTTCGTATTTGAAATCTTGGTTTCGCCATCCACTGCATGCGGTAGGTCACAGCCCTCACTTAGCATATATATTAGTTTTTTCAGCCTTTATGCTATCATTTGTTACTACAGTTGCCAAAAATGCCACCCATTGGGAAAACTTCTTACTCCTTTTTACAGAAATTATGCATGGATTAACATGAAATTTGGTACAGTTGAAGTTTATGTGGAGGTAGGTGTGCAGTAAGCAATAAAGTAAGCGCCTTAAGTAATAACACTAGAATAGAAAAATAAACAAGGACACAATAACTTCCTTTCCGTTGTGGCGAATTTTTTCAGTTTTTAAATTCCTTATTGTAGAATATACAATAATCAAGAAACGAATACATTGACATAATCATTCCGTACCCATTGCCGCTACTATAGCGCCGCTCATGGAGGATTTTTAAACTGCTATTTACTGCGTACAGGATACTTTTTCAAGTTGCCCCCATATGAGACATTCCTTTACTCTCCTTAATAGAAAATATATAATTTTGTTTTGATTTTGTTACACCATGGAGGTTAGAGAAAAGGATAACGATAGCTGTAGAAAATAGTGTCCCAGAAATATGGACAAAATAAATGAGGCGCCGCGATCGCTAAGTTGTCTCAATAACAGCTAACTTTGCAGATACTACGAGGGCGGCACTGAACATTTCGGGAATCAAGGAAGTGACACAACATTACTATTTAAAAATGTATTTATTGCTTTTCGAAGTATTCTCCGCGAAATTTGACACATTTTTCCATACGATGGAACCAATCATTGAAGCAACCATTCCATTCGGAAGTTGGGGTCTCCAAAATGGCCGTTTTGTAGGCGTCCACAGCTTCTTCAGGTGATGAAAATCTCTGACCACGCAATTTATTCTTTATTTTAGGGAAAGTATAGAAATCATTAGGGCCCCGACCTAAGTCGGGGCTGTATGGCGGATGGTCTAATAATTCTATGATTTCTTGCTCTAAAAACTCTTTTGTTCTGTGCGCGGTGTGAGAACTCGCACTGTCGTGATGGAGGATGATGCGGCGGTTGCAGTTCTCTTTACGGAGTTCAGAAACGACCTGTGGCAAACACATGTTAGCATACCATTCTGCATTAACCGTTATTTGTCCCTCAAGAGGAATAGTCGCAACATGGCCGGTTTTGGAGACAAACGTGGCCACCATTTTTTTTGCAACACTCCGTGAACGAACAATTTTTGTTGGCTTTAACTCATTTTCGAACACCCAAACTCGTGACTGGTTTTTTGTTTCGGGTTCGTACGCGTATATCCAGGATTCGTCACCTGATACGATGTTGTATACAGCATTTGAGGATCCTGCGTGGAATCTTTCGAGAGTTCTGACGCACCAAGTAACGCGAGCCGCTTTTTGCTCTTCACAGAGCAAATGCGGTATCCATCGGGAAAAAAACTTTTTTACACCTAATTGTTCATGCAAGATTATTTGTATTTGACTCATGCCAATGTCTAAAGTTGCCTGAATTTCGCGGTATGTCACATGTCGATCTTCCTCAATCAGCTTACGCACAGCATCAACGTTTTCTTGGGTGACTGCAGTTTTTGGACGACCTTGACGGGGATCATCACTGAGCTTGACACGTCCACGTTGAAATTGTGATTTTGGATGGGGCTTCATCACCAAATGCAGAAATCATCCGGTCAACACACTGTTTTTGTGTTAAACCACTTCGAAAGTCATAATAAATCATCGCTCTAGAATTTTTTCGAGTCAATTCCATTTTCTCAACGACTAAACAAGTTTGACAAGACCGAGAATCTTTTTTTAAATAAATAAACGGTATTCGATTTTTAAAACCAAGGAGTTTTAAATTTAAAAGATTTTAATATGACAGAAACAGTGGAAATATTCCATTCCCGATACTTTTAGTGCAGCCCTCGTACTTACATATGGATTTTCAGGGACAGACGTGCTAAGTGCGTGCTTCGTGCGTAAGCACAAAGCGATCGTTCTCCATTTCTCTAACCTCCATGTGTTACACGTTGACGTTTGACAATCTGTCACAAGTCACAACTTTTTTTTTTTAATTTTCGAACCAAGAGGCAAAACAACCCTACTAAAGTTCAAACTTAAAAATTATATGAATTATGAATGGGCGAATTTGACCACAGGGCGATCTCTGGTAACTTATAGGTACCCTAAGAATTTATTTATTCTAGTCTTGCCACTTGCTTCGTAGTAAGGCCATACTTCATATTAGTCCCGGTCGGTCACAGCAGGAATGTTTGTAAAAACATGAGCGTCTATTTTTAACATCATGTCCTTGTTTTTAATTTCACCCGTCCGATAATAGCGTTTTCCATTCTGAGCTAATGACTCGGCCTCTTATACCGGTATGGTCGACGCGAACTCTTTGTTGTTTTTCCATTGTTATTATTATAGGATAGATAATTTATAGGGGTTGCTTTTGAATAAGGGGGAGGAGAGAAGGGAGCGGGAAGGGTTACCTAGCCTCCTCCACGATTCCCAGTGATAACCAGTATAGTTTTTGAGAAAAGTTAAAATTAAAAAATTTTACCTCAGAATTGTACGTTTACAGACAATTTTCCTGAAATTCTTTACTACCTATTTAGTGAAAATATTTAATCAATATTGACTTTTGTTAAGTAGAATAACCCGCTCCGGGTTACTCAACTTAACATAAGTCACAAAGCTAAGGTGTCACGTCTCCGGCGCTGCGGGAAATGCAGCCTAATTAAATGATAATTGAATGTCAACTAAGTAGTTCAAATAATTGTTTTTCCAGTCATTTATTAAAGTTTACTCAAAATTAATTTTAAATAGGATTCTAAAATTTAGTATTTATAAATAATACAGAGGTAGTTAGGTATAATTTATAAATAATATAAACAATAATATGAACGTATTGAATGCGGCAAAAATGTTCTAACCTAACCTAGCCCGAAACTACACAAACCGGAAACGTTACTTCACGCCGGGTTTTTGTGAGGCCGTGTTACCAGTCTCACGAAGACGTTTTGAACGTGATAAAAAAGTTCTAACCTAACCCAAAACTACACAAACGTTATTTCGCGCCGGGTTTTTTTGAGGTTGACGTGTTTGATACAATTATTTATTTTAAATTTGCCCAAGTAATGCACAAAAAAGTATGAAATGAAACTTATTCTCTTAATAATTCCCCTCTTAATTTTGGCTAAAATTTTAACTATTTCTCTACTCAATATGCATAATTTTTAAGTCGGTACAAGCCCGAACAACATCCTGATAAAACAATATTTAAGAATAGAACTCACGTTCAACTTGGCAAATGTTCCTGCTGCTTGGCAAATGTTCCTGGTTTTGAAAAGATCGGAGACACGAGCACATAGAAAGTGTTTGCCTGAAATTTAGATGCTATCGCAGAGTAAAGACTCCTACCCTTTTGCTATCTCTAAATGAAGGTCGATAAAATACTTTTTTTAAAGAGATGAATTTATTTTCTCGTCACCAAACCAGTAGGTAACTGGACGCAATGCAGTATACCAATAATGTCGCTTAATCTGTCTTGTTTCAAATTAAGACTCTCGCACGAAGGTCTCTATTATCCATACCATTATCTATACTATACAGTTAATATTAGTTCATTACATATGAAATTGGCGTTTTGTAAAGGAGGAACATAATGTCGATTTTTTTAAACATAATATATTTATTTAATCAAAGTATATACCATTGCTATCTATGCACATTTGCCATCTAACAGGTAGTTCATTGATTACTTTACTAAAAAAACCATTCGGACAGGAAACAATAAAATCTTTGAAGGCGCTTTGGACTGCCCCATCGGAGTTGAATTATTTTAAGTTTTCAATTTTATAAACATAGTGACACAAAGAAAAAACTAAAAGAGGAATCAACAAATGAATTACGGTTTTCGAAACACAAATGCGTAAATAGCGGTATAAATTTAAAATTGGAATTCCTAACCAAAGAAGACAGACATATTTGAGATCAAAGTGGCCAGTACGACAAAACGCCAATATCTTATGTAAGGACCTAATAGTAGTAGTAATATCGAGCAGAAAACATCGCACAATCTTATCAAAACAAGAACAATCAACCCTTAAATATTTATATCTGTTGCAGTTATTAATATCTAGCAAAACATTACAACAAAATTACGTTTCTTGTATGGGAATATAATATATGACCCTCCTTAAATATTTATTTTGTTCTGTTTCCACTATTTGTTGCTAAACAAACGCGAGCGGCAATATAAAAAATACATCGTCTCAACTGTGCACATTTCAACTGTCTTAGCTATCACGGTTCGCGAGATACAGCCTGACGACTGACAGGCAAACAGACATACGGGTCTCGGTATTAGAGTCTCGCTTTTACCCTCTGGGCACGGAACCCTAAAAACATTGAATACAGCAATTGTTTTTAAAACTTATTTTGAGAACCCAATTGAGAAGTATAATAATATTATGGTGACGCATACAATGATTTTAAAACAGAGGATGGGCTAAGTCATAACTTATGAGTTATGATACGACATTTGGCAGAAAAATCTTCGTACGAGAAAAAGATACGCCATGGCCATCTTGTTATAAGAAGATTTTTGTCAAATACATACTGATTATAAACTACGGAAAGCAAATGTCAAGATGACAAATGGCCCCAAACAACCCCAAAAGTGGGACAGTTTAAGTGTCGACACTTTGCCTCGACATGCCTTGTCTTTAATATACATAATATAATTTATTATTTCTGACACGATCATCTTTCGGTTCCAAGCCGCAGCATTCTAGAGTACCTTGAACATTCTCGTATTTACGACTGAAGCCAGCAGGACTCCTACGGAGTTCCCGGCCTGCGGGAAGCCGAGCACCATAAAATAAAAATCTTTATTTTTTTACTACCGACTTGACGTTGAATTCTTCTTATATGTATACAAAAAGAATTAAAAAAATCGGTCCACAGACTGCGGAGTAATCGTTGAACATACAAAACAAACACTGCTGCACACTACAGCCGAATGTTTATACATTCGGCTGTAGTGTAGTGTGCGCCTCTTTTTGAAAATCGGTTAAAAATGGATTTCAGTTCCTTTGTCTCGCTGAATATCGAGAACCGCTGGACCGATTTGGCTAATTTATGTCTTGAAATAATTATGGAAGTTCAGGGAAGGTGTAAACGGTGACAAATGTTCGTTAAATTGCTTGGAAAATACTAAAAAACGACCATTGAATTTTTCCACACTGATTGTTCAGTGTTCTCTTTGTTCAATTCGTCATTTGACTGTCAAATACATATATTTTGTAGGTACGTTTAGTTTACCTGTTAAAAAAAACCTGCTGGCGCCCAGTAGGTTGATATATATTGGTGTAGATTGTAGGTGTAGTATATTTATTTATTTTAGTTTATGGTTGAGGCCTGCTAGTTAATTATATTTCAAATGGCTTCAAACATATTTTTTGGAAAAGTAAACATTTTTAAACATTTAGGTATTGCCTTAGTCCCGCAACTTATAAAAGGAAATCTAAAATTGGTATAGTAGCTCTCGAGTTATTAGCACGACAGGCGCATGTAACTGCAAACACCTTACATATTACACATAATTAAATTTAGGCTACTAACAAGATACACTTTTAGTTTTCCCGTTTCCGTGCTTCTTTTCTTTACAGCCTACAGTGACAACTGATAAGTAATATTAGGCCATTACATATGAAATTGGCGTTTTGTAAAGGAGGAACAAAGTAGCTTTTTTTTTAAACATAATATATTTATTTAATCAAAGTATATACCATTGTTATCTATGCACTTTTGCCATCTCAAATGTAGTTCATTTCTAAAAATCCTTTACTAAAAAAACCATTCGGACAGGAATCAATAAAATCTTTGAAGGCGCTTTGGACTGCCCCATCAAGTTTCGAAAAAAATGGTAATCTGTTGGAGGAAGGTCCGGGGAGTACGGTGGGTGACTTAGACATTCCAATTGAAGCTCCTCCAATTTGGTAGCCGTCGTTGTGCAGTGTGTGGTCTACGTTGTCCTGAAACAGCAGTGGCCTAGAGCGAATGACCAACCTCGGTTATTTAGCAGCTAGCTTTTCTATCATAATTTGCAGTTGCTGGTAATAGACATCTGCCGTAATCGTCTGGGCAGATTTAAGAAAGCTGTAGTGAACGACCCCGGCACTAATCCACCAAACGCTCACAAGTAACTTTTTTTGAGTCAATTTTCGCTTGGGGCAGGCTTTGGTTGGTTCGCCAGGGTTCAGCCAGTGCGATGAGCGTTTCCGATTATCGTACAGGATCCACTTTTCATCACAGGTAATGATTCGATTTAAAATCCCTTCATTATTGTGCCGGTTGAGTAATGTAACGCAGCAGTCGACGCGCGTTTTGCTGCACTCAATTCATGAGGTACCCACCTTTCAAGCTTTTTCACCTTCCGAATTTGCTTCATCCACTTGATTAAAACAGTTTTATCACTAACACCGCAGCCTGCAGCTAACTCGGACGCGATGGATCCGCTTCCACAATAGCCTTCAATTCTTCATTATCAACTTTAGTCTCCGGCCGTCCGGGGCTCGTTCTGCAGGTCGAAATTTCCAGAACGAAAACGTTGGAACCAAAAACGCACTGTGTTTTCTTTTGCGACACCGCCGCCATACACATCATTAATGCTTCGAGCCTGGAGCCTGCAGCACTGGTGCCACGGTGGAACTTGTACTCGAAAATAATACGATATTTCAAGTTTTTTTTTCAAGTACAGAGTGACGCAAAGAATAAACGAAAAGAGGAAAAACCGAATTACGGTTTTCGAAACACAAATGCATGAGTAAATAGCGGTATAAATTTGAAATTGGAATTCCTAACCAAAGAAGATGCATTTGAGATAAAGTGGCTAGTACGACAAAACGTCAATTTCATATGTAAGGACCTAATATTTTGACCAACACGCATGCACTGCGCTTTATAGCCACACTTTGTAAATGTGTATCTGTAAATCTGTCCCGCGTCCGCCTGTTTGTGAGTTTGTTACGAGAGCACTGCACGGTGCATGTGTCTAATATCAGCTGTCACCGATCTTTGGCTCGCTCATTTAATATTTAAGGTCTAATCATCATCATCTTAAATAACTTTCTACCATACTGGTGTATAGGTAAATTTAGTTTTCTTAGCACGTCTACACATAGATAGTTACGTGTGTGTATATGTGAATAAACGTGCGCAGGGCCGGATTAACCTTAAGACCGAAGAAGCCCGTGCCTTTTAACGGTAATAGGTATATGCAAAACTCTTAAGTGGCTACGTATTTTTTTAATGGAAAAACAGTTGGATAGCATTTTATCACAATCTCAATGGCTCCGACGGTCAATCCGCTTCTACATGCTTGGTGTTTCCTGCAAATGGCGAACACATCACACGGTTCCGTAGTACTACAGGTTTGCTCTGTCCGTCTGTCGTTCGTTCGTCTATTTGTCCACTTCTGCTAACGTCCGCAATCATGCAGGGGCGTGCGCTCCATATAGGCAGAAATGCAGTGCTTTACTTGTCATTCACAGATATTTTAATAAAACGTTCGTACGTTTTAGATGACTTTAATAATTAATTAATAGTAAATAAATTAATTTAAAAAATATAATAACTTAAAAACGCCTAATATTTTATAAATAGCAACTCATGCGGTTGCTTTGTGCAGGACAAATCATCGCATGTATGTGTAATTTTCATTGATACTTTCATTCATACTTCGCAAACGCACACACCCATGAATATCGACATGATTATATTAGCGGGAACTCCAGCGGCAGGCGATGGCTATCGGCTTCGGTTCGGCTATCCGATCGCTTCCGAAAACCGCCGAACTGGCTTGTCGGAAATTATTCGTTGCCTATAATCCGAGTAAAAAGAATAGTCGGAAATCTAATAAATCACGTATGCACATTAAGCATTTTTGTTTAGTAAGGTTTTATTTGTTTAAATAGAAGAAACGTTTTGTGTTTCGCAGGGGCCATATTGCATATTTCATGTGATAAGCATTGTTTACAATTTAATCGCTCCAGTTTATTTATAGTTTTCTTTAAAGATTTTTCATTTTAACATTTGAAAGTGTGTACATTAAACAGCTTATTACTGAGTTTCTATAATAATTGTAGTGATTTGCTTTTACTAGTGAGTTAGTCGATTTTTTTTAAATGTTATTAGACTGTGAGGTTTTGAAAATGTGTGTTTATTAAAAATTAAAAATAACAAGTTCTCACAATTGTCATTCAGTGAAAAGATTCAAATTCTGTCTAAAGGTAGGTGTGTACCCGAGTTACAACAATTAAACCAGCAAAAAAATAATGTAACTCGAAAATTTCATGTTAAAAGTTATGAAACGTATAACTGGCTGTGTGGTTGTGTACACACAATTAAATTATATTGTTTTCCTTGCATATTATTTAGTAATTTACATCGGGATATAGTAATCTCAAGTAACCGGAACCTTGAATATGTCAAAATTGAAGCTGACTGGTGAGTAGTTGTAATATTTTAAAATATGCTTATTATTTTACTTATTAGAATTTCTTCCGCCGCGACGATCTATCGCTGTTTTGTCTGCGTTGCCGTAGAAGATGTACATGAATAGTAGTACATCTAAGACTTGCTCTGTTGGCATGGTTTCGACTTAGAGATCCGTCGCTTGGCTGTAGCTATGCTAAAAGTCTATAAACGAAAAAGTTTTTGTGACCGAGTACTTCGCCGCATACCTAGTGTCATAATCCTGTGCACGCCACTGCAATCATGGATATAAATTCATAGGCTTAGTTAAAGATTTCTATATATTCTACTTTTGCCTCTGAAGGAAATAATAATAATATCTATGGACGGTTTCACACGACGTCAATCTGGCCTTGTGGTAAGTTCTCGAGGAACTTGTGTTACGGGTACAATTACGGATATTTATGGCATATGATTTACTGCTTATGTGAAGACGTTTAGGCGGAAAAATAATTGTCCTGCAATAAAATTTGCTGAATTTAAAAGGGGAATTATTTAGAAAATAAGTTTTATTTCATACTTTTTTGTGCATTTTTACTTTGGAAGTCGCTTTTAATTTTTTGTTTATCTTGATGACGCTGTTACTTTAGAGCAATTTAAATTTCAGCAATTCAGCTACTAAAAAAATCGTAAGGTATCATGTACTTCAGCCACTCATCTCACCGTGGTCGCTATGTCCCCTTTTTAAGCGATTTTTCGTCAACCTCCCGTTCGCCATGATCTAAATATTTTCTTCGTCTTTTGAATTGACTTGTCTGCATTCTATACCTTCTGGGTCTTCTAAAAATCTGGGGACAACCAAGATAGGTTCTGTAAGGCGGATGGAGTCGCGGGTGAAAGTAAATAGCTTTCTTGGTAAACCGATGTAAGAAAGTCGAATTTGATAATTTCTAGAAGGGATTCGGTGCCCTTCGAGATGCACGCAGCTAGGGGCAGCATCGATTTTCGACACCCTCGCGGGGGTGCACGGGGCGCGGCGGAGGCAAGATGGCGGGGGTCCTGAACCTGCCTCACGCGCACTCGCCCCAAGGTCACGAGCGCCATGTGATTATTTATACCTTATTCGCCCAAAATACTACGGTGGCTGTCTCTTTCGCGCTAGCTTTTTCTAGTGTATCCAATTACGACCTTATAACTACGGCAATAAGTTCCAAAATCTGTCGGTAACCGTGCATCCAGCGTCCCGCTCGAGCTCGCGCCGCGCCTACGCGACGCTGCCCGTGAAAGTCTCATAATGCCCACTCAATACAAAAAGTGATTCCTACCATGATTTTAGGGTTGTCGCTCCTGTGTTATATGCGTTGGATGACATTATACGTCGTTCTTGCGAGACCAATAATCCATTCACAAAGTAAACTATATTATAATAATTATTTAACTAAGTTTGTCAACTTTTATTTTTTAAACGTACACAATACAGATACTTAATTTCTTATATATTATTTTAGTATATTGTTTTAGTTATTTATTTATTAATATTTATAGTTAAATATTGTTTTAGTCAAGGCAAATTTAGTAGGTATAATCATAATGTAATTTATCTCACAAGTCACAACAACAAGAAATCAAAAAAAAATTTAGTGTTCAAAATGAACAAAATATATTAACAAAGCAACCCTAATCATAGCGAACCTCTTTTATCTAAATTATGGAAAATTTTGGAATGTGCCCTTATATTGCGTCCCGCTCGCCCAAGAGCTATCTCCCTCTTCTAACACCGAGGGTTGACGCTAGGGTCGCTCCCCACCGAATGTTTTCGGGATGGATTTTTTTCGCAACCCAAAATCTATATATACAACCCGGTGCCGAAATTGTATACACAGTTAGATTAAGGATTTCGTTCCGTCAGTTGTTTTTTTTTTGATACATTTTTGGATAAAGGTGTAGTAGTGTTTGTAATAATGTGATAAATGATTATTAGTCAGTGCCAAAAAGGTTTTTTCCCCATCACTTCGTAAGTTTGACTTTATTGTTTATGTCATGCAAAACATTTTTGATTAAGTATATTGTCATTGTGACTTTTCCTTTATGTCTCAAAATGTTGACTATTTTTGTGAGTTTTGTGGATGATTCAAAGAGAATGATAAATGATAATGCATAAATTCTTTGACGATTCTTGTGTCTTTGGGCCTTGAGGTTTGATTAACTAAGAGCGTAATAATTGTAAGTAATGATTACTAATATATGGATGGAAAGTTTAGTAAACATAATCATAATTACCTAAGGATGACCATAAATATAATTTACATTATATACGTTCTAATGATTATTAATAATTAGAATAATTAAGGCATTTTTGTAATGAGGCTAGCCACTTTAACTATCGTTTTATAATGAAAACTACAGTAATATGATTAAATATGTAAACATTTTGTTTTTATATAAATAACATTTTGTACAAAAGCCGCTTCGAGGTGGATATGGATGTCAGGAAATATGCGCTCCATCTAAATATACATTGAAGATTCTGTTGAAAATATAGCTGTGCAGTTCTGTTCTACTTGTTTAATAAACAGAGAAATATCTCTATTAATGTATTTAAACAATAAAAATTAGTTAAAAGTATTAACAATAAATTTTTTGCAACTAAAACTGTAAAATATATTAGTTTTAGTGACTTCCAAAAATTTTGTTACAAAAAATAACTAAATCACATAAATAAGTATACGTATAGAATGTTACGAGTGCTAATTGATTTAATTTTTAATATAAGGTAAGTGTCAGTGTCTTTTAAAAATAACAAAGATCATTATACCGAAGTATTTACAAAATTAGCAAGTCGCCTGCCTATTGCTTATAATAATATAAAACTTTTAAACCTTTTCAATAAATTCGTGGTATTTTTTTTTGTAATGTCGTATATTATTTGTAACAATTTGGCGTGCACTTGGTGTACACTTGTTTACTACCTGAGTCACAATAGTACGAGAAATAGCCGACACAAAGCACAATACATCTAATCTTCTCCCTTCCTAGAAAGTCCACAATGTGTATAACAATTAAACTATACTTGTCTACTGCATTTGAAAATCTAGTGATTTACAACCCTAATAATAAGTAAACCCTAGTAAAAAGTTCAGGTAATTTTACTCGTTAGTGCTTGGTCATAGATAAAATATTTGTATTTGAAGTTATGACGGAGTTACGTTGGAAATATTTTTTTATTCTTTTACATATACAAAAATTCGGGTGCTGTTTGTCTATTTGTAATCTATTTGTTAACGATTTTTACTTTAACTAGAAAGTTTAAATTATTTTTAAAACGTTTGAGCCATAATAATAGTCTAGTCAACAAGTTCAAAAACGTGTTAAATAGAAATAAAGGTCCTAAAAATATTTGCGATAGCTCATTCGATTCGGAATGACGTCTAGAAAAATGTTTTTTAAGGATATATTAGCACATAAAAAATTGCGATTGTTATTAACAAAATAAGATTTAAAAAAAAAGGTATTTAGTTTTTTGTTAATAACTTTTAAAATAAAGATATTTAAGGAATTTTGAAGAAAGATCCTGAAAGAGGAGGAAATTTCCAATAAAAAAGTCCTATCTCCCGGAACTCCATCTATATTATTTATAATTATTTTTAAAGGCTGGAAATAGGGCTTCGCGAGGGCGTTACGGCATAGGCGCGCCGTCTAAAAAGCCGGTATATCACCTAAAATATTTTTTTAAAATATTAAATAACAATTTAAGAATTTGAATAAATTATGGTGTAATCTAGACACTTGAACGAAAAGAACCTCGGTGAAAATTTTTTTTTTTTCGATTTTTCAAAAAGCTACACAATTGTTAATTAACTAATTTTTTTCCAATCTCTGTTTTTATAAATTACGCCATAAAAGTTTAAATAATTGATCTATAAATTTTTCGCTTCGTGGAGCTCTTTTTATTTTGGTACTTAATAAAGTTATGCAAAAAAAATTTATTAAAGTTTATTATTTTGTTAATTATAATTTTTTTAAATTAACTAAAAATGAATTTTCTAAAAACCTACCAAAAAAATTTTTTTTTGGTAATATCTTATTATTCCTGTTTTCGCATCTAATATAGATATTAATTAACATTGAAAAAAAAATGACGTCATTTGTTAAGAAATTGTTTATAAACAAATAGACTATTTAAGGTATTAAAAAAAAAATTACTATTTTATTGGATAGGTGAAATGATTTAAAAAAAAAATCTTAAATTTTTTTTTTATTGTTTATAATAGTTTTTTTTTATATTTCAATTGTTTAAATAATTAGTTAAGAAATTATTTTATTCTTAAAAATCATCATTGACCCTTTTCAATGGAATAACAGAGAAATATTTTTTTTGCAAATAATTTAATTGTTTATTAACATAACAATTTGTTATAAACAAATAATATTAACAGTTATATTTTTTTTCGAAAACTTCTAAAAATTACAAAAATAACCATATATAACTTACACCATAATTTATTCTAATTTTTAAATTGTTATTTAATATAAAAAAAAATATTTTAGGTCATATACCGGCTTTTTAGACGGCGCGCCTATGCCGTAACGCCCTCGCGGAGCCCTATATCCAGCGTTACAAAAATTTATAAATAATATAGTTAGAGTTCCGGGAATTAGGACTTTTTTATTGGAAATTTCCTCCTCTTTCAAGATCTTTTTTCAAAATTCCTTAAATATCATTATTTTAAAAGTTATTAACGAAAAACTAAATACCTTTTTTTATCTTATTTTGTTAATAACAATCGCAATTTTTTATGTGCTAATATACCCTTAAAAAACATTTTTCTAGACGTCATTCCGAATCGAATCAGCTATCGTACATATTTTTAGGAGCTTTATTTCTATTTAACACGATTTTGAACTTGTTGACTAGACTATAAGAGGAAACGTTGATTTTCGTGATGATAAAATGGTGCCTACAAAGTTTCAACGTCCAAATTCGTGATAATCAACGTCTATTGGAAGCTCAAAACAATCACGATAATCATAAAACATTTTGTTCATAAAATTTTATTTTTAAAAATAAATATTATAGGTTGTATTGTACTCTGAAACTTATATTTTATATATTTTTTATCTATTCCAGCTGTAAGCACGTGCCCCCCAATGACGTCATTCGCAAACTTATCGCGCACGGCCAGCAGCGTGCCATCCACGTCGGCGGTTGCGTTCGGTGCCAGCGGCTCCCCCGAGCGAGACAGCGATCTATCGCTGTTGCAGCTGCAGAACATGAGCCGCCTCAGTCTGCACTCCGGAGACTCGTCCAACTCCATACCCTCCATGCTTTTCGAGCCCTTCGGCCTGCCATCTACCAGCAGCTCGGTCCAGAACGCCACCGTCAGCACCTCCGACTGCAATGGTGCCTCCAATGACAACAATGAGAACCACACCGAAGCGTCCAGTGAGTCTATTAGAACCTCCCCTTCTCTGTCTATCACATGCAGCCGCTGCGAGCTCCTTACGCCCACGATCCGCTGCGTGGAGTGCAACGACATGTACTGCCATGACTGCTGCTACAAACACCAGTCCGACTGTCAGATGTTCAACCACACCCTGTGGCCCATCCATCAGATATTCTCGTCCTATTCCAACGAGAGAGACCAGATGTACTGCGAGGTCCATTCGATGGCAGCTACATTTTGCTGCACCTCATGCACAGAACTTATCTGTCACGAGTGCACATCGTACTTTCACAAAGATCACAGTTACTCGCCCCTTAACGGCAACATAGACAACCGCGTGCTGTACGACATGAAGTCGCTATTTCAAGCCAGTAAGACTAACACAAAAGCCATTAAATCTGCTATAGACAAAGCCATTGCGATGACTAAAGCTTACGAAAAGGAAACAAACGAGGCCAACATGAAAATAAAGAGTGCCATGCAGTATTTTGTAACTGCTATATACAACCGAGAGAAGTATTTACTGAGCCAGGTGGAACAGATGCGCCAGACGAAGATGAACCAGCTGTCCGAGTACATGGACACTCTACGTGGTATCCTCGCAGGTTTGTCACATACAAATGAGACTTTGGTGCGAAGTATAACATCGCAGGGCATCGATGTGAATGCCGCTAATGAAAGAGGTAAACAGGAAATCGAATCTTTCTCCACAACATTTCGTCGTTTTTGGGTAAACGAAGAAAGAATTGTTTTCATACCTCCTAATAAAGATCTAGCTTATCAGATAAGCAGACAATGTAGTGTCCAATCTGTGTTGGTAAATCCCATGCGCTCGTTGAGTACTTCAGTCAGTGACCCTCCGCGCCAACTAACACCACGCCCACCCCGTTCAGAGAGTCAGTTTACACAATGTACATCATCTACTTCTTCTCTCAGTATAATACAACCTCCTAGAACCACGCGCACCGTTTCACCTAGTCTGTCATCACTGGACCTTAATTTTGCACGTGGAATTGGACAAGCTATACCAGGCTACAATCAAGTTGTTTCAATTAAACTTCCTCGAAGCAGCGTATCTGGATCCCCCATGTTTTCATTTGGACCCGAAGGTCCAGGAGAGGGCCAAGTATCCAGACCCTGGGGCCTCTGTATTGACAAAGAAGGTAACTTTATCGTGGCCGATAGAAGAAATAACCGGATTCAAATATTCAATAGACAGGGAGATTTCAGAGGAATGTTTGGCACAAAAGGAAACGGTCCTGGAGAATTTGAGTTGCCCGCTGGGATCACTACTGATCCGTACGGAAGGATCATAGTTGTCGATAAAGATAACCACAGAGTCCAAATATTTACAGCCACTGGCAGATTCCTTCTCAAGTTTGGATCGTTCGGACGAGACAGTGGCCAGTTCCAGTACCCATGGGACGTGGCTGTTAACTCGCTAGGAAATATTGCGGTAACTGATACTAGAAATCACAGAATCCAGTTGTTCTCCAGTGATGGTGCATTTCTTACCAAGTTTGTATTCGAAGGATTCAACCCGGCACGCCTGTTGAAAGGGCCGACTACTCCGCGAGGTATCTGTTTCACTACCACAGGTAACATAGTCGTGTCCGATTTCGAGAATCATCGTCTGCTCGTGGTTGATCCGACCCTCTCCAGAATCATATACTGCTTCGGACGCGAAGGATCCAGCCTCGGTGAGTTCAACCGTCCCTCGGGAATGATATGTGACGATAACGGGAACTTGATAGTGGCTGACTCCAAGAACCACAGATTGCTGGTTCTGAACGCGGAGCTTAGAATCATGCTCTCGGTGAACCTGAAAAGCCCAGGCCTTGACGATAAGGACCGCCCGTGTGATGTAGCCCTCACTCCCGAAGGTTACCTGGTTGTCCTCTTCGAGACCCTCCCAGACAACGCCCGTGATTTCTACTATCACCGCAAACTCTACATTAAAGTATATTAAGTTAATGAAGATATTTTAAACATTATGGACGCGAAGTCCACATTTATTATAGTTTTATAAGTTGACATTTTAATCGACGGAAATGAAATTAGCTATGGTTTGCTCGACGTGGCAATAATTTTATAGAGGTTATTTTTTTAAAGTTATTTGTTCGGTTTTTAGATCAAATTTTGGATAAATTCTATATAGATATGCTAGCCGCTGCCAAGCAGGGATAGTCGAGATGTTGCTGCAAGTATAGAATCTGACATCGTTTACATTGAATTCTGACATATTTTTTGCCTTTAAAATTAGCTGAATTTTAATTTCGATTGTAATGATATAGAATACTTCTAAGATAGTTAATTTTACGCATAGGATCCTCCTTTAGATCCCAAATTCTGCCTGATTTTTTATTACGTATTATATAAGTTTTTACTTAGATTGGAAATTTTACATTTACAAAATTTTTACTATTTCGAAATCTATTGACTGACTCTATTTAATTAGAAATTACTAGAATTTATACCGCTGTGTTCAATGAATATGTGTTCACTATTTAGGTTTAATATTATATTAATATTATATTAGGTCGTGCTTGTCTCGTTTTGTGGGCACCACACGTTCGGAAGACTGTATCTATTTAGATTTCGCTTAAATCTCTCATAGAGCCTTAAAGCTTGTTAGCCCTGTTTAATTGACGCGTTCTATTGTATCTGGTGCGTCGCACATGGATGACGTGGGGGCGAGTACTGGTGTAGGAAGTATCGGGGCAATACGCATTTCTATTTAGAATATTATAACTAACATTATCTTATTATAATTAGTAAATTTAACATATTTGGTACGTACTTAGCGCACGTTAGGACTAGATAATTGGAAGGCGCGCTTGTAACCTTCGATCGAATTGTTTGACTGAGTAAAGTCTGAGCTAGTGAAAGTATTACGTAAGATAAATAATATTGTTCCAAGACTGAAGGATACGATTCTTGTGCATCGTTCGTAGGGGAGCTAGGCTTTGAATTCGATGAAACCGATGCGTCACAAAGCGTGCATCTATTTATGAAAAAAAAAATCTTTTTGCATTGTGCCATTTAAATTATTACTTTATTGATTTCAAATTGAGAGTAAATATTATTCTATGTTTATTTTTTTAACTCCAAAGTTTCGTTTTGTGATTTTGCCAAGCAATTTCGCGCCCAATCAACAGGTGAGCGTCAGTCGCATTTCGTAAGACTTAAAACATTGGACCGTAGGTCGAGTCGAGACTGGAGACAGATGTAATGTTAGATGTAATTAATGTAACGTGGGTATAACCGTGTAGTACGCCGGCCGCCGCCGGTGCCGTATTTAATGCGAATCAGTTGCGTTATGTTTTATTTTAGATTTATTTTGTTACGATATGATTTCTTCCGCTAAGTGAGGCCCCGGGCCGCTGCGAGCCGCGCCGGGGCGTGTCGCAGTCGACTATTAGTCTCTTAGCTATCACAGACGGTCCACTCTAAGTGGTCGATGATAAAGTCAAGATATATATAGACGACTCTGTGAAAAGCTGCCAGCTGCTGGCAGTAAAATGTACGTTTGTGATAAACCTGGGAATATTTGGATTGTGATGGGTAAGTTTAGTTTAACGTCGAGCGTAGACGGAAATGCGACCACCGGCATTCGTTATCGCCTAACGAGAGATTCTAGATAGGTAGCGCTCGTGCTATACATGTGTAGTCGTAGGTTAGTGCAAATTCGTTGTAGGTTTTGGATATGTAAATCTATGAGGTATAGTGAATACTAGCCACTAGGTATCAATACTGGACATACTAACGTATAGTAAACGTATAGTAACTAAACGTATAGTAAAACATCGCGTGTATCCAAAATATATGATGAAATATTAGTCTAGTTAATGCATAAGATAAACAGTATTTTTGTAAGTTAGTTAAGGATCCCAGCCAATATTGATTTGTACATGGTTCAAATTCAGAAACCAGCAAATTTAATGTGATGTGTGAGCAAAAATTTATTGTACCATATTATAGCATTTATTTAATTAAGATCCATTTTTCTATTCAAATTGTGTAGTTTTAAGTTGTAATTTGTCCGCGTTTACTGACATAGACTATGGAAATCATATCCGTGAAATACATAAAGAAATTATTTAAAAAAAAATGCTTAACTGTTTTTGGCAACCCTAAAGGTTGGTTTGTTTCATTATTGTATTTACCAAATTATTGTAACACGTATATCAACTCTGTGAAGTTGTGACCTTGTGAATTATTTATTTTAGTGGAAGTAGGTCAAATTAAAAACAACACCAAAATATGCCTAGGCGACATCTTAGCTTTCTTGTGTTCAGTTGTCAAATGCCTGTGACACAATTTCGTCCTTAAGGCTGTAGTTATATGCGTCCGCGCGACCGAGCGGCTTGGCCGCTACACTGCGAATTGCGAAATTACAAGCAACTATATGCAACGATGCTCCGCTATTAAAATAAATCGTTACAATACTAAATAGTAAAATAATAGGTAAATACAGTTTGCTTGTAATTTCGCGGTGGAGCGGCCAAGAGGCTCGATCGCGCGGACGCATATAAATACAGCCTAAAAGCAAAATTATAATTACAGTAATACTCAGGTGTTGATTGTTTAATCCCTCCACAGAAA
This sequence comes from Phengaris alcon alcon, assembly GCA_037179445.1. NCBI lineage: Eukaryota > Metazoa > Arthropoda > Insecta > Lepidoptera > Lycaenidae > Phengaris > Phengaris alcon. The sequence continues at coordinate 483,667 of JAYRCH010000044.1, read as the reverse complement.
ATAATGTTTTGGTCATAAATTTTTACTGTCTTAAATCTTAAAAGTTGCAAGTATTTGATTATTTGCGATTCCTCTACCAACTATGTTGTACTAATCACTTTGGCTGGGATACATGGCCTGTAATGGAACGATTAATGTCTGATGGCCGAGCTAGTCTGTGCGGGTGCCATCTTGGAGTGATCATAGACAAGGCTGACGTCATCGTCACCACAAACTGCACTGAGTACTGGCTGCTCGGCGGGAATGTGTTCAAGCGAATCTACCTCAATTTTAATATAAAGACTGAACTTTTGGCGGTGGTGCAATCACCAGTAGTCTGTTGTCCTATTAGCTCTGTCTCCTCGTAATATTTACGTCCTATAGTGAAATTTTTTGTGTTTTTTTTAATAAAATACGTTTGTTGACAACAGCCTTAATTTATTTTATGTTATTTACTCCTCGATATATTGTTAAGAAAAGACTGATGTTTATTAATGTTCCTATATTTTAATTTAGGATAATTTTCCATCTAACATTTACATTGTATCGTGTTTAGTATACATTACTTTTTATTCGTATTTACCTATGTGACGCTATAAATGTCAATCTTTTTTTGGATTTTTTTAATGCAATTTTATAACAATCATTTAATAAATGATTAAAAATTAAACGTTCGTTTTATTTTCATTATATAATACTTAATCCCAATAATAATTCACTATAATATAAAACAGCATTTAATATTGTTTTCAGAATCATCGTCCACTTATCCTGGGACTATAAGATCCGGAATGCGGCGGGTCCGGGAAAATTCAAATCACTGAAAATAGAACTCTGCGCTGCACTGAAAATCGAATACATGAGTATCGAGTTGACATTGACATTTGACTTGACACCCGTATGTATAATTTTCAGCACTGTTGTATTAACGCAGAGTTCTATTTTCAGTGCTCTGAATTTTCCCGGGCCCGCCGGTTTCCGGATCATATAATCCCAGCCTTAACGTCCCATGGTATCTAATAATAATATGCCTGGGCCTTTAGTCAAGATCCATTCGATAATTTCGACGGCGTAGTTTGTTAACAAAATGTATGGGATTTGACATAGGGCCTCGCAAACGACATGTCACTTAGCGATGACTTGTGTCAAATCCAATACATTTTTGATTTCGAAGACCGCTGTCGAAATAATCGAATGCATCTTGACTAAAGGCCCTGGTATGGCAAGTAAATTACGCCTTAGGTACAATATCGATAAAAGTCCCAATCGACCAGTTTCTAAACATTTTCCATTGCACTAGGACGTCTTAAAATATTAAAACACCAATTAAGCGACCGCAACGACAGTATACTTTGTGGTCGAACTACGTATTTACAATAGAGTATAGACAAAGCAATCACTATTTCCTAGCCAGTCGCCAGTCCCAGACATCAGACTCCAGATGGCTACGATCAGGAAATAACATTTAATAGTCAAGTCATGGGTCAACAAATTAGCTCAGTATTTTCGAGTTTAGGAAGGTTTTTTGAGTATCCAGTGAAGAGGAAACCGATATGTTTCAACAGGCAAGAGGATTTCACTGCAACAGGTAAGAACTCTAAAACCCAGGTCTAAGCTTTCCCACTGCTGGGGTTCACACTCCGAGGGTGGCGGCACCACACTACCCTACTGCAATAAAAATAATTAATATTTACAATATATTTCAGCAAAATAAGGGGTCATCCACATATTACGTCACAGCGCAAGGGGGAGGGGTGTAATTCCAAACGTGGCACAGTACATTCTAAAGGGATCCTAAAAAGCGTGACATAGGGGGAGGGGTTAAAAGTAGAAATTTTGTGTGACGTAATATGTGGACCGCCCCTTACCTCAATAAAATTAATGTTGCCGTAAGTATCATGTTTTTTTTTATCTAACTTATGAATACTTGTCAATCTGACTACATTTTAGGTGAACCTATTAGAAATCAGTCTGAGGTGCGTAGACCTCCCATGACGGACTACGACATGCTGGTAGACCTGTTCTACAAGAGGCTGGAGGAGCAGCGCCAGTTCTGCCAGGTCACTGGACTTACTGCTGCGCATGGGCAGCAGGGTCAATCTCCAAGGAAGTGTATTTTGTAACGGATAGTGACGGTAGTTTTTTGTGCCCTACACGGAATTTTATCGTCCAGCGGCTATTTTTTACTTTTAACCTATTTTTATACTATTATAAGGCCATTTTTGTAAAAAAAATTGGCTGTCGGACGTCAAAATTTCGTGTAGTGGTCAAAAAAACCTACCGTCATTTTTGTTTGCCTACGTGAAGTGCTGAAAAAACCTACCGTCATTTTTGTGTGTCTACGTGAAGTGCTGAAAAAACCTACCGACATTTAGATTTAAGTGCACCAAATCAACTTTCTTGAAGATTGATCCAGCAGTACAGGCTTATCATGTAACAAGTAATTAACAATACCTAAAGCATAACCCTCAATTCTTTATTTGGATGAACCGCCCGGCACCTATGGACATCCGTTACACCAGAAGATCGTGTGGGATGGGAGAAGGGTCTTGAGCCGTTTTTTTATCTTTTTAAACCAATGGGCATTTGGTCACATCACACTCGCCTTTCAGGAGATGAAGGAGCGCGACCGTCGCTGGAGTATCGAGCAGGTGGTGCGGCGGTTCCCGGGCTGGAGCGAGCTGACGGTCGCCAACCTGCACAGCCTGTTCCTGCTGTTCGACAACCAGGCTAATGGGATGCTAGGGTTTGATGACTTGTGAGGACATTACTTATATAGTAAGGGGCGTCCACATATCACGTCACCCAAAATTTCGACTTCTTGACCCTTCTTCACCTGTATCTTCCAATTTTTTAATTGGAGCTGGTTAGTTCTAATTTATTATCATCAATCACTAACGTCGTTGCTTAAATTTTTAAATTTTGTTTATTTTAATAAAAGCTTAATACAGAATGTTCTAGAAGTTGGTATATGCAGCTGCGCAGTTCTGGAGAGTCTCGGCGACGGCAGCAGCATGGAGCGGCGCAAGAGGAAGTTCACCAGGGCGGATAAGGACGCAGACGGCTGGATCGCCTACGACGAGTTCCTGGCGGTGAGTCTTGACTACTTACAGTGCTTAGGTGTGAACTGATTCACACCTAGACGAGACGCAATGCAGTGTCGCGTCGCGTATCGTCTAGGTGTGAATGGACCCTAAGTCTACTTTAAGATGAGTTTTGATTGTGATATCCACCACTCGACCACGGATCCTGCACACATTCTTTCAAAGAGATTTTTTACATTTAATTCGTTAATTATTTGTTTTAATGAATTAATTAATTTAAGATACACTTTTTACAATATACTGTAATTTAAAACTCAACGCTGCTCGCATTTCACAGTTGGTATACAACTTTGACCCGATGCAGAGCGGTGAGCTGTCCGGTCTGGCGCGGCTGTGCACTGCGGTGGCAGACAACATCCAGTTCGTCAACAACCTGACTGTTGGCGAGCAGCTGGAGTACGGCCTGTTTTGAATTCTGGAGGCCAGCCGTCAGAGGACATGCACATGCAGGCACAATGCATGGCACTTAGGAGTACACATAGGAGATTTTTTATAGTGCCTAAGTGTGTGCGCAGTAAACAAAAACAATCTCTCTTCCTTTACTCCCGAAACCTAGTGGGACGGTTAATCGCCACGACTGGCGAGAGATCAGGCACAGGGCCGACTTTTTACAGGCCCATCCGACGCATGGACGCATTCTTGTCAGACAATCAAGTGATCAGCCTGCATTGTCCTAACCAAACTTGGAATTTTTTGTTGTTCCTACGCGGGAATCAAACCCACGACCTCCGAGTCGAGAGCAAAGCTCTAAACCACTAGACCACGGAGGCTGAGCGGAGGAGGTAGACCCCTGCGTAACTGGCCTGGTTTCAATGAAACCGGCCACCGTCACCGAAACCGGTGTGGGGAGCTACTAGGCTGGGACTATATGATCCGGAATCCGAAAGGCCGTAGAAATTTCTGAGCATTGAATGTTGAACTCTGCGCTAATACAATAGAGTTGTTGTTGACATTTGAATCGAACACACGAGTGTCGAGTCAAATGTCAATGTCATATATGACAGCTCAACACTCGAAACTTAATTTTCAACTCTATTGTATTAGCGCAGAGTTCTATTCTCAGTGCTCTGAATTTTCACCGGCGTTCCGGATTCCGGAGCATATAGTCCCAGCCTTAGGAGGGTTTTCACCAACGAGTTTATAAATTTTGCATTACAATTGAAAATATTAAAAACAATAAGGCCTACCACACCTATGCAATTTAAACGTAATGTAACATTCTCTCAATATTTACCTTTTGGATGAGTTATGAACTGGCGACCTTTGAATCGCCTCAGACGCAGCTCGGATAATCCTTACGTTAAAGAAAGTAACGAATTAATATGAGGGGGAGCACACGGGCGGAAAAACGAGGGAACGATATTGATTATACTATTTGGACAACAGAGCGCTGATCGACGACCGTGCCGCAGAATATTAGATAGTAATTTTAAATTAAAATAATAAATAATGACCAAAGGGAAACATATTTAGGTAGCTCACATGTTCTGTCTATGTGCATATGTAAAATTATATTTACAGAACGTAGGTAAAAGCATTTTTTCCGCCATAATTTTGATTTCCTTAATACTCTACTTATCGTGGAACTCTTTGGTGACTGTACTTCCTGAGAAATAGCTGTTACTTTATAATGATAAAGTCGAATCATATTAATTTGTGTGCGTAACATTATAGGATAGAAACTACCCAGGCGATTATCTAAATCTATATACATATATATATTGGCGTTATTAAAACAATATATATTTTTTTATACAGAAAAAATATTATTTTTAAAAGAAAACTGTTTCTTTTGCTGACTGCTTCTCCAGTAGACTTTATTTCTCCTAAACATAGTGCGAGTTGATTCCCCTCAGTAAGGCTCAGTTCACACCGAGACGCGGCGCGACACAGCGCTTTTTTTATTTAATTGAACTTTATACTAATTCCCCTTACATTCAACTTTTCCGTAGACACAAATGGTTGCAAGAGATCGCTTGAAGCGATTAGACCGACATTGCCCACGCTTTGTCAAACTATTTTATTGCTTTGTTTGTATATGTGTAATTTGTGAGCAATAAAGTGTTTTATTATTATTCTTATTTACTAATTTTATTTAACTTACTGAAATGTGTATCTTCTTGTGTAGTAATTAAAGTAATTTTTTAAACGCTATCTTAAAAATGCAGCGCCGTGTCGCGTCACGGTGTGAGCTGACGCTAAAGCGGTTTAATCTGATAAGGGCTGCAGCCCCGCTGGGCGTTGTCAGGGAATGTCCAATTTGCTACCAAATAGAGCACGAACATACTACGGTGGTGAAATTGGTATAATTTAATGGAAAAACAAAAAATTACAAAATATTTTTAATCAGCGGACTATAAGTTAGGTACGTATTCGAAAAGTTCGTTATGTAGAGTTAAAAGCAACATGTGAAGCTCGAATCGCTACTAAAACTGTACCCACAGGTATGCCATTATGTCGTGTAGTTTTCCATATAACTTGGCGCATATTATGTGAACGAACATACATAAATCCGAAATACTTTCTAACGTTTCACGCCTAATCGAAGATATTGGAATACAGCACCAAGGGCAGCTAATCTCAAAGGGTTCGTAAGACGAGGGAGGTCGGGAGCCCCGAACTGTTTGCTTCTTGAAAAGTTTTTGCGATCAATACGACATACGTACCTACCTATTATATAATATGACTATACCTACCGAGCTTATTACAGCACACTTATAAAACGATTTACAGTGAAAACCCTTTATAACAACATAGTAAGTAGTTTCTCCTAAACATTATTTTAGATTTATTTAGTACTTATTACTGGGACATTACATAATAATGAATGAATTAAAATAACTAAATTATTATCTAAACTATATATATAACTACACGTAGTAAATACTATTATAAATGTGAAAGTTTGTGAGCATGGGTGGGGATGGATGTCTCTCACTCTTTCACCAAAAAAAATACTTTGATTTTGATGAAATTTGGTATGTTAGTAGTTTAATTCAGACTCAGGGTTGCGTTAAAGTACGTAGTCGAGTGCAATATCTAGTCATTTATAAGATATACCACAAACCGGGTATTACGACACGAGGGCTTTCGTGAACATGTTTAATAATCGGATATTACGACCATAACTTATCAGTTATCGGTGTGTACTGAGTTTAATTTCGTTATAATCGTTTTTAACTGTATGTCCATGTAAGTCTAGCATTTTATTAATTCTAAAACGACAACTCAAGTCTAGAAGGTGTAAAAGCTCGGTAAAGTCAGATGAGTCAAGTGTGTCGCTTTTTCTAACATCTGCTCCCTCACGCTTATCACAGTAAATTGTTTTATTTCGACGTCCCATACCATAGGCGTGGGCTTGATTACTATAAGGGGCATGTACGAGTAATTAGTCATACTATTAACTTATAATATAAGTAGGATTTATTTCTGGATTTATTGACGAGGTGATAAAACTATAATCCCAATTTGACTAACGCATTAAAACGACGTTTAATAATAATAATAGTTCTTTTGTTCACGTTTAACGCTGGTTTTTGATCTGTCTGTCTCGTTCTAACATGAATGATGAGTGAGAGAGAGAGATAAATATCGAACCCAGGTTTAGTGAAATCGGAGCAACTTGGATAAACTTAAGTTTTATTTAAACAGTATGTAGAAAAACGAACTTTCGTGCCAGGCGTCGTATAGGTACAGCACATAAAATAAAACCCTTGCCTGAATACATTAATTTATTTATATTAGTCTTACAAAATGTTATACATCAATTACTATTAAGTTACAGTACAGCTGTGAGAGAGATCACGACGTTGAACATTATCGGTGATTAATATTATTAATATGTAATTATTATTTTATTGTAACATATTACGTGGTGACGTCAGCGCTTAGTGCTTACCGTAGGCCATAGCAATACCAAAGCAGCAGGCTGGGACTATATTATCCAAAATCCGAAAGGCCGGGGAAAATCCAGAGAGTACAGTTGAGTTGAAAATTGAACACACGTGTGTCAAGTTGTCAGATTTGACTTGACACTCGTGTGTTCGATTTTCAGCTCAATTGTATAAGCGCAGAGATCTACCATCAGTGCTCTGGATTTTCTCCGGCCTACCGGATTCCGGTCAATGTAGTCCCAGCCTTAGTCCGCATTCAACTCGAAAATAGTGATAATTGTGTGTACCTACGCGTTGGGGTCGACCCGCACAACACCGACGCGACAGACGGAGGTCAAGCTGCGGTTACGGGTGTACCACATCGCAACTACAACGCACCCACAACGCAACCATCGGCGACACCGAGCATCTACACCGGTAGTTCACAATAAACATCGATATTTTGTCGGTACCACAACGCAACCGCAGCTTGACCGCATTCTGTCGCGTCGGTGTGGTGCGGTTTCACTGAGGTTTTTCACCAGAGCATTATCTTGTTCGAAGGATAAAATTCATTGGTGGGTATGTTGAATACTCGTAATTCACAAAGTCTCTGTGTCTGGGTACATTTTTCTACAACATTTAGATAAAAAGGTTTTAAGTATTGTATTTGTTTCAAAAATATTTAACGTATATTCTGAAAGTTCAAAGTTACTGAAGTTGATTTTTAGTCGATTCGATAATAATAATTTTGATGAAATCAGTCATACATACACACAAGCAAAATTTTTGTGTTTATAACACAGAAAGTCTACATAAACCAATAGAAAATTTGGCATTTTAAGAAAATAATTACTTCAATTCAATTTAATTTTTTTTATATATATATATGCATTCATTTGGAAAATCCAAGGAACATATTTTCAGGTTTATGTATGAAGACATTTTATGCGTAATGTTCCCAGGGGTCTATCTACTTTTGAAATCATTGTCAAGGAATTGAAAAGCTGCTACAGATGTGTGGAGAATTATTGCCCACATGCTTCTTGAATGCGTTAATATTTTTACAAATGGCAGTGATTTTATTTATAAATCTTGTAAAACGTTTGATAGACCTTAAGTTTTTGGCTTCTGATTTTATAACGAAATGTTAGGTAAAGTTAAAAATACCCCAACAATTTTCTACAATGAAACAACATAGCGCACTTCTACAGCAGCATTTGAGGCCATAACTAACGTGTTAAAGTAAGATAAGAAAGTTTGTTATAACTTTGTGACGTCACAGTTAAATTAAAAAATTAAACCTGCATTGAAACAAAAAGTTGTTTTACGTAATTTATTTATAGCCAATACGTTTGTAACTAACCAAAAAAGTAAAAAATGGTAAAATGTGGGATAACATAAGGAACAAAAATTTTGAAATAAGAACTTGCGTGTCGGTGATAATTATCAGTTTTATTGATCTGTGACGTCACAACATGGCGTCCTAGCCTCGCGTCGTCCGGCCGTCCGTCCCCCTGATCTACCGGTGTGGTGGTCTACGCGAGCGCAGTGGGAGGTTCTCCCGACGGATCTTCGGTGACGTCGGTGACCATGGGCTCGTCCTCCGGCAGCTCCAGGATGCGGGGCCCGTACAGCAGCAAGTACGCGCAGTGCCAGTCGCCTGAAAAGTTCAACACAAGTTATGAATAAACTATATCACCCGATAAATAGCATGACTGGAAGAATAAAAACCTGTACTGAAAAGCTGGGATGTGATTGGTTAAATCTCGAATCATTAATGACATTTCAATTTAGTTCCGCTATTTCTGCAACATGGCGAGGTCTACGGTCGCCCGGCGGTTCTCGTTCGCTCGCTGTAACACGAGTGACACGACTCGCTCGCACGCTGTGACCGTGCGGTCCCCGCTCGAACCCCGCCCGTCCCGCTCACTCACCGCCGCCGCTGAGCTTGAGCACGTCGTCGGTGGAGACGGGCGTGACAGCGTCGTCGTCGCAGCGCAGCCAGCCGCCAGCGCGCGCAATCCACGCGACGTAGTGGCCGGAGGAGGAGGAGCGGCCGCGGTGCGTGAGGACCGCCTGCAGCCGGTACAGTCCGCTGTTGTTGCTGCCCACGTCTACATAAACAAAAGACCATATAAAAATTTCACAGTACTACAGCAGCGTGGGGTTCCTATTACTCTATTCCTATCGCCTTCACTTACAACTTACCATTTGAAGACCCTCGTCCAAATTCCTACCTATTACATATATATACATATTATATGTAAGGTAGGGATTTGGCTAGCTAGTGCTTGCCTATGAAGGAGCACCAGCCTCGCCGCTGCAGTACTATAATAATCAATTTAATTCAACCCCGAGCCCGAGGATGTCAAATTCAGGTCGAAGGCCAAATCACGCATGTCCTACACACCCACACACGTGCTGGGCCTTTCATATCTTGAATATGATGGACCTTTCATGTCCTGACATGTGTTCCTGACTCCAGAAGCTGAATATTAAGATTAATCGGACGGAACGCACGGCTTACCATACATTCCCAGAGAGCTGACACACACATACTGAATAGAGACAAAAGTAGTATGAATACTCTTTTTTATTACACGCCACGATCTGAATTTTAGGACATATATTGTGTGTGGCGTGGTACAGGAATGTTGTCTATTCATTAAGATTATTTAATTCAGGATGCGATTCAGTATTTCTGTGGCCAGGCTATTCATCTAGAAGGTGGCTAGCTCTTCACCATCAAATCAGGAAATTAATTCTTAATGATGCTTTTTTTTCAAACATTTAAAAAAATATCGAAATTCATGATACTTTATTTATATTATGGACTGTATCATTTCTGATCTTTTGAGAGTACGTAGCGTCGTTTTGAGAATACGTCCTTTTCAGAATATGTCGTTATGCTACTGTGTCGTTTTGCGCCGGAGGCGTAAATTACATAATTTGATGTCTGCTGCTTTCATTTTTTTACATCACTTGTAGCTTATATAATATTCTCGACTAACATATAGGAAATCTGACAAGATCTATCTAGTCTTTTGACCAGACTGTGAAGTTGACAATAATGCGGAAAATAACATGATCCGTATTCCGGAAGGTCGGAGAAAATTCAAAGCGCTAAAAATAGAACTACGGATGATTATAATAGAGTTGAAAATCAAACACACGAGTGTCGAGTTGTCAGATATGACATTCGACTCGACACTCGTGGGATCGATTTTCAGCTCATTAGTATTAGTATTAGCGCAGAGTTCTAATTTTACTGCTCTGAATTTTCCCCTACGGATTCCGGACAATATAGTCCCAGCCTTAATCTTACCATCTTCAAACCAGTACGGCAGCACCTTTTTCCTCGCCATGGAGTTTGTGCTGTCCCCGCGGTTGGCGGTCGCCAAGGACTTCTCCACTTTGGAGTCGTCCAGTTCCTGTAATTATTGTCGTCATACAATGAATATAGGTACACAACGGCTCTCAAAATTATTGCATAAGATGGAAATCGATCAACAGCGCCGTTGAATCGTCCGCACGCACACATACTCACGTGCAAATACGTAGTTCAACCCCGGCAAAATATTTTTAAACACAATTTAAATATTTTGAGGCGTCCTAGTGCAAAGGAAAATGTTTAGCAACTGGTCGAGCAGGAACTTTGTCGATATTGTACCTTGAACTTGGCCCTCATGGGCGCTAAACGCTCCTGCAACTCGGAGGTGCATAGCTCGTACACATCAAGGTCTAGGGGAAACTTGACGTCCTTGAGGATCTTGGCGTTGACCGCCTCCCGCTCCTTGTAGTAGAACCGCACGAACTGCACTGTGAGGTACGCGGGCAGACGGCTGATCTTGCTCTGTAGTAGAAAGTTATGATAAGTAAAATTAAAGTGGTTGACTTAATTTGTATACGTGTGGACCGGGGGACCTGCACCTGAATTTCGCCAAAATAAGTATAGCAAATTTTAGTAGAACTCTAAAAAAAATTGTAGAACAAATCTGGGAATTTCTACATCAAACCACAGCCCTCTAAGTGTGGTCCCTCAGTTCACACACCACTATTTTCCAGATCTCGAAAATTATGGTTTTTTTACTACAGAATTTTAGTACAATTTTTGTAATAGTTTTTACAAATTTATAGAATATATAGCGAAGTGTGGTCCCTCAGTTCACACAAAAGTGACATATTATTCATTTTGCTATGTATTACTGACTTTTTTAATACTTTTTCTACAAGAAATACGAACCGTTCAAGTATTAAGTAAACAGAGGCCTCTGTTTACTTAATACGTCAATGGGGAATAAAACTGCTAAACTAATCCGTTAGCTAATCGCAGAGGGTAACTTTATCCACCAAGACTTTACGTACATATCCATACAATTGACATATTATTCTTACTTTTTGACTTATGCCTAGGCATCAAAATTAAAGAGAAAATCAGTGTTGTGCAAATGATAAAAGAAAACGGAATTAATTTATTTTCAACACCCAATCCATCAAAATAATCTTCAAAATCTGTCTAATCATTTTGAGTTGCATATCTACCTTTTTTTTAGTAACTCGACTTCATGTAAAGAATATTAATAATTATTAATATAAATGTGTAATTCGTAATTAGTTATACAGGGTGTTCGGCACATGGATGGACAAACGAAAACCGCCCGTGGAGCCTTCTGCTATACATTGAGGTCTAATTACAAGACTCAGGCCCAATAGTCTTTTTTTAAATAATTTTTTAAGTTAATTTCGAAAAAAGTCAGTTTTTAAACTTCAAACGACTATAAATTTACTTTTAACATTGAAAATCCAAACATGCTTTTGTAATAATTATCTGCATTAGTTGTAGAATCATATTAAATTCAGTTTTGGAGCAAATGTTAGATATAAAATTAGATACGAGTCCTTAAACGACAAACAAAGTGAAAAAATAATTTTCATATTCCAATTTGAAATTCTTTAAAAAAAAACTATGATTTTTAGAGCACTTAAAATTCTAGGAAAACATCTGTGGTTCATACCCTTTATATCGGTATACAATTTGCACATATTTGTTTAAAAATAACTAGAGTAAATCGCAATTTAAACTAACGGGGCCTTAATTCATAAGACTCAATTTGCGAAAACTTAAATCAAGTACAAGCCAATTTGTCATAATTGCTTTCGGTATGTTCACTAACACTACACGTGGGAGCTAGTAGTCTGTCTCTCTCTTACCAGTCACGATACTATCTCTTGTCTCTTTTGTTGAATTTGGACAATAGCCGTACATAGCAGGTAGAAAAAGGGGTGTTATTTCTCTGTGCAGTAGTAATTCTATGAAATCTTATATGTATGTTTTTAATTAGTAAGCTTTTTAGTAGAACATGAATTTATTATTAAAACACTATGATAATTTAAATTTTAATTTATTTCCAAAATTTATTTTATAACAATTGTTCGAATTGGTGCCCTTGACTTCTAATGCATGCTCTGCACCGTTTTAAAATTTCCACTGTTGTTGTTTGAAATATCATTTCGGCTTTCATTTTTTCGAATGCTTCATTTATTCTAATTATTAACTGCTCTCGACTGGGCACCACGGTTGCGTACACTAGCTCTTTGGCTCTACCCCAGACGTAAAAGTCTATTGGGGTAAGGTCGGGCGACCTTGGTGGCCAAGGAATTGGATCACCCCGACCGATCCACGAGTTCGGGAACACATTTTTAAGGTATTTCCTCACAGCTATGCTCCAATGGGCTGGGCAGCCATCGTGTTGGAACACAAAAGGTCTGTCTTCTTGTAATACTTCTTCTACTAAACCGGGCAAATCATTTTGCAGAAATTCTAAGTAATTATTTCCATTAATATTGTCTGGTAAATAATGCGGCCCGATTAGTTTATTTCCAATGACCCCAGCCCAAACATTTACACTGAATCTTCTTTGAAATTTTCTCGGTCTCGTCACTCGTGGATTTTGGTTTTTGGGTGCCCAGTAATGGAGATTATGGTAATTTGAAATACCTTCCTTATCAAATTTTGATTCATCTGTCCACAGAATACTTCTTAAAAAGTTTTCGTCTTCCACGTCAGTGTGTAGTAGATGTCGACAAAATTCTACGCGTCTACCAAAATCATTATCTTGAAGATCTGAAAACAAAGAAAAAAGGCTTGAGAATTTAAAATAAGGAAGACTAGATCTAGGCTTTGGTACATATTCAGTCTCTTTACGGAATTAAGAAAAATCTATTGTATCCATACCTTGCACGGGAGTGTAATGGAAAGCATGTTGCCGATTTTCCCGGAGAACTGCCCACACTTTCCATATGGCTAGGCCCAGCATTGCAGCTACCTCTCTTATACTTTTATTAGGGTTATTATTAAATTCTTCTAATACACGTTCGTCTGTAGCAACATGATGTTGTCGTACATTCACCCTCGGTTCTTGATAACGCAAATTACCCGTTTCTCTAAGTCGTCGGTATGTAGTAGCAAAAGTTTGGTGGCTAGGCAGTCGACGGTTAGGATAGCGCTCTTGGTATAGTCTTTGTGCTTCACGTCCATTGTAATTAGCGGCTCCATACACCAATAACATATTGGCGTATTCTTCATTCGTAAAAGAGGTGGTCATTTTACGAAAAAAAAACAACAACGTAACAACAAAATAACAGAAAACTTAACAAACTGAAGCAACAACAATAACGATAACAAAATCACAAAACGAAAACAATAACAGTAAGCGCAACGGACACGTCAGATCGCAGAGGCAGTTAAGACTCGACAAATAAGTAAAACAATTTTTTCCAAAATTAACGTTTGACTGATAAGGAATAGACAAAATCAAACAATAGCGCAATTGCAGAGTGAAATAACACCCCTTTTTCTACCTGCTATGTACGTACGGCTATTGTCCAAATTCAACAAAAGAGACAAGAGATAGTATCGTGACTGGTAAGAGAGAGACAGACTACTAGCTCCCACGTGTAGTGTTAGTGAACATACCGAAAGCAATTATGACAAATTGGCTTGTACTTGATTTAAGTTTTCGCAAATTGAGTCTAATGAATTAAGGCCCCGTTAGTTTAAATTGCGATTTACTCTAGTTATTTTTAAACAAAGTGCAAATTGTATACCGATATAAAGGGTATGAACCACAGATGTTTTCCTAGAATTTTAAGTGCTCTAAAAATCATAGTTTTTTTTTTAAGAATTTCAAAGTGGAATATGAACATTATTTTTTCACTTTGTTTATCGTTTAAGGACTCGTATCTAATTTTATATCTAGCATTTGCTCCAAAACTGAATTTAATATGATTCTACAACTAATGCAGATAATTATTACAAAAGCATGTTTGGATTTGCAATGTTAAAAGTAAATTTATAGTCGTTTGAAGTTTGAAAACTGGCTTTTTTCGAAATTAACATAAAAAATTATTTAAAAAAAAAACTATTGGGCCTGAGTCTTGTAATTAGACCTCAATGTATAGCAGATGGCTCCACGGGTCCACGGTTTTCGTTTGTCCATCCATGTGCCGATATACAGGGTGCTGTATAATAAATATTTATAATTAAAAATATAATAAATAAGAGATACTGTCATAATCTCTTTGGTGCTGTCCTTATTTTGTCTGTTGTGTGGTAACCCTACTCTTCATATTTTCATAGTATCAAAAAATTTACATTATCTCAGCTAGGAAGTAAGAAATTAAATATTTAAGTTAGTGTACATTAAAACTTACAGTTTTTGTGTAAACAGCATCCCTTCCCAATGTTTGTGACAGCTTTGTTATTTGCTCTGACATTTTCTGTAACAATAAGAATATCAATGTTGAAACAAATTTGCAATTTATATTGCTATATAATTAAACACACATCTGAAAGAGTCTATATTACAAATGCATCTTTAATCTGTGAATAATCACAGATCAAAGATGTATTTGTAATATAGACTCTTTCAGAGAAAAATTAGTGTATATTCCAAGTGTAATGCTTTAGTTAAAAAAATATATGGTTTATTCGTCTGGAGTGTTCATACAACCTTTATATCCTTATTTACTTAATTAGGATATCAGAGACACAATAATTACTCACAGACTTGAGGCCGGACTGCAGATACTTGACGTCCTGAGAGATGAAGCAGGACAGCTGCAGGAAGGACTCAGTGGACTTGGTGGGGGGCTCGTCTGCCTCCCCACACACTAGCTCCACTTCGAGTGTGCCACCAAAGTACTGCTCTACTAGGGGTTTGCTGTAAATAAAATAAGACTATACCAGCAGCCGTTTTGATCACCAATAGAAATAAATTAAAAATAACATAGAAAAAACAGTTTTTGATTGGTAACTTTGATAAAAAACTATCAGAAATTGTTTACGATTAATAATATGTTGTACAATGTACCATCATTGTAATCCAATCAAGTAAAAATACTTATTAGCTTTATATTTTGAGATTATTTATTTTCATCTTGACAAAAATATTTCTTCTCATCAAAGTATACCAATACAAGTATACTTATATAAAATGTTACTGGTCACATACTTGGGATGCTCCGGCGCGGCAGGTAGTCTCGCCTGCAGCGATCGGACGATCTCCGCCCAGCACTCGGACGCGTCCTGCTGCTGTAGTTGCCCCTGGACGCGCTCCGCCAGGCGCGGCGCGGCGGCGTGCAGCGCGTGCAGGAGACGCGCCGCCGCCGCCGCGCACGCGCCTGCGCCGCCGCTGTCCAGCGCCCGCACGGTCGCTGATAGTGCGCCGGTGAGCGCGCCAGCCGTGCCGCCGCCAGACGCTACAAATTATATAGCATTCATTTAGATATCACACATAAACATGGACATTTATAGTCTATAACTGTAAATTAAATAAAAGCTACCAACTATTTGTGTGCTAAATTTTTTGACAAACAGCAGTATTCTCATGAAAGGATAATAATTAAACACACATACAACCTCACAAACATTTTAATTTAAAAGATGATAATAATATTTGGTATTTAAGGGCCTTTTCATTATTTGTAATTTATCTGTATACTTGTTTGTTTTCAAAATAAAATAAGTACTTTTTAATTAATTTTCGATGGTTTATTGAACTTTATTTACAAGTTATGCCTCTGACATTAACTTAGACAGCGACAAAACAAAAAGTCCAGTAAACAATTAAATGTTACTTACATTGATCATAATTAAGCAGGGCATTTCTCAATTCTGGAACTGTTCTCAAACACTGCACCGTGGCATTCATGTAGCAGGTGTTTCCTAAATTTATCAGACCTTCAGGAAGGTCGAGCTGAAAAAGTAAATGTGTTCACTTGGCAAATTACCATACAAGAAAAAATTTTATGATAACAATGGTTATGAAATGGTAGTATAGTATATGTATATTATAGTGAAACACCTTTGTCAAGGTCTATCATGGTACAATATATTAACCATTAATAATTAATTTTTTAAGGACTATTGTCTATTATGTACCATACCACTTTAATGTTGTTATAAAAAGAATTTCATTGAACTTACAAAACATCCATAGTCTATTAAATGTCACATAGCTTAAATATTTTAGGATATAGATCATTTGCTGGTAAATAAATTAGCAGTGAGAAACGTCTAGACATTGCATGGCTTTCAACAAATAGGGATGATGACTACATCTAAAATATTTAGTTTCATTGATTTACTCAGATATATTGAGACATTGCTAAAATAATTTAGAAAATTTATAAATGTGTAGTTTAGTAATTAGATACATCTAAAAAGTACGAAAAGAAATTATTTTTTTCTTTATCAGTAAACAAAACCTACATTATTAGTTTACTTGCATCATATACAAAAACATTCATTATGGTAAGTATGAACTTATACGCACTAATATTGGAGATATTTACAAATATGTTCCTGCGTACATTTATACACTTTATATTCCTTCATACACTTTAACCTGGGTGTGAAGTCACAGCTAGGTACGACTTTAGTATGGAGTGTTTTCACAAGACTTGAGAAATTTTATTTACAAATCGCTGTACCTTTGAAAATATAGACTTTTTATATACTGTTTCTTCTGAGAAGTTACTCATATTTAAGAGTAGTACTCATTTATACAATAAAAAAAATGTCATCATGCCTATTCCTATGCCTATGCCTATTCTATAAAGAAGACTCACTGCAGAAGCAAGCTCCGATTCATTCATGTCCTCCACAAAACATGTCTGCTCCACTGGGGCTGTTGGCACATCCTCCTCTTTACTGCCCATCACCATAACTAAGGCATTCTATAACAAAAATTATGGTTAAAATTAATTTTAAAAATGTGTAAAATAAATATTACAGGTATATAATTAGTATATATAACACCTCCAAATATCATAGTACTCATTCACATTACACAGAGCAAAGAAAGCTAAAATGTAAAGGGTGTCACAGATGGTGAAGATATTATAATATTTTATAAGATGCCTGGATACATTTCATTACAGTATGTAATATGAAAATATATAGTATCTTAGCAGTTCATATAAACTGTATAGCAAGCAATATTGTACCATAACATAAAATATTGTAGTATCTTTGCCATCTGTGATGCCCCTTAGTATTGAGCAATTCATTACATTTACTTAGCTTTAGTGATTTTGTGGTAATACAGTAATAATTGTTTTGTCAACTACTTGAAACTGTAAAATAATCCATATTCTTTAGCGCTACTCACTTTTGTTAACTTAAATTTGTCCCATGTATCATCCCTTAACGTGACTCCTTTGCAGACAACCTTCTGTCTTTCCGGCTGTACTCCGGTCAGTGCGAAGATTTGCGCTTTGAATAATACAGGCTCATCATCAGTGTTCACCTCAACATCTGGGTATATCTCCTTGCCCCATTTCACTTTAACTATAAAAAAACACAATTTATGTCTTGTCATAAAGAAAACTGTTTGCGCAAACGATTACCGGCCTTTTACGCCTGTTTACCGAGATGTTATTCAGATTTGTGTTAAAAAAATCAGATAATACTAAGGAAAACTGATTACATTTTTGTTTAATAACATTTTCTAGAGTTCCTTTTGAACTCATTTTATGCTGTTGTTTTTTAACTGGCAAAAGCTAACCTGTTTTCTTCTATCTTTAAACAAAAATTATAAATTTAAATATAGGTCTAAATCATATACAGTACCTGAAACTTTTGGCATTTTAGTATTTTATTGTTTATTTTCTTTATAACACAAGTTTATCGGCAAAATTTTAATACAAATTAAAAGTGAAAAGTCACGATTTTCAACTTCGTGGAAACTTTGACAAAAGGCAACTGTCAATTGACAAATGATTAACAATGGATTTAAACTGACAGTGACAACTGGCTTATTGTTTTATTTTTCATAATGGAATTTGTATGCATCGAGCATTTATAACAATAAAAAAAACAACATAAATTGATATTTATTATATTTGAAACTATTCATTTATAAAACAAGGTAGGATGTAATATAAACAGTTCATCGATAAACTTTTTAATTTTGAAATTATAAATATATAATGCTACCATTCTTTCAAACCGGCGTGAAATAACGCTTGCATTTTGTAATGTGTTTCGCTGATTGAGTGAGGTTACCGGACATCCAAGGGGGGTTGGGGATTTTATGGACTGGAAAAAATAAAATTCATTCCCACTTCATATGTATGGGGAGCTACCCCTAAAATACAAAATTATAAATTTTATGATACTAAAAATAAAATCTATATGCAATCTATAACTATACAAAATTTGGTCTATTTAAATTCATATTTTCTGAAGTTATCAAGGGAGGACAGATATATATATATATATATATATATATATATATATATATATATATATTTGGTCTTTGACTAGACTTTAGACTTGACGATTTAAGAATACGGTGTTGAAAATTAAACGAAAGTTCCGCCATTTTAAGTGGAGACTGGCAAATGGTTATAAGCCGATGTCATATATAAAAAAATTAAAAAAAAAAAATTAAAAAGGAAATGCAGAAAATTTAAAAAATTATAGACCTATTAGCTTTAGTACCAGTGTTTTCTAAAATTTCCGAAAAATTAATAAATTAAAAAATATACAAAGAAATTTGTTACACGTCACAGGCACAGCTAGTAATGATCGGTATCCCACAAGGTAGTGTGTTAGGACCAGGTCTGTTCCTTGTGTATATAAATGACCTGCCAAAAGCAATTGACCAACAAATAGTGCTATTTGCCGATGATAGCACAATACTCTACTCGGGTATAAAAAATTAAAATTTAAATTCGGACATTATGAAATCATTAGACAAAATTATTGAATGGCTTAATAAAAACAGTCTAAAAATAAATCTTGACAAAACTCATCTGATAAACTTTAAAACGTTTAAGCAAGAAAACAAAATTGTAGACTTCACATATATGAATATAAAAATTGGACAGGTTGATGTTGCAAAATTTCTAGGTCTACTTGTTGACAACCAATTAAATTGGGAAGATTGCAGCTACATTTGTAGTAAAATTAACAAAATGTCATATGCACTATAACATGCTGCAAAAAATTGGGAGCATACCGACCTTAGTCACTGCATATCACGCACAAGTCGAATCGGTACTGCGCTACGGGATTATGTTCTGGGGTAACTCTACAAATGAAGACGGTATTTAAAGCTCAAAAAAAATGTGTGCGAGCAATGTGCAAAAGAACTGACAGTTGTAAACCTTACTTTATAAAACTAGAATTAATAACATTCCCCTGTTTGTATATCCTTGAAACAATTAAAACGTTTTAAAAGATGTATAAAACGAGCGCAATACCTGCCGACAAATTGTGACGCAGTTTGGCGGGTTTTATACTGTAATAAGATGTTTATTTGCCAATAAAGATATTTTTATTTATTTAAAAAAAATGCTTATAAAACGTAATTTAAA
The DNA here is from genome assembly GCA_037179445.1 of Phengaris alcon alcon. Taxonomy (NCBI): domain Eukaryota; kingdom Metazoa; phylum Arthropoda; class Insecta; order Lepidoptera; family Lycaenidae; genus Phengaris; species Phengaris alcon. The sequence continues at coordinate 463,824 of JAYRCH010000044.1, read as the reverse complement.
AGACTATGATAGATTTAAAAGTATCAGAAACAAACATCGAAATTTATAATTATCCTCAGGCAAAAACAGCTTTGCTGAGTAAAAGCTATCTAGGAATATCAATACAATTGTATAATAAATTACCAAAGGACATATTAGAAATAGTGACTTTACAAGTATTTAAAAAGAGGGTCAAAGCAATATTAATTAGAAAAGCTTATTATAACATAAATGAATTTTTAATTTACCAAAATGTTGAGTAACGCACAGAACAAATAGAATAGATAAATAATTGTACTAAAAATATAAATGTAATAAAATCTCAATGCATAATGTAAGTAATAGAAAAATTATTACAATAAAATCAATAATTGAAATGTGTAACTTAAAATATTATGAGAATGACATTTGCATGCCTCACACGGGTTAGTATAAGTTGTACCTCTATTAAAAGTTGTAACTTCCATTTATATGTACCTGTTCTGCAAATAAATAATTTGATTTGTTTAATGTGAAACACCTAAAGTGGCCTTTTTAGACCTCCTGGTCGGTAGTATTAAATAAATATGTATGATATATAATGAATTAATAATTTTATATCATTACGACTTCATTATGATATTAAGCAAACTAGGAAGACTACCTACTTAATAAAGTACAATCGAACATAATACTTGTTTGTAATAATGTAATTTTAAGTAAACGTATTATTTTATTATTAATGTATAACATGTAACTTAATCACTGCTATTTTTTGAAGTTTAGTGTTAGAAATTGCATCTAAATAATTCACTAATTAACGTGAATTAATATTCAATTATTTGCGGTTTATTTAAAAGCATCTAGCTCTACTAGATGCTTTCTCTTTCCGATTCTTTCTTGATTCTTTCTTTCCGAAAGTTCTTGATGAATGCAAGTCCACTCTCTACCACGATTCAAAAATCTCTTCTCATTCAAAAGATTAGCCAAATGCCAATTTTGTAGCGACAATAAACGTCCGCAACTCCGCAATAAACTCGCGTTAATCCACAACGTACGAGCGCAGGCGTTCGATGAACTTTCCCGGCGCAGCCTGCGCGCGCGCATACTTCGATTCAAATTTCGAACGACCATCTCGATTCTCGCCAGCGGCCAGTCGCCACTCGCCAGTCTTGAATCGCCCCCCGGCCAGTGTGGATGTGTGCGACGATCTGTTAGTGCGTTTTAGATTAAATTGTGTGTGATTTGTGATATAAATATTGTGTGTTCAGTGATATAATGTTGTACTGAATGGTTAAAACTACAAGAAGGTTTTATATGAACCATCTGAGGGGGATTTAATGTAAGTTGAAACTTTGGCCGAGCTTTTTAATGAGTTTATATTATCTCAACTTGACATAATAACAGCGTTCGCTACCCATTATGAACTTTTCTAACGCTTTTCTCATAGCAACTTATTACAAAAGTTTCTAATAAGACTACGTTATAGAGTGACTAGATTTTTCCCGCGGCTCCGCCTGCGAAAAACTGTATCCCACGGGAACACTGTATTTTTTCGACATAAAATGTAGACTACTTATGAATTATGTTGTATTCAGAGCCTAAACTACTACCATACCAAAGTACATCAAAATCCATTCAGTAGTTTCGCGTAAGATTCACAAACATCCATCTATCCATCCATCCATCCTCACAAACTTTTACATTTATAATAGTAGTAGAAGAAAGTAGAGTCTCGGTGATTCTTAAAAATGTTCAGCCTTTGCCGTGTTTTTCATCCTACATATTTATTAATATTATAAGTTTATAGTTACTGTTTTTGATACTGACAAAGTTTTACTAAAATTAAATTGTTAACTAGGTATCTATATTGTGGTGTAAATTGTTAACTAGGTATCTATATTGTGGTGTAAAAAACTAAATAAATCAACTGGTACTAAGTATAGATCACCGTTTAGTATTAGTTGTTTGTTTGTTCGTTCGTTCTGGCGCTCACTGAAAATCAGCGTTGCGATTTCGCAACAATATGCTGTGAGTGAGCACCAATTTGGTAAAATAGATATTAGTATTGTCGTTAATTTTATGCTTGTTGTGTTATTTTTTCCAAATAAATATACTTCTATAAGTGAATAGTTTAAAAATCACCGTAAAGCACTTCACCTATCTATCAGGTTTACATTGAAAAATATAAGAATAAAAATAATTACAACTTATTTTATTCTTGATTTTATTGCTGTCTGTCGGTGGTAGTTACGCCATTTTTCTCTGTCCTCTGTTAAAACTTATAACTTAACTTAAAAGACGTGACATTTTCTTAAATCAACATTAGCAAATTATAAATTCTATACAATACAAAGTGTGGTAGCCCTATGTATGCCTGTGGTATTCCTTACTATACAATATACGACCTCTGTGGCTCGGTGGTTACTGGTTGAGCGCTTAAGTGCTCAGGCCGCAGATCGCGGGTTCGAATCCCGCCAAAGAAACAAAAAAAGTTTTCTATGTTCCTGGCTCATGGATGTGTATTAAATATGTGTATAATATAATAAAAATCTTAAATATTATATGTTTAGTATAAAGAATATAAAATTTGCGTTAAGCGTGCCAGACAACTTTGCTTTGAGAACTTACCACAGGACCAGATTGACGTGGTGTGGAGGCGTCCATAGATATAATTTAAATATTATACTAGATGTTTCCCGCGACTTCGTACGCGCATAAGGAAGTCTCGCGGAAGCCGTACATTTTTCCGCAATAAAAAGTAGCATATGTCCTTCCCGGTGGTCTATTCTATATCTATGCCAAATTTCATCAAAATCGATGTAGTTTCGGAGCCTATTCGATGCAAACAAACAAACAAACCTTTCCTCTCTATTATATTAGTATAGCTAAATGACTATATTATATGAACATAGTGTGATAGTTGGTAGCCCTGCGTGCACACCTGCAGGAGTCAGGACTCGTCGACCTCAGAACAGGTGCGTTCAATACTTTCGATCTCACTCGGGAACTCGGCTTATCTAATACGACGCCGTTTATGTGTCCCTGGTAGCCTTGCCTAATATGTTCAGTATTGATTACCATCAGGCGAACTGTCTGCTCGTTTACTGCAGGTCAAAAATGCCCACATTAATGAATAATGAATCGTGTTATGAAACATCATCTATTGAAATTATTATTTTTTTTAAATAATGCTCAGGGCCATTTGAAATAATAATAATAAAGTTACACACACAACCTCAGATTATTATCTCACACTACCATACGTTTGAATAGTAACAGTAGGTTTAATAATAATAGTGATAGTATCTAAATTCATTCCGAATTTAATAATTGATACATTCCGAATTTTCCAATGGACGCTTCACTCCTCGCCCTGTGCTAAGTACCTACTCGAAGAACTTGTGTTATCTGTGGACCAGACGACGGGAAGTAGGTTTATATAATACTTTTATACCTACTATACATATATTTAAGATTTTTATTACATTAAACACATATTTAATATGTGACATCCAATATCCAAGACTCAGGAATACAGAAAAAGTTTTTTGCTCCTTCGGCGGGATTCGAGCCCGTGACCCCCGGCTTGAGCACCAAAGCGCTCAACCACTGAGCCACAGAAGTCGTCGGTGTTGGTTTGACACAATATTCCATAGCCAATATTTACCTGTTTTTATTGCGTATTTAAGATAATTATAATATGAATTATGGTTGAATTTCGAGCATAGGGTGACCTCTCGTGTTATATAATAAGACTGGGACTCTATTATGATCCGGAATCCGGCGGGACGGAGGAAATTCAGAGCATTGAAAAGATAACCCTGCGCTAATACAATAGAGTTGAAATCGAAGTGTCGAGTGTCGAGCTGTCATATGACATGGACATTTGACTCTACACTCGAGTGTTCCATTCTCAGCTCTATTGTGCTATCGCAGAGATTTTCAGCGCTTTGAATTTCCTACGGCCTTCCGGATTCCGTATCATATGGTACCAGCCTTAGGTATTTACCTAAAATTTCTGTCAAAAACATAATCGTAAGTCCTGACGTCTGCGACTAGAGATTAGTATGCCGGCGCCGCGCGCGCGTGCCTGCACGCAGCACGCAGGACGCGAAGGTCACCGGTCACCACTGACCATTGGACATTGTACAAATAAAATACGACCTACTACCCAAGTATCAAACAGACGTACAAACCGACTGTTTGTACGTTTGTTTGATTGTTTATTTTCAAAATTATTTAAACGGTATCGTTATTAAATCGTTCTTAATGTATTATTTAAATGACTGTATACAATGTTCCAATAGATATATAAAATATACGACGGTACAATATATTACAATATTTTTAGGCTAAATTAAATATAAAAAATATAAATAATGTAGCAGGTCGTAGCAATGTCATGAAGGCAAACTTCATCAGGCGCGTTGACATCTTACTGTTTACTGTCACGCGCGTAAAGTCATAGAAAAGCGTTATTTTTGACATCTTTGTAGAAAGAAAGGTAGATTTTAGGGATCCGTACCAAAAGGGGAAAAAACGGGACCCTATTACTGAGATTCCGTGTGCAGTCCGCTAATGGTCAACCTGCTAAAAGATTATATTCCCTGACAGTCCATAGTCCATACTGTATGATTTATCGACGCGAAAACTCTTGACTTAGAACTGTAAGCTTACGGTTAATAAACAAAATTCAAGATGGCTGTCACTTAATGTCAAAAGCTTTGGCCAATTATGATTTATTTTTTCGTAGATATTAGAAAGTATTCAATGCATTTAATATATTAATGTGCAATTTTGATTGATTGAAAGTGTCAAGTTAGTAATAAATATTTGTTTAGTTTTTATTTTTATTTTATATTTTAGCTTGTAGCTTTCTAATGGTGAAAGAATGTTTGAAATCGGTCCAGTTGGTTTAAGTGACTCAATAAACTAATACTATAATAACCACGTCAATCGGGCCCCGGGCACAGATTAATAAATACCTAGGTACTACGTAACCCCGGGCCTTACCACTGAGCGACAGATGCCGTTAAATAATATCGTAGCGTAAAAGGATAAACCGATTTTGATCTAGTTTTTCTTGTTTGAATGCTGACGTGATCGAGAGTGTTCCAAGTTCGTAGCTTGACAATGATGGGATGTTAACATTTTTTTTTTAATTTTGTTTTAAATAACCTACAAAAAACATTTTCATGTAAAATGATACCAAGCCGAGACCAAATAACTAGCTTGTCAAAAAGTTGTCAGATCTCATCTAGAGCCAAGCTTCTGACTCCACTCGCCCTAACTCTACACGCCCTAACTTCACAAACTCTGCAGTCTACATGATGAAGAAATATTTTGACTGAGGAGTCAAAATATTTCATCATGACTTGGCCATTTCGTTACATCCACATGGCCGTAAGGTGAAAAAATATTTATTCACTGTTCACTACTTTTCTGTTATACAATAGCTCATGTAGTAACGAAACGGCCAAGCCACACGTTTTAACTAACATCTAGGTGCCGTTTGTGACGTTAGGCCGTGTAGAGTTAGGACGTGTCCAGTCAGAAGCTTGGCTCCAGATGAGATCTGATAACTTTTTGACGGTGCGAGTCATTTGGTCTCGTCATGACATCGTTTTACATGAAAATGTTTTATTTTTATTATTTCATGATTTGACATTAAAATGCACATAACATAACTCCAAAACACCCATCTCACACAACCCCCATTTTAATAGCAATATTAATTCTGTATGTAATACCCAATCTTCAACCCTCAGTGGTCGATAACTCTTATAATGTACGTATTCTTACACGCATCGCCTGCAGGCTGGAGGGTGAAAGTGGAAATAGTAAGTAGGTGGGAGGTGTAGTAATTATTTATCCCTGCTTATAGTCAAGACAGAACAACGTCTGTCGGGGTCAACTAGTAGTTTAATGTCATGCTACAAGTTAATAAGAACATTATAGGATGACATATGAACGAGGCAAGAACTGGTTTGACGAGAATTGAGAAATATTTCTGTTGTTTATGTAGATTGTAGAATGTAGGTATAACGTATAAAATATATAACATATAAATGTCATCTTATTTACCTACTAAATCTTTACTCAACCGCTGAACGAATTCAATGTAATTTGAAATAGGGATGGACCTCGTGGGTAGATATAGGGCTATGGCTATTTATTATCGCGACAAAATGTACGGTTTCCGTGAGATATAACATCTACCTACTTAATTATAAAAATGACTTAATTATTAGTTTGAGCGATTATATTTATAGTCCACCTTATTTACGCTATAACACCTTAAAATACTACATATTTCAATTAGATGTTCCTCGCGACTTCGTAGGATTAAAAGAAATCTCTCGGGAACCGTACATTTTGCTGCGATAAAAAGTAGCCTATGCACACTACTAGCCACTGCCCTGCGTCTTGGTGCCCCCCATGCCGTCCCTCATCAGTGTGTTTGCGCCGCGAACGTAGACAGCCACGGTCCCCACGGGCTGTGCTGCTCACGAAGCGCTGGACGCATTTCCCGGTATCACAGCCCGAATGACCTCATTCATTCGTCAGGCTCTTGTCACCGCCGGTGTGCCAGCTATACTGGAGCCCTCCGGTCTGCCTCGCGACGATGGCAAGAGACCTGATGGAATGACCCTGGTTCCTTGGAGTGTGGGACGCTACTTGTGTCGTAACTCGTGCTCCGTCCCATGTCCAGGGCACCTCGAACTGTGCGGGCGCGGCTGCAAACCAGAGAACCTCAAGCGGCGCAAATATGAGAACCTTAGCGGAGACCTCATGTTTGAACTGTTTGGGGTGGAAGCCCTAGGCGCAAGGAGTCCGGGCGCACATAAGCTTTTTAAAGAAATATCAAAAAGCTTACTGAAGCCACCCGAGAGCCCAGAGCCGGGAACTACCTGGCACAACGGATATGCTAGGTAATATGCCAGGTGGGGACGACCTGCTGAAGTTTTTCTATTTATAGATATTTTTAGACATCTTCCTTTTATATTAGTTTATTATTTAGCTCTATATTGTATATTCATAATTAAAATTAATTGATTGGCTATGTGTTAATCATATCATTATCAAATAATAATGCCTAAACTACTACCATACCAAATTTCATCGAAATCCGTTTAGTAGTTATTGCGTGAAAGAGTAACAATCATCCATACATATATACATACAAACTGTTGCGCTGTTACGGGTAATATTAAATAAAAGATGTGTTACCAACGTGACAAATTTATTCAAATTAAGAGGTCGTGGGCAGAAGGCCGTATGTATCTGGTTTAGCCTCTAGTGTCCTTAGAGATTGGTGGGGCTTTTAAACCACACGGCACTTAGCTGGATCTGTCGACGGTAAGGTATGACAACACGTGGCGCTTTCGGGTCCTGTGTTCGGGTCAGGAACTCGTCACGACGTGGTCGCCTAGGAGCGGACAGTCCGTGGCACAGGCCAGATAGTCATCCGTCTACAGCGTAGGACTCAGAGGGCGAGGAGTAAGCCAAGCAGTGCTGTACCGAGGATGTAGATAGCGGTGCTTGTACCCGTACCGTAGTTCCCTGGAAATATTCATACCAGCGTGTGAAGAGTGTGGACCACAGCAGCCATGGTTCTAGCCCCTAACGATCCAACCATGGGCTGTGTATCCATCACAAAATAAGGGATAAGCGAAAAAAAGATAAAAGATAAAGTGATAAAATGATAATAAGGACAATTAATTTGATACAAACATCCTAATAATATCTATTAATGCAAGATCGGAAAAATGAAACGACAAGTTGAGCACGTGGCCAACAAATGCTACAATGGTGCTAATTCACAGGAAAAAAATAATGTGTTTTAATTACAAGCGTGATTTAGCAAACATTCACAACACAGATATATCAAATTACTCACCCTGAACACGGGGTTAAAATATTATAATTATTATAAACGACTACATCTTGAAGAAGTTGAACAACAAAATTCGGCAGGGAAAAAGGGCGTTGTCCTGTCGCGACAACCCTTTTATACCTCTACTGACATTAATTGTTTTTTTTTTAACCGACAATTAGCGGTAATGCGTAATACAAATGCCACAATAAAGAAATATTAGAGATGAAGCTCTAGTTAGAAGCATTTGCCAATAGATGGCGTTGTCTAGCACAAATTAGCTATTATTAATATCGACAACTGCTAATAGATGACGCTATACGCATCGTTATTAGTTATAACGATACGTTAAAAAAATGTAGCTATGCTACAGCGCTTCATAAATAACATAAATCCCCTCACCGATTTTGGCGGCGGTGGCCGGTTGCTATTCAGGAGTTATTTTATAATGCTCAAGTGTGTGCGCAATACACAAGAGCACTCTCTTCCCTCACACTCGTAGCCCTGTAGGACGGATGACCGCCACGATTGGCGAGAGATCAGGCGCAGGTCCGATTTTTTAAATGCCCATCCGACGCATGGATCATCTTTCTTGTCAGATAATCAAGTTCAGACTGCAGTCCTAAGCAGACTTGTAAACAACATATTTGTTGTTGTTCTTGTTTCAACGCGGGGATCGAACCCACGACCTCCGAGGTCGAGAGGCAAGCTCTAAACCACCTCTAGACCACGGAGGCGTAGATTTGGCGCTTATAATATTAGTACTTAGTTGAGGAGGAAAATGACAGCTATTGGGGGGTCCGGGGTTCAAAAATACCGAAACCACTGAAAGTTTAGCTCTCACTATCACTAATTACTGTGAGAAACGGCATAACATACAATACTAACTTGTATGAATATTAGTATCATACAAAATACTGTGCATTCCGACCATTTACTACAAACTCATACAATTACAACAAGCTAACAACGTTGTCACGACCATGTGAATATTTGAGCAATGAGCTATTATTTTAAATGTATATTGAATTTACAATGGTTAATGTTTCAAACTTTTATAGTTATAAAGATTTTTACAGGTACTAAGGCAAGAGTCCTTAAGATTATAAAAATACGAGAGGTTGGCCGCGACTTTGTGCGCTTAAAAACAGATCCTGCGGGAACCGTACACAACCGCGATAAAGTAGTCATTGTCCTTCTCCGTGGTCGACTCTATATCGGTTGAGTAGTTTTTACGTGAAAGAGACCAAACAAACCAACTGACTTTACATTAAAATATAAGTAAGAATTCCTTCGAAGTAGGTACTACAATAATTATTCTTTTAAATCTTTTATCATAAGATTTTCTCAATTTTCTACTAACCTGATCATTATACTATGTACCTACTGGATGTTTCCTGCGACTTCGTACCCGCGAAAAAAAACCTGCACATTTCCCCGATAATAAGTAGCCTATGTCTTTCCCCGTGGTCTATTCTAAATTTCTGACAAATTTCATTAAAATCGGTCCAGTAGGTAGCATTGACTGGTTCCCCTTCATGGGGAAGCCCTAGCCTGTATGTAGGTAGGGATTTGGATGAGGGTCTTTAAAAGGTAAGTGGTAAGCGAAGCCGATAGGAATGGAGTTGTAGGAACCCCACGCCACTGGTAGGTAGTTTCGGAGTCTGTTCAATACAAACGAATAATTTTTTTCTCTTTATAATATAAGTATAGATTAGATAAGTTTTTCATAATTTAAAATATTTAGTACTTTTTGAAAAAAATTTCACCACACTTCATTATTAACCACTTTTGAACGTATTAGGCCAGGGGTCTCCAAACTTTCCAGCCTTAGGGCCATACTGTTACTCCAGTAAGTTCCGAGGGCGAAAACCATATTATCATTGTTGCCGGTGGTAAAAAGTGAAATAGTCCACTGATGAAAAAAAAAGTCCGAAAAAGTACGCAACGTTTAAAAAAGGCTGCAAATCGGACTAAAGTCCGCAAAACGGCAATACTGCATATTATTAATTTTCCTGTCATTATCTGTAATTTCTAGATCAGTCGTAGAGTACGAGCCATGAGGAGTAACGTGACACGAGATCTGGTGGACACAAGCGGAAATAGATAGTAACTTCTATCGCTAACAGATGGCGCTAATAGCACGTACAGAATAATCTCGTTGGTTCGAGAAAGTTCTGGTGTCTTCCACTCACTTCTAGATGGCAGTAATTGGAATAGTAATATAAGAAGGCTAGTGGCGCAACCACAAGTCAGTTCTTATCACACTGTTGTGAAATAAAATAGTGCGTACCTCCTTAAAACGTGTTTGTGCGTGTTTAAGTTTAAGATATCTTTGTAATAGTATTTTGATTTGAATTGTTGCTTTTGTGTGTGTTTTAGTAGTATGGAAAAGAAGCGAAAAATTGATAGTGAATGCAGAAAATTCAAAGATCAGTGGAACATTCAGTATTTCGTAATTGAGTCCAGTAACAAGGCGCTATGTTTGATTTGATGGCGCAATGAAAGCATAGCCGTTCTCAAGGAATATAACATTAAACGTCATTATGAAACAAAACATTTTCAAAATAATAAAATTTTTTCAAAATTACTCAAAATATACAGGAAGTTTGCGGACAGAAACTTCCGACAAAATTCGAAGCTATGAAGCGCGGATTGAAATCGCAGCAATCTTCATTTACAAAACTCAAAACTGAACAAGAGGCTGCAACTCGTGCCAGCTTTCGTGTGGCTCTTGAAATTGCAAAACGTGGAAAATAATTCACCGATGGAGAAATGATCAATGAATGCATAATTGCAGTAGCCGAAGAAATGTGCCCTGAAAAGGTAAATTTATTAAAAACTGTCAGTATGTCAGCAAACACTGTGGCTTGAAGGGTAGAAAACATCGCTGAAAATATATCTTCTCAACTGTTCGACAAAAATGGACATGTTGAGTGGTTTTCTTTGGCCTTGGATGAGTCAACGGATGTGTCAGATACTGCTCAGGTGTTGATTTATATTCGAGGAGTAGATAAAAGCTATGAAGTCCATGAAGAACTTCTTGATATGTATAGTATTCATGGCACAACTACTGGTACAGATATTTTTAAAGGAGTTGAAATGGCCATTAATCAAAAGAACCTTCGATGGAAAAACTTGAAATGTATTACAACTGATGGAGGCAAAAACATGTGTGGGAAAGGTAAAGGAGTGGTCGCTCTTGTGTCAAAGGCTGTAGAAAATGACGCTGGTTCAAAACCATTAGTCTTACATTGTATCATTCATCAACAGTCTTTGTGCGGAAAATGTTTGGATATGTCTGAAGTTCTGAAACCAGTCATATCATATCAACTGTTAATTTTATCAGATCTTTTGGGCTGAATCACCGACAATTCCGACAATTTATTGAAGAGATTGGAGAAAATGACTTACCTTATCATACTGCCGTACGTTGGCTTAGTTGTGGGAAAGTTCTTCAGCGCTTTTTTGAACTTCTAGCAGTGATCGAATTTTTTTTGAATGAAAAGCATCGCCCTCTTACTGAATTACAAAACAACGCATGGCTGTGGAAGTTAGCATTCTATGTTGATTTGACAAAACATGTGAACGAACTGAATTTGAGATTGCAAGGAGAAAACCAGCATCTTCCTGATTTATACACTAATATCAAATCATTCCGGAAGAAATTGATACTGTTTCAATCACAACTACGAAGTAAATGTTTTTCACATTTTAAAACATGTGAAATATTCAGCCACACCACTGAGACTGAGTTTCCTATCGATTTTGCAATCGAAACTTTGAGTGCTTTGAAAATAAATTTTGATACTCGTTTCTCGGACTTTGATGCCATTGCGAATCAAATTCAGATTTTTCACAATCCTTTTGATACTGACTTTGAAACCCTAGCCCCGGAACTTCAAATGGAAATGATTGATCTACAGTGCAGTGATATAATTAAGAACAAATATCAAAACTCATCTTTGTTGGAATTTTATAAGGGTCTTCCACTGACACAATTTGATAATTTGCATAAATTTGCTCGTGGGCTGTTTTCTGTTTTTGGTACTACTTATTTGTGTGAGAAGACCTTCTCCAAAATGAAGTACACAAAAAATGTTTACAGATCTAAATTAACTGATGAGCATCTTAAATCTCTTTTAATAATTGGTACAAGTAAAATTAGTCCACAACTATAAACTATTGTCAGTGGAAAATCTCAATTACATAAATCTCATTAGTATTTCATATGTCATTATGCTTGTTATAAGTTATGTTTTTATTTAAAATGTATAAAATGTTAGTTGGATTCATTTCAATAATTTGTTAGTTATTATATACTGAAGTTTAATTTTCTGCATATTATACATGTCTTTACTCATTACAATTCTGTGTTTCTTTATCCAAATTATCACAAAAACAATAACAATAAGCCTACAACAATGTTATGAGTAGTTAGCCCATGACCATATCAATGTAGATGTCATATTAATAATTATTCAACATAAAATTAGAATACTTCAGTAAACTAAATTTAATTTGCTATAAAAAATATGTTCTCTAAAAGGAGTTTTCAAGTATGCTAGCTCTCCGCGGGTCGGACAAAATCTGTCCGCGGGTCGGATGTGGTCCTCGGGCCGTAGTTTGGAGACCCCTGTATTAGGCAATGCCCATATCGTCATCGATTACGTCACCGATTTCCCGCCAATCCACCGTGTAAACGCTTTAATTGTCATCGTCATTACGTCATCGGACGCTGTCGAGCAAAAAAATCATTTAACTTTCAGCGATTTCATGTAGTTGATTGCGTTTGCGCTATTTTCCTTAAACGAAACTACCTACAGAGTAGAGAGTAATATCACAGAGTAGAAAATACTTACGTACGTATAACAGAGAAACAGCTTTTATAGAACGATCCAAATTTGAAAATTTTGACGTCGCGTTCAACGGCCCACAAATTTTCCACACAATCGTGGACACACCGTATGCTTGTAGTAGTGCAATCAAATGGAAAGCTAACTATGTAGCTGTTTATTTTTTTCTAATTTTACTGGTTAAATTTTGTTAAGAAAATCTCTATCTGAAAGACAGTAGGTATACTTGGAAAAATAAACAATAGCGCAAAACAGAACATAGGTAGGTACTAAATACACTTAGTATGTTAAAAGCGAGCGAACAAAATTTTGCATCTTTAAAAAAAAGTAAACAGAAGGTAGTTACGACATTTTAAAACATGTTCTATATATTAAAACTTAAAAGCAAGCGAGCAACATTTTTATCATGTTTTGCAGGTGAAATAAAATCTGTTAAAGTTTAACCATATTGGAAAGAAATGAATGGTTAGGAAGCGCCCCCGTGCTGTATAACTGTACATTACTACAACTAAAGCTCCAGTCTACGTGACCTACTCCTGAGTACGCTCCTGCTGCACCGCGCCCTGCTGCACCGCGCCCTGCTATAGTTACTTTTTACTTTTTTATATTCCAAATTTCCTAATGTTCAAGACACACAGTTTCGTCTTCGTCGGACAAAATTAAGATTGATGGCCTCGGAAAATACTCTTTCTGTAATTGCTGCATTTACTGTTTTGATTATTATGATTAATCGGGACACTTAGCGCCCCGATCAGGTGCAAATCGGGACGCGTCCTCGGACCCCTAAAAATCGGGACGTCCCGCGCAAATTGGCACACCTGGCAATCCTACTTCCAAGACCCAGGAACACAGAAATATTATTTTGTATCTTTTGTAGGATTCAAACCCGCGACCTCCGGCTTGAGCATCGACGAGCTCAACTACTGAGCCACAGAGGGCATAAGAGGTAATATCCAGCGTTGTTAATGAAAAATACTTGCAGACTGATACAAACATACAGGCCAAACTGAGAACCTCCTTCTTTTGAAGTCGGCTAAAAATACTCGCTGGTCAAATCACTCTCAAGTACAATTATTAATAACACAGTTATTAATTAAACACCGTCTAGCATATTGAGTTTAAATTATAACGGCGATCTCCATATTCGTTCCACTTCGTATCTACATCTGCATGGTCAATAGCAATTTATAAGAAATTAATAACTGATGATTTCATTTTGTATCATTAAACTGCAGTTTTTAAATTTATTCTCGGATATTCGCATTAAACTTCTAAAATCAGTATATTTTAATTGAAGATGCCAGTTGTATTATAGACTTCCTTGGGTTTTAAGTAGTAAGTATAATAGTTCCCTATTACAATATTTAGTTCATATTAAAATTATCAGCATCAATTTAGATATTACTTTATGTTGCCCGCGACTTCGTGCGAGCAAAAGTTATTTTTGCGGAAACCGTACATTTTTCCGCGATAAAATGCCTATGTCCTTCCACGTGATCTACTCTATATCTGTGCCAAATTGAAATGTACGAACGGATAAGTAGGAAATTTGGAACAGTTAAAGTTTATGTGGAGGAAGATGTGCAGGAGGCTAATATGTTTAAAATAGTACTTAGAATTAGAAATACATAAAATTAATGAAAATAACAACAATACACACTACCTCAGATCATTAACACACTACTAAGCGTTTGTATATTATCAGTAGGTGTTGGATAATGGATTGACACTTATGACAAAAAGTCAATCTATCTTACACATTCCAGGCACATCATTTATATTTTTTTTCTATCTTAGAGGCAAAAGAACCCCTAAAAAGTTAAAACTTAAAATTTATATGAATTATTATGTGCGAACTCTAGTTACAGAAAACATGGCAAAAATATAACCAAATCGCGAATGTAACATGTGTAAAATGTTCCGATATGATCATCTCTGCGAGCGCGAGCCTGCCATATGAGGCCATAATGGCGGTCATAAAGTCAACATCGACGTGAGGTAGACGATCGTCCGTCATTAACTCATTACACATTCTCCACGCCCAGGGTCCAGGGAATCCGCCGTGGGACGTGAACTCGTGACCGTGATCATTCCACGAATTTTAATACTTTATTGTCCTAGTAATATAGTAAATGTGAAAGTTTGTGAGGATGTATGGATGGATGTTTGTTACTCTTTTATGCAAAAACGACTAAACGGATTTCGAAGAAATTTGGTATGGTAGTAGTAGTTTAAGCTCTGGATTAAAACATAGGGATACTTTTATGGCATTCCCAAGGCATTACTATTGGAAGTACAGACAGAGTTTAGACTGTGTTATGTGTATAAATATTTATCTTGTTAATAGTAACTGTACTGTGTAGTGCAATTCATCGTATGTAGGTACATATGTACCACATTATATTTAATATTTATGTCCTAACGTGTCTACACATAGAGTTCCAGTAAAACAATTGAAAGAACGCCCGGCGTTTCATGACTTCGAAATTGGCTTTCATTAACGACTCATATTCAAGAAATAAATACGATGCCTGTTGATAAATAGTTTTTGCGCCCACTCGTGAGAAAATTGAAATATTTGCTGCAAAAACGCAACGCATTGTATGTACCTAAGCGAGAAAGTATTGTGGTATTGTGCATTTAGATCGCTAATCACTAATTAAACTCGTAGACAGCTGAAGTTATTGTTTTGTTGAGGTTTATACTTACAATAATTATTATAAAAAATCTATGTTTTGTTGTAAACAGTTAATTAGTTTCCTGAATAAACAAGCCCGCGTAAATATAGTATCTCACGGGAATACTGTACTTTTTCGGGATAAAAAATAGCATATGTTTTAATACAGAACCTAAACTACTGCCGTACCAAATTTCAAAGAAATCCGTTCAGTAGTTTTTGAGTGAAAGAGTAACAATTCCATCCATCCATAAACCATCCATCCATTCTCACAAACTTTCACATTTATAAAAGTATATGTAGGATTTGAAATTGTACACTCCATAAACCACAGGTTTTATCTGGAGTGTAAGAAAATAATATGCAGAAGATTTAATATGTTGCGAAAATCCATAAAATACTATTTAAATTATATATCGCTAGATATAAATATTAATTAAATTGTATGATATGCAGAAGAATTTAATAATGATAACTATGTAAGTTCTAAATTTTACAGTCAAAAGTTAAAACTAGTTATTTAAAAGCTTACTTACGGTCGAATGCTGAAACGCTATTAAATTAAGTGGCGCTTAAGTCGCATGATGTCTTTGTTCTGCAAAGCAGAGACAGCCAGCCTGTTATTTAAGGAGCCCTTAATTTTAAGTAGCGATTGAGAATTTCTATGTCTTTTAATAAAAAGGCAGGCTTAAGTACTAGGGTACCATATGTATGTAGGAGTTGTAGTTTCGGCAATTCCGTCGCACCGTCACGGTCGAAGGTGCAACGGACATCTCGCGTTAGGGGATCACCAATAGGGTTGATACTGCACTGATAATTTAATTAAAAACTTATTTAAATAAGACAAAATGAATATTTAAAGAATAATTTTAAATATTACTGATAATGATCGTCCCCAATAAGTAGTAAAGTAACATTTGCTTAAGATTTTTTTATAAATTTGGAATTTGATAGATTAGGACAATTGACAACTTTTCAAACAGCCGTTTGTCTATACTCATGAGCGAACAATATTTGAAAGTAAATCTGCACTACATATTCGTAATAATTGAAGGATGTCATAATATACCTATTATAGAATATACCTAATATAGAATGATACATATGTATCATTAAAAGTTAGATCGCAAATTAACCAAATATGTTACATTACAACATTTTATAAAGCGTGCAAATATTTGTAGGAAGTGTCATCAGTGGTGGATTTACACTAGGGGCAGTCAAGCCTAGTGCCCAGGGCGGCAAATTTTGTGGGTCGGCAAAATTTGGAAAGTAAAAAGAATATTTTTAGAATTATTTTTTTACAATTATCAAAATTGCACATTATAATAATTAATTAATTCTATAAATTATTAATTTTTTATTTCTTGTTTGAAACGAGTTAAAATCTACTTACGTTTTACAATGACTGCAAATAGTCTCAAAAGATTGGCTATTCTATGCATAGAATATGTACGTGTACGTCTACTTTAACGTTTAGATTGTGAAGATTTAATCGGCCAATTTACAAAGTCAGGTGTGTTTGCCTGACAAACAAATGTAATACAATCATAAGTCATCGTTAGTCCAAAATTCATGATTCTTACAAAGATATATGATTGGCTTCGCTGGGCGCTCGATCAATGATTTGTCTATGGATTCTTGGAACAAAAACAAATATTTTTTTATATTATTGAAGTATATAATATATGATAAAATTTATGAAATGAGCAAGCAATTAGTTATTCTATAAAAAAAAATAAGATATAAAAACTATAATTTTAAGTAAAATTTCTGTAATAGGGCGGCATTTTCTTCAGTGTCCAGGGCGGCACTAATTTTAAATCCGGCCCTGAGTATCATTTCAATTTATATAACTTGTTATGTCTGGAGTAGTAATCTGGTTTCTAAAAACTGGCACCCCTAATTCTCCCACTAACAAATTATGCGGAAGAACCGAAGCGGTACATCCATCAGGTACTTATCAGGTACTATCATCAGTATGATATAAGTAACACCTGAGGGTCAGTTCACACCGAGACGATACGCAACGCGGCGCTACATTTTTAAGATAGCGATTTACATTTGAGCTTTATTCACTACTCAATAAGATGGACGACCTCTGTGGCTCAGTGGTTAGCGCATCAGCGCTTAAGCCGGCGGTCGCGGGTTCACATCCTGCCGAAGGGACAGAAACTTTTTTTTTGTTCCTGCCATCCTGGGTCTTGGATGTATATTAAACATAACATGTATAGTACCTATAATAAAAATCTTAAATATGTGTATAGTATAAAAGTATTAAATATATTGGCCGTTGTCTGGTACCTGTGATATAAGATCTTCGGATATGGATTATTTGCTGGGTATGAAAGCTTACATAGATATAAAAAAAAAGATACACGTTTCATTCGCATGAGTTCGAACTCTGCATAACTTGTGGCCACTTTTGCAATGAAACGTGTATCTACTTGTGTACTGAGTAAATTTAAACTTTCAATCACTATTTAAAAAATGCAGCGCCGTGTCGCGTATTGTCTCGTTTCGGTGTGAACTGACTCTTAAGTTAATCGTTTTGGCGTCCGTGTAACATACCTACCAATAACTCGCCATAACGGACTAGTTGTACGAATAAAGTAGGTTCACTGTCCACGTCCAATTCAATCTAATCGTAAACAAAGAGAACAATACGCCCACAATCATCGCATAATGCTACCGATTTCAGTGTAACTTATTTACAGTGTAATTAATACAATGACATATTAATTCAGTCGAGTTTAATCCTTTTGTAATTTTAAATCGTTTTGATTAATTAACTAGCTTTTTCCCGTGACTTCGCTCGCGTAAATATAGTTTCTGGTATCCCACGGAAATACTGTACTTTTTAGGATAAAAAGTAGCCTATATTTTAATCCAGAGCCTAAACTACTACCACACCAAATTTCATTGAAATCCGTTCAGTAGCTTTTGCGTGAAAGAGTAACAAACATTCATCCATCCATCCATGCATCCATCCATCCATCCTCACAAACTTTCACATTTATAATAGTAGGAGGATTGGATCTGGATTGGAGACACCGAGAGTGTCTAACTACGCTTTAATAATGCAGTATTCTTTCAAGAGCTACTGATCCTAGTAAATGTATGTACTATCGAACAAGTTGCCGCTCAACTAGGCATATGGCTGGGACTTTGTGACCCGGAATCCGGTAGGCCGGGGAAAATTCAGAGCATTGAATGTAGAACTCTACGCTAATACAAAAGAGCTCAAAATCGAACGCACAAGTGTTAAGTCAAATGTCAATGTCATATACGATAGCTCGACACTCGACACTTCGATTTTCAACTAATATAGTTAGTTAAGTATAAGCGTAAAGTTCTATTTTCAGTGCTCTGAATTTTCGCGGGTCCACTGGATCACATAGTCCCAGCCTAAGATGAAAATCGTGCGCAAGCACACATTCTCACGTAATATGAAGTTCAACCACGTCTGCTACCGATGCGGTCACTTCATTTGTGTTTAAATATTTTTTGGTAAAGGTAAAATGTTTAGAAACTGGTCGAGCAGGAACTTTGTCGATATTGTACAACATGTGCTTCGTACAACATAAAAAGGTACGACGCCGTCGGAATAGACATACATTTTGCACGAACGAAACTCGTAGCCAGTATCCAGTATTTAATACACACATTGTTCTGCTTTAGAATCTGTGGGTCAACTTTTCACGTGCTGATCCGCTGCTCCACTTAACTAATGATCTAGCTAGATCGATGCATTCACTACGCATTTCTACCACTCTATAATATTGGCAAAACCATCACCGCTTGTCACGTTATACTTTTGTAGAATGTATTGTCCTTCATATTGTTCAAAACGTTATTTTTCGTCTATATATCTATACTCCTATAATTAATATTATAAAAAGGATAAATTTGTTTGTTTGCATTGAATAGGCTCCGAAACTGCTGGACCGATTTTGATGAAATTTGGCAGAGGTATAGATAAGGCAACGGGAAAGGACAAATGCTACTTTTTATCGCGGAAAAATTAACGGTTCCCGCGAGATTAACTTTGCGCGTCGAGCAACATCTAGTGTTCCATAAACGTTGAACAGAGCTTTTCTCTACTCTTGTACAGAAAATGTTCCATAGCGACTTGCAATGTAAATTGAATTGTGTGAAAAAGTGCGAGTTTTTGTCACTGGTCGCCGTGAAGAAGTTAACTACAATTAGTGCCAATTTCACCAACGCCAACACCAACTGTTAAAGTTAATCGTTGATTAAATATCATGATATCTATCTCGTTATTCGTATTAAGGAAAGAGAAGGCATGATATTTACACAAACTATAAACGCTAACATTCGTTGGCGAAATCGGGACTTAGTGTGGCATCGAAACAATGCCCCTAGTGGCCAACAACGGCAACTAATTCGATGCCATACAAATTGTAGTTAACTTCTTCACGACGAGTCCTACTAATATTATAAATGTGGATGTTAGTGAGGATGGATTATAAGAGTTGGCCAAAGAAACACAAACACTATAATATCTTCTGGTACAACTTTTATTCGATTGCCAGTACACTTTTATCCACTAGTACTTCACTCTTCGGTGCTCAGTCGGCAATTGCCACAAAATTGACAGGCATCGTCTTTTATAGCAGCCGCCATCTCTATTCTTACGTTGCATCGGAAGTGTAGAGATGGCGGCACCGGAAATTATATAAAAATATTTAAATTACAAAATTATAATCCATATAAATTTATGACTATTACAAACAATTATCGAATGATTTACTTTATCTGTGTAAGCTAGGAACTTACACATACGACTTTGAGCTGAGGGAAGTAGGTATATAGGTTAATGTGAGGGCTGGAGAAATCTGGGACTGACCTTATTGTTGAGCTGGTGGTTCTGTATCTGGGCGGAGGTTTCTTCTCACTACACTACACAGCTGTTGAGCGGATTATCGATAGATTTATCGCGGTTCGCCGGCGAATTTGGTATTATATTAACGAGCACAAATAAATATGCGCACACGCGTTCGCGTTCACTAGGTTTCGGGATGAGCTGAAAATGCATCCGGCGCGGAAGGGGGTCTAAATGCAAGTGTTCGTCACTCTCTGACCGCGCCCCTTTCGGTCGGCCATACATCACGTAGTGATGTCCTTTGTGTTTATTCTAAACGTCGCGCTAGTGTTGGCGCGAACATTATCTGTTAAATTACTTTTATTTACACCAATAAATCATAATAACAATCACTAACCGGAAGTTCAGTAATACAAAATGTAATATTTATAAATCTTTGCGAAAATAATTATACATTAATTCATAATCTTATCCAGTATCAATAATTACAATTATAACTACTATAAAATCAATTTATAATTTTATTAAACATTGGCTGCCAGAGACATTTCCGCCAAATGTTATACGGATCCGGAAACGTATCTAACAGCTCGGCCTTCCTGCGACAGCACGAGTCCCTTTGTGCTTTTTTTTTCAATAAAAATCTATATTTTCCTAATAAAAAAAAAAGTAATAAAAATAAGAAAAAAAATGATTACTAAAAAAAAAAAAATAATTAGTAAAAGTGTTGCATTAATATTGTTTCTCTTATTTAATTAAATTTTTGATAAATTTTCCAAATTTTCGTTTATTTCATTAATACTCATATCATTGCTGGTCATATTTACATTATTAATTATTGCATTATCTACATTATTATTTATACTTTCGTTAATATCTTTATGACTATCATCATCATTACTGTCCGAACTGTCATCATCATAGTCTTTATTAAAACTGACCCATGGTTGTATCTTATCAATTGCTACAATTGCCTCATAACGACGACCTTTACGAGACAACGGTGTGTCTTATATTAAAAATTTGTATTAAAAACCTATCATTTTGGAGAACTTTAACTATGCGGTACGGCCCTTGATATTTGACTACTAACTTTTGTGATTGACCGTCATGAGGAACTTGTTTTTCTATACGCACTAAATCTCCTATTTTATAATTTTTACTAGCCTTTCTTTTCTTATTATAGTACTCTCTATCTTTTTCTTGCTGCTCTTTTATTTTCTCAGAAGCTTTATTCCTAACTGACTCTAATACATTCGAGGGAATAATGTTAAGCGTATCGTTTATTACCGTATTAAGTATTCCTTGTGCTTTGTGGTTTAAGTTAAATCCACACAAAAGCTCAGAGGGAGATTTTTGTGTAGTTTTATGAACAGTCGTATTGATACCTATCTGTATGTCGTGTATTCGTTCGTCCCAACTTTTTTCGTCAAGTCCGTGATTAGAAAGTAGCTAGTGCTTCTGTTATGGTACGGTTAAACCTCTCGACCTGCCCATTAGACCTTGGAGTGGCGACCGCATTGAGGACATGTTTTATCCCGCACTCTATCACAAAGTCTTTAAAAACTTTACTCGTAAAGCTAGATCCTCGGTCAGTAATGAGACGTGTCGGAACTCCAAAAAAACTAATGTGATCTTTTAAAACTTTGATCGTGGTAGAAGATTTAGTATTCTTGACCGGTATGATATTTATAAATTTAGTGAAGCTATCTATAAGTACTAATAAATAGCAGTTTCCCGTCTTACTTTTAACAAATGGCCCTAGGTGGTCTGCGTGTACAGTATGAAAGGGTATGCTTACTTTTTCAATTGGATGCAGTTTACCTTCGCGTTTACCACCGGGTGCTTTATGATGGGCACACTCTAGACACGCGGACACGTATTTTTTTACAAAGCTTCTCATTCGTTTAAACCAATAATTATTTTTAATATTTTATTAAATTATTATTATATAATTTTTTCGTAGCCATAATGCCCTACGTCATCATGATTCCTTTTCAAAATCTGCCACCGCGCACCTTTAGGGACAACCCATTTCACTTCATCTCCTATAACCCGATACAATCTACCATTTTTCAATTTAAAATTTTTAAGTATATCAACTACATCTGCGGAATCAGGATTATTTAAAATATTCTTTATTCTCGCGATATCGTCATCAGCCGTTTGTACCGTAATAATCCAGTCTTGTTCGTTAGTATTTAGTGTTAAAACATCAAGCACGTGATTTTCATTTAAAGCCAATCCTACAGGATTGCGACTTAGCCCGTCTACATGGGACATTCGTGATCCCGGTCTATACTCGATTGTACAATCGAATTCTTGTAATTGAATCCACCATCTAGCGATTCGCGGAATTAAGTCTCTTTTAAGAAGGGTTGATCGGACGGCGTTACAGTCTGTCTGTATAGTAAAGGGAATACCTAAAAGATAAATTCGAAATCGATTCAGGGAAGCAATTATGGCTAATGTTTCAAGTTCAAAAGAATGATATTTTTGTTCGTCTGCTGTTGTTTTGCGGCTGAAATAAGAAACCGGTTGCATTATGCCTTTCTCATTACGCTGTAGTAGAATACCGGCTAAACCGTGTTTGCTAGCATCCGTATGTAAATGCGTTTCGGCTTGCGGGTCATATAAAGAAAGCAACGGTCGCTCTGAGAGTAATTTACGGATTTGCTGAAAAGATTTTTCTTTTGAAGCATCCCAAATCCAGTCGTGATTCTTTTTTAACAGATCTGTCAGCGGGGCAGCTATTATTGCGTAATTTTGAATAAACCGTCTAAAAAAACCTGACAAACCTAAAAATTGGCGTAACTCATGTTGGTTTTTTGGCGTTGGAAATTTCGACACAGCCTCTGTTTTCCTCAATCCAGGCTTTATACCTTTAGCGCTAACTTCAAACCCAAGAAACTCTATTTTATTTAAGAAAAAAAAACATTTACTCATTTTAAGCGTCAGTCCACCACTTTTTAACAGTTCAAATACTTCTTTTAATCTGACCAACCCTTCCTGAAAGTCCTTAGATGGGATTAATACGTCATCCATATAAACCAAAGCATATTTTAAAGAAAACAGACGGTGCATTCACTAGGCCGAAAGGCATACGATTATATTCAAATTGGCCGTCCGGCGTTACGAATTCCGTTTTATGCCGCGAGTTTTCTTCTATTTGTATCTTGTAGTAACCCGACGCTAAGTCAAGCGAAGTGAACATATTATTACCCGCTAGCAAGTCCAACTGGTCTTCAATACGAGGCAAAGGATAATGTTCCTTTTTTGTTTTTCTATTTAAAGCACGATAATCCACGCATAATCGTTTTTCACCAGTTTTCTTTTTAACAAGAACAATTGGACTTGCGTACGGTGAAGACGATTCCCGAACTATATTGTTATATAGCATTTCTTTTACCATGTCCCTAACCAGTGATCTTTCAGAATACGACATTCTATATGGCCGATACACTATAGGTTCTGAATCAGTTAATTCGATCTTCATTTCTGTACAATTTGTAAATCCTAAATCACTAAGACCACTCGAGAAACAGCTTTTATATTCCGATAAGAGACAACAATTTATTTCGTTATTATCGGATTCGGTTGTACTAATAGTTACGTGACACGTATTTAGAATTGGTGTTTGCAAATGTGTAGCTCTCGTAAGTAAAACATTTCTTTATAGTTATGCTGTCATTTGAGATATTTTGAACTAATAAAGCGCAATTTTTATTCAAAACTTCATACTGTCCCGGCATAAGGTAATATTCTTGACCCCTATTTCCTCTAATAGACCCGTCAACATAAATAGAACCGTTTTCGAGCTTTTGGCACAAAACAGGTACGGCACGTAATTCATTTTTTGATATCAGAACATCGTCACGAGATATTAAGTGTACTTTTGGATTATCCGATACGCGTTTCAATATTACTTCAAAAGGTGTTTTAGTTATTACTATATCTGGTTTTTCGGTAAACGAATGTCCTATTAAAACTGGATGTATAAGCACATAATCCTCTACTACATAGATATCTACATTTTCTATGATATTTTGTAACTCTACTTTTGCAACAATCATACCTAAAGGGCGCGTAAGATTTGCTCCTATACCCCTAAGCATGGGCAGTTCAACATCAGTTATTAAATTTGAGTTTAAGGATTTCGCGTTGCTTTCCCTTATCAATGAACATTGACTACCCAAATCTAAGTGACATTGTAATCGGGTCCCGTCTACTAATACGTCCATTATGTACTTATCATTAAGACTATCAGAGGCACAAAGTTCTGAAACTAATTTCTAATTTTTTTCGGTAGTAACAGTATTAAAGATCCCGCTAGTTTTGTTTCTGTAACAATTAGAAGCTTGATGGCCTATTATATCACAATTCGTACATTTAATTAGTGGTTTATCGCACTTAAAACTGGGATGTCCGTTTTAATTGCAGTTAAAACATTTTATTGTAAAGTTATTACTTCCTGGCCTGGAATTTACCGATTTGTTATTTACGGAGTTAACATTTCTGTCCACCCTATTCTTCCTATAATTATCATAATTTTCTCGTGTGCCACCTACTTTTACCGATCTGAAATACTTTAAAATCTGTTCAGGTTCTACAAATTGTGCCGCTTGTGCGCCTACTTTTACAGCGCGATCGTCTACGCCATGTAGCAAACAGTCGACTGCCTGTTTACCACTCAGATTGCATCGATTAAGAAGATTAATTTTAGTATAGTAATAGTTCTCCAAAGACTCTCCATACCTAACTCTTTTAGCTAACATTTCAGTGAGAAGTTCGGCATAATCTTCCCGAGACGGAAAATATTCTAAAAGTTTTTGCTTCCATTCAGAGCAACTATATAACAATGTTGGCAGAGATTGATACCATGACTTAGCAACTCCTCATAATTTTTGAAGAGAATAATGTATAGTTTCTTTCTCATCCCAACCATATATTTCTGAACATTCTTCTACATTAGTTATCCAGGTTAATACAGTTTGTTCTTTTGCCATGGGATCAAACTCGGGTACAACATTATTATTATAGGACATTTTAGGTTTTTCCGAACTTCTCACATCTTTAATTATTGTCAAAAATTTATCGAGAGGTCTGTAGACCTTTTTTTTTTGAATTAACAGAACGCTTTGTTTTAGACGGAGCTATATCGGACTCGCTCGATGATAGTTCGGTAAAATAATATCTACGCTTACCTCTATTTTGCCTACTTGATCGACTATTTCTACCATGCTTTAATCTTCTGTTGTCACCAGAATCTTCAGATGATGACCGCTGCTCTCGTCGTCGCCTCTTTCGCTCCCGGCTACCTTTGTTGCGAGATGTAGTAGGTTCCGGAATTATATTGTCCATTTGGCGCACGCCGCCTTCACCTTGGCTGCGATATTCATGTATATAGACTCCTTGACGAGCTTGGGATTCATCAGTGCTCGACCCTTGACCTTGGGCCCTATGAAGATCTAGCCCTCGACCTCGGGCACGATCATGATCACTATATCCTTCACTTTGATTGTTAGCAGTAACTAGCCCTTGACCTCGGGCATCATTTTCGATGGGCCCTTGACCTCGGGCATCACCTTCAGTAAACCCTTGACCTCGGGTATCATTGTCGGTGGGCCCTTGACCTCGGGCATCATTTCCAGTAAACCCTTGACCTCGGGTATTTCCATTTTCCATGTTTCGGAGCTTAAACAAATTTATAAAAAGCTTAATATCTATTTAAAACACACTTCTTATAAAATATACATTTAATAAATCTTTAGTTAACGTTAAAATATTGTTCTAAATTTTTATAATTCTTATAGATAATGTATAATATTCATCAAATAATGTTTAATTGTTTAACTAAACCAACATAATTACTGTATTGTAAGCAATCAATAAAATATTAAAATTAAAATATACTTCCTATATTATATTTGCCAAAATAAAATAAAAAGTAAAAATAAAACTAAATAAATAATTATAATAAAATATAAAATTAGTTATAGTAGAATTAAATTAGTTTTAAAATAATGATAATAACAAGGAAAAAAAATATATCTATGCAATGCAATAAAGGATAAAGTGAATTATATAAAATTCCAATCTCTTTAGAAATTCATTTAAGATTTCCTTAAATTCATTTTATTATCTTCTCAATTGTAATGCCACTTTTGTGTAAAAATTAAATCTTAAAAATTACTATGGAAAAATTAATTTTAGCTCCTTTTCGTGTGGGCGTGCAGGAAATTTTGTGTATCCTTTTCTATCCCACTTCTGAACTATAAGAGTTGGCCAAAGAAACACAAACACTATACTATCTTCTGGTACAACTTTTATTCGATTGCCAGTACACTTTTATCCACTAGTACTTCACTCTTCGGTGCTCAGTCGGCAATTGCTACAAAATTGACAGGCATCGTCTTTTATAGCAGCCGCCATCTCTATTCTTACGTTGCATCGGAAGTGTAGAGATGGCGGCACCGGAAATTATATAAAAATATTTAAATTACAAAATTATAATCCATATAAATTTATGACTATTACAAACAATTATCGAATGATTTAATTATAATTTATCTGTTAAATTACTTTTATTTACACCAATAAATCATAATAACAATCACTAACCGGAAGTTCAGTAATACAAAATGTAATATTTATAAATCTTTGCGAAAATAATTATACATTAATTCATAATCTTATCCAGTATCAATAATTACAATTATAACTACTATAAAATCAATTTATAATTTTATTAAACCTTGGCTGCCAGAGACATTTCCGCCAAATGTTATACGGATCCGGAAACGTATCTAACAGAATGGATGGATGGATAGATGGATGTTTGTTACTCTTTCACGCAAAAACTACTGAACGGATTTTGATGAAATTTGCCATGGTAGACGTGACGAAACTCGCAAACAGCACACAGATCCAATCTCATCTAAACGTAAACAAAACAGACAATAGAGACTACAATGCTGCAATGCCACTAATTTAAATGCTGTCTATTTATCGTGCAATATAGAAATTAATTAATTCGGTTGAATTGCATCTTTTTAACCAACGACAAAAACAGAGCGGTGTTATAAGTTCGACGTGTCTGACTGTGTTTCTCTCCGTGTGTGTGTGTGTGTTTCTCTCAGTGGCTTCGTAGCTCCCAAACGGATGAACCGATTTCGATCCAGTTTTTTTTTGTTTGAAAGCTGTCATGATCAAGACCGTTTTGAGATGTAATCCATCATCATCAGCTCGCCCGTAGATTGACAATTCGGTGGTTACTAAACACTTTTAATTTTGTTTATATAATTTTGAGTTTATGGGTCCGTTTCACAATAGCTTATCTAATAAGTGACGAATAGCTTATCCGGAAGTTTTGTCGCTGCTTACTTTATACTGTGCGACCGAGCCAAAACTCCTGTTAAGCTATTTGTCACTAACTAGGTGATTGTGAAACAGGACTTAAGTATAATAGGTACTTTTACTTCTTGTGCAAAGATGGTCAGAAAATACGGCGTAAAGTGAAAAGTCTAGCGGGAACCAGTTAGACAAATACTTTACTTCGCCGTTTCCGAGAGTTTATGTAAATACTTGCAGAACAAACACGCGAGTACAGCTTTACTGAGTCGATAAACAAATACTAAATACTTTTTTTTTTAGAAATAATATTTATTTGTGAAATGCAGGTATATACAATGCTACAGGTATTAAAACTTAATAATAAATAGTTCCATTACATTTCCACCTTCGTCAAGGTATACAAATATTGAATAGTGTACAAATGTTACGCTTAATAGATATACACACGTCAAAAAAATAAAAACAAAACCATTAAAAGTGTGTAAAATATTAAACATGTCCAACAATTTCAGGGCCTTGTCATTTAGAAATTCAGTAACCGAGAAATATGACTTCATGAAGCAACAATGTCAAACGTTTTTTAAAAGACTTAACTGGCAAAGTCTTCAAACCATTCGGAATTTTATTAAATATTCTATGTGCCATTCCAAAAAAAGCTACTATTTAATAGTTCCGTTTTGCTTGATATTGCACATATTCTATGTTCGTTTCTGTACTTTCTTTTAGGGTTTCTTTCAGAGAAGGAAATAAATCGATGCTTATTTAGAAATACGTGCAGTGTTAATTCGTTGATGTATAAACATCACACATACATCACATCACATTAAATACCAGTATCTTATTTGTTGAGTTGCCCCAGCAGATAATTCCGTACCGCAATACAGACTCAACATAACCTCTATAAGCTGTTATCACAGTTTCTGTGCTGGCTACTTTAGACAGTCTACTTAAAGAAAAAATAAAACTGCTTATTCTACTACACAAATTTTTTGTATGAGGCTTCCAGTTGAGTTGGTAGTCAATAATTATCCTCGAAATTTTGTATTTGTTGCTTTCGGCATTGAAGTATTCTGCCGAAAGTGCATCATTTTAGTTTTTTTCGGATTGAGTATTAAATAATTATTTTCTAACCATATTTTAAGACTAGTCATTGCTCTATTAATTTCATTTTCGCATGTCAATATATTATTACATTTAATTAGTGCTGTACTGTCATCTACGAATAATATTAAAGGATAGTCAATTGAACTTGGAAGGTCATTTATATATATAATGAATAGCAGAGGCCCGAGAATACTTCCTTGAGGAACATCTGACTCTACGTCTCTACATGCCGATAGGTACTCTTTTTTAGTTTTAGTTTTCTTACATATTTTTGAGATAGCCGTGTGCTGTTTTCTATTGCTAAGATAGCTTTCCAGTAGTTTACAAGCCGCCCCTCTAATACCTAATGCGAGAGTAGTATTATGTTAGTCACATGATCAAATGCGCTCGACATTGTTGTATACCTTATTTTTAAAGAACATTTTTCCATCTTTTTCATAGTTTCGTCAATAAAATTCTCGCCGGTTCTTCTCGTCGGGCCAGTTCCCGAACCAGTGGTAGGCATCATGTAGACCGACGTTCAGAAAGTGTATATATAATATAAAAAAATAATTATATTTTTGCACATCGCCTATTTTCCTGCGCATTATTATTTCCAATATAATCCAAAAGGTTGCCTGGAAGAAATTGCTTTAAGTAATAAGGCCGCCTTTGTGTGCATGTCTGTTTTTTTTTTAAATTTTTTATATATGTAATGTCTTTATGTTTTCTGTTAATTGTTTTGTGCACAATAAAGTATATTTAAATTGAATTGAAAAACTAAACTTTAAATAAAAATTATTTGTCTTTAACTTTGACTATGCTACATACAACAAAGGTGTTTTTTGCAGTTTTGTACGGAACCCTTCGTGCGCATGTCAGACTCGCACTCGGCCGGTTTCTACTTGCCACTAGCCTAAAGATATACTCTATGGCCTATGCGGACTGTGTTAGAATAGATCTTTTAATATATAAGTCAATTACACTTAATGTTCTTGATACAGTCAACAGATGTCTAGTTACACCTGCTTTTGGTCAATGCCGTACTTGAGCACATTCTGTAACATGTAAATATTAGTAGAAGTATTTACATGTTACATATGTTATTATGTTATATGTAACATAATGTTATTTTTGAACGAGAATCAAATACTGGTCAGACACCTTGAAGTACCTATAATCTTTTTTTGGGAACGGGTTGTATATTTTGACAAATGGTTTGTGATTGTACGGGTTGTAGGGTTATGAGAAGGACGTATAGAGTTACTTAGAACCTGGATCTATATTATGAGATCACAGCTTTTGAAAATTTCGCAACATTTTATTTAGTCTTGGCAACATTTTACATAAAAATGTTTTTGTTGGTATCAAAGTAATATTGAATACTAATCTACAAACAATACAGCGTAGATTTTTACATATAGCTTGATGAAGGATGTAGCAAAGAGTATTATTTATGCGAGGCCGTCGAGGAATATAATGGAGGAACTAATTACACGCCGGTTCCCATGGCGTAATGGCGCGAAGTCACCTGTTGGCTGTTACAGAACATCTTGATAGGTGGTGTGTGGGCTGCGATGTTATTTGTTCTGGTTTAAATCAAAGTATATTATCATTTAAACACAATGATATTATCTACGTAATGTCGAGAAGAACAAATTTTGGAATCATTTTTATAAAGCACCGACTGTTTTTTAACCGACCTCCAAAAAGGAGATGGTTATTTATATACGTTCGGCTGTATACATTTTTTATTGTATGTTCAGCGATAATTTCGCCGTCTGTGGGCCGATTTTCAAAATTCTTTTTTTTTAATGTAAAAAATAATCCGAAGTTGGTCCCGTTGCCACCAAAGAGATGTCCTGATGGTGGGATCCGTGAGAAATCGAGGGAACTCCTCGAAATTTCTATCGATACACATAGTAATTTTGACTTATTCTGAAATAACCCAAGCATATGCTACCAAAAAATATGATTTTGCACCAACGCATCCCCTGGAAACAAAAGTATTCAACAGAACTCCTGACTCCTTATAGATATATGTTTGGAGATTTCGGCGTTGTTTAAAGAACTGCAAGCATCTGGCACTATGTCACTTACAGTAATCGTCATCATCACCACCGTCTTCAACCCATATATGATCACATTATGATGATATAATGGATATAGTATTTAACACCGACACGGATATCTTTGAATATTACTCTGCCGTTTGTAGACCTATTTGTAATTTTTTTTTTTTTGTAAAGGGTATAATTCGAAATTGGTCCTATAGTTACTAAAGTGGAGACCTGATGATGGCATCCATGAGGAATCGAGGGAACTCCTCAAAATGTATAGGGACATTTATAGGGATATGACTTTAGTGAAGAAAATCAAGCATATGCTACCAAAAAGTAAAATTTTGTGCCAAGGGTCCACCCTAGATCCAAAAGCACTGAACAGATCTCCTCAGCCTTTAAATATACACGTTTGGAAATTTCGGCATTGTTTAAAAGAACTGCAAGCATATGCCATTATGTAACTTAGAGTAATCATCATCATTATCTTATATGCAATACTTAATGGAAGCTTGGCGCGTATTCAATTATACATTCGAACGCTTATTTTAAACTTTCTTAAAATGTGTCTTTATTAATATAATAAACATGACTAAAAAGAGAAAAATAATTATTATTAAACAAAAAATTTAACCAACTCCCAAAGTAAGAATACAAAAAAAAATTATGAAATAAATCTTATTTTCTAAATAATTCCCTTTTTAAATTCGGCTAAATTTTTAACTATTTCTCTACACAATTTTTTGTTTTTTTTGCTTTTCGGCTGGTACAGACTTCAAATTCTTCTAATTTGAAGTCGGTACCTTAACAATATTCTGATAAAACAATATTTTATAGAACTCACGTTTCAGTTGGCTGGTGACGACTTCCAAATTAAGACGATTGTGTAGATACAAGGGCTGCACTAAAAGTATCGGGAATGGAATATTTCCACTGTTCCTGTCATATTAAAATCTTTTTAATTTAAAACTCCTTGGTTTTAAAAATCGAATACCGTTTATTTATTTGAAAAAAGATTCTCGGTCTTGTCACAAAGTCTTGTCAAACTTGTTTAGTCGTTGAGAAAATGGAATTGACTCGAGAAAATTCTAGAGCGATGATTTATTATGACTTTCGAAGTGGTTTAACACAAAAACAGTGTGTTGACCGGATGATTTCTGCATTTGGTGATGAAGCCCCATCCAAAATCACAATTTCAACGTGGACGTGTCAAGCTCAGTGATGATCCCCGTCAAGGTCGTCCAAAAACTGCAGTCACCCAAGAAAACGTTGATGCTGTGCGTAAGCTGATTGAGGAAGATCGACATGTGACATACCGCGAAATTCAGGCAACTTTAGACATTGGCATGAGTCAAATACAAATAATCTTGCATGAACAATTAGGTGTAAAAAAGTTGTTTTCCCGATGGATACCGCATTTGCTCTGTGAAATAAGATTTTTTTCATACTTTTTTGTGCATTTTTACTTTGGAAGTCGGTTTAATATTTCTTTAAAAGTAATAATTAATAATGGTTTGCTCAATATAGTAAAGGATCATGAAGGTAGGTGGTAGGTATGATTATATGAATATACATACTAAAATATAGTTAGGTTAGTAGGTAGATATGTTTGTACAAGCAGTCGAACGTTAAGATTACCTTAGGACTTAGGTACCATTATTATTCATAAGTATAATATTATAATATCAAACTATTATCATATAAAACAGCAAAAAGTCCGGCTTCCCAGGGGTGCAATGTATTATAACTAAGTACATACCTTTTTCTATCTATTGCTGAGAACTGCATTAAAATCCGTTGAGTAGTTTAAAAGATATAAGCGAAGAGTCAGCGGAAGCAATTTCATTTTTTATTGAATACTATGTAAATATAACCTCCAAAAACTGTGTCGCGGTTAACGTGTTACATGAGTACGCCTGGCACTTGCGCTCGGGATCCTGTTGTGAATTAGGCGCGTCCTTGTGAGGTGAGCGGCCTCAGTCCCTCCGCCCTCGGCCCTCAAGCAGAGCCCGTTAGTCGGTAGTCCTATGCATAAATAAACACAAACTATACTTTTTAGCCCTATGCATAAATAAATACAAACTATACTTTTATGGCCCTATGCACAAATAATTACAAACTATACTTTTATGGCCCCAGGCATAAATAAATACAAAGTATACTTTTATGGCCCTATGCATAACTAAATACAAACTATACTTTTTAGCCCTATACATAAATAAATACAAACTATACTTTAATGGCCCTATGCATAAATAAATACAAACTATACTTTTTAGCCCTATGCATAAATAAATACAAACTATACTTTTAGCCCTATGCATAAATAAATAAAAACTATAGTTTTTAGCCCTATGTATAAATAAATACAATCTGTACTTTTTAGCCCTATGCATAAATAAATACAAACTATACTTTTTAGCCCTATGCATAAATAAATACAAACTATACTTTTTAACCCTATGCATAAATAAATACAAACTATACTTTTATGGCCCTATGCATAAATAAATACAAACTATACTTTTTAGCCCTATGCATAAATAAATACAAACTATACTTTTATGGCCCTATGCATAAATAAATACAAACTATGATTTTTAGCCCTATGCATAAATAAATACAAAGTATACTTTTAAAAAGTTATAAAACCAATTACAGGAGTGCATAGAGTGAACTGTGCTTTATACCTACTCTATTCAGAAATCAGTTTCAATTTAATCGAAACGTAAAACAGGGAAACAATATTTAAGTGTCACTAATTTACTGTACTAGAAATAAATACAATAACACAATGAATTTGGTCGAATTTATAGTTTTTGTTTACAAAAATATTAAATTTGATGAAAAGTGTAGGGTATAGCACGGTCTTAGTGAAGATAGGTTGCGTCTACAGAAAAATGTCTTTCATTTTGTCTATTCTTCCGTAGACGATACCCAGGGACAATATCCACCCTTGCGCTTGGCCCTTCTATGCGACGGGCACTAGGTACCACAATATAAATAATGTATAGTAGACCATCTTCATACTAGACCGCCCGAATCGGCGCACGCACACATACGCGTCATTTACACAGCCGCTAACGAAACCTCAAATAGCAGAAATGTGTAGTGTCAAGCCGCGCGCCGCCAAGACTTGTCGCTGCATTGAACGACTAACGAGTTTTAGTTAGTTGTGCCACGACGCTTGCGCACTGTCAACTCCTTCTTTGTAGACGTACAAACCCTAGCGCTCCCTACCGCTACGCTCAGTCGTAGGTGAAAACTTCAAGGACACGGCTGAGATCCACTACTGTACATTATTTGTATTGTGGCCCTGCCGTGACCCCAGATTCATCGGTGATCCAAGAACATGCGACATGCTACAGGAAACGTGTGCAGTAGGTATAATAGAAAACTTGTACTTACTAGTAACTAATTTAGATAGGTATATTATTTAGATGGATTCATACAAATTTTCCAAGATCGCTGCATTGTGGAAATGTTATCCGTTATAATTTAAACCAGGAAATCTAATTAACGGTGCCGTTAAGACTCTAAAATTCTAATCTTACAAGAATGCACAGGTAAGTGCCAAGATGGTACTAAGTCTGTGAACGACTAACGTAATTACCTATTATAACATCTTTTATGGATCTGATCCGTTGTGCACCGATGTACAGTCGACGAAATTGCCGGTGCACTTTGCACACATTATTACTATGGCAAGGATAAAGTTCAAAAGTGATTTTCGACTGTACAGCTTGCCATAAAAGAGTATGACGCGGTGACAGCAGGAAATAAAAACATTTTTATCCATAATAGACAGGACAGTTGATGCCCGCAACACCGCAATTAACGGAAACGGAACCCTAAGATAAAGAACTATGTTATAACATCATACCTTATAAGTTATAACATCATTATCCGGAACAAACAAGACAGAAGGACAGACAATTTTTAAAAAATTTATTTATAATAATTGTAAGTACCGTATATATACTTTTAAATGCATGAAGTGACATTTATAGGGATATGACTTTAGTGAAGAAAATCAAGCATATGCTACCAAAAAGTAAAATTTTGTGCCAAGGGTCTACCCTAGATCCAAAAGCACTGAACAGATCTCCTCAGCCTTTAAATATACACGTTTGGAAATTTCGGCATTGTTTAAAAGAACTGCAAGCATATGCCATTATGTAACTTAGAGTAATCATCATCATTATCTTATATGCAATACTTAATGGAAGCCTGGCGCGTATTCAATTATACATTCGAACGCTTATTTTAAACTTTCTTAAAATGTGTCTTTATTAATATAATAAACATGACTAAAAAGAGAAAAATAATTATTATTAAACAAAAAATTTAACCAACTCCCAAAGTAAGAATACAAAAAAAAATTATGAAATAAATCTTATTTTCTAAATAATTCCCTTTTTAAATTCGGCTAAATTTTTAACTATTTCTCTACACAATTTTTTGTTTTTTTTGCTTTTCGGCTGGTACAGACTTCAAATTCTTCTAATTTGAAGTCGGTACCTTAACAATATTCTGATAAAACAATATTTTATAGAACTCACGTTTCAGTTGGCTGGTGACGACTTCCAAATTAAGACGATTGTGTAGATACAAGGGCTGCACTAAAAGTATCGGGAATGGAATATTTCCACTGTTCCTGTCATATTAAAATCTTTATAATTTAAAACTCCTTGGTTTTAAAAATCGAATACCGTTTATTTATTTAAAAAAAGATTCTCGGTCTTGTCACAAAGTCTTGTCAAACTTGAATAGTCGTTGAGAAAATGGAATTGACTCGAGAAAATTCTAGAGTGATGATTTATTATGACTTTCGAAGTGGTTTAACACAAAAACAGTGTGTTGACCGGATGATTTCTGCATTTGGTGATGAAGCCCCATCCAAAATCACAATTTCAACGTGGACGTGTCAAGCTCAGTGATGATCCCCGTCAAGGTCGTCCAAAAACTGCAGTCACCCAAGAAAACGTTGATGCTGTGCGTAAGCTGATTGAGGAAGATCGACATGTGACATACCGCGAAATTCAGGCAACTTTAGACATTGGCATGAGTCAAATACAAATAATCTTGCATGAACAATTAGGTGTAAAAAAGTTGTTTTCCCGATGGATACCGCATTTGCTCTGTGAAATAAAATTTATTTCATACTTTTTTGTGCATTTTTACTTTGGAAGTCGGTTTAATATTTCTTTAAAAGTAATAATTAATAATGGTTTGCTCAATATAGTAAAGGATCATGAAGGTAGGTGGTAGGTATGATTATATGAATATACATACTAAAATATAGTTAGGTTAGTAGGTAGATATGTTTGTACAAGCAGTCGAACGTTAAGATTACCTTAGGACTTAGGTACCATTATTATTCATAAGTATAATATTATAATATCAAACTATTATCATATAAAACAGCAAAAAATCCGGCTTCCCAGGGGTGCAATGTATTATAACTAAGTACATACCTTTTTCTATCTATTGCTGAGAACTGCATTAAAATCCGTTGAGTAGTTTAAAAGATATAAGCGAAGAGTCAGCGGAAGCAATTTCATTTTTTATTGAATACTATGTAAATATAACCTCCAAAAACTGTGTCGCGGTTAACGTGTTACATGAGTACGCCTGGCACTTGCGCTCGGGATCCTGTTGTGAATTAGGCGCGTCCTTGTGAGGTGAGCGGCCTCAGTCCCTCCGCCCTCGGCCCTCAAGCAGAGCCCGTTAGTCGGTAGTCCTATGCATAAATAAACACAAACTATACTTTTTAGCCCTATGCATAAATAAATACAAACTATACTTTTATGGCCCTATGCACAAATAATTACAAACTATACTTTTATGGCCCCAGGTATAAATAAATACAAACTATACTTTTATGGCCCTATGCATAACTAAATGCAAACTATACTTTTTAGCCCTATACATAAATAAATACAAACTATACTTTAATGGCCCTATGCATAAATAAATACAAACTATACTTTTTAGCCCTATGCATAAATAAATACAAACTATACTTTTAGCCCTATGCATAAATAAATAAAAATTATATTTTTTAGCCCTATGCATAAATAAATACAATCTGTACTTTTTAGCCCTATGCATAAATAAATACAAACTATACTTTTTAGCCCTATGCATAAATAAATACAAACTATACTTTTTAGCCCTATGCATAAATAAATACAAACTATACTTTTATGGCCCTATGCATAAATAAATACAAACTATACTTTTTAGCCCTATGCATAAATAAATACAAACTATACTTTTATGGCCCTATGCATAAATAAATACAAACTATGATTTTTAGCCCTATGCATAAATAAATACAAAGTATACTTTTAAAAAGTTATAAAACCAATTACAGGAGGGCATAGAGTGAACTGTGCTTTATACCTACTCTATTCAGAAATCAGTTTCAATTTAATCGAAACGTAAAACAGGGAAACAATATTTAAGTGTCACTAATTTACTGTACTAGAAATAAATACAATAACACAATGAATTTGGTCGAATTTATAGTTTTTGTTTACTAAAATATTAAATTTGATGAAAAGTGTAGGGTATAGCACGGTCTTAGTGAAGATAGGTTGCGTCTATAGAAAAATGTCTTTCATTTTGTCTATTCTTCCGTAGACGATACCCAGGGACAATATCCACCCTTGCGCTTGGCCCTTCTATGCGACGGGCACTAGGTACCACAATATAAATAATGTATAGTAGACCATCTTCATACTAGACCGCCCGAATCGGCGCACGCACACATACGCGTCATTTACACAGCCGCTAACGAAACCTCAAATAGCAGAAATGTGTAGTGTCAAGCCGCGCGCCGCCAAGACTTGTCGCTGCATTGAACGACTAACGAGTTATAGTTAGTTGTGCCACCGGCCACGACGCTTGCGCACTGTCAACTCCTTCTTTGTAGACGTACAAACCCTAGCGCTCCCTACCGCTACGCTCAGTCGTAGGTGAAAACTTCAAGGACACGGCTGAGATCCACTACTGTACATTATTTGTATTGTGGCCCTGCCGTGACCCCAGATTCATCGGTGATCCAAGAACATGCGACATGCTACAGGAAACGTGTGCAGTAGGTATAATAGAAAATTTGTACTTACTAGTAATTAATTTAGATAGGTATATTATTTAGATGGATTCATACAAATTTTCCAAGATCGCTGCATTGTGGAAATGTTATCCGTTATAATTTAAACCAGGAAATCTAATTAACGGTGCCGTTAAGACTCTAAAATTCTAATCTTACAAGAATGCACAGGTAAGTGCCAAGATGGTACTAAGTCTGTGAACGACTAACGTAATTACCTATTATAACATCTTTTATGGATCTGATCCGTTGTGCACCGATGTACAGTCGACGAAATTGCCGGTGCACTTTGCACACATTATTACTATGGCGAGGATAAAGTTCAAAAGTGATTTTCGACTGTACAGCTTGCCATAAAAGAGTATGACGCGGTGACAGCAGGAACTAAAAACATTTTTATCCATAATAGACAGGACAGTTGATGCCCGCAACACCGCAATTAACGGAAACGGAACCCTAAGATAAAGAACTATGTTATAACATCATACCTTATAAGTTATAACATCATTATCCAGAACAAACAAGACAGAAGGACAGACAATTTTTAAAAAATTTATTTATAATAATTGTAAGTACCGTATATATACTTTTAAATGCATGAAGTGAAAAGCTGTTGATTAAAAATTACAATCAAACACTTCAATTTTATTTATTTGTATAGATTATGTTTAACATATATATTTAAAATAAATAGGTTAAGTATTCGAATCTAAAAAGGATTAAAAATGATACAGTCGAAAATGTTTTTAGATCCTGCCAGTCACCGCGTCAAACTCTTTTTTGCCAAGCTGTACGTATTACGTATTATTAGGAAGTGAATTTATTTGCAATCTCCATCAAGACGTAACTATTATATGGTTTATACTTTATAGAGTTATTACGTAACTACTTGGAGCCTGGACTGTAGTTATCTCCGTCTAGTTATCTCACAATTCAACAGTGTTGCAGGGTTAAACAGGGTATAATATAAGTGGCTCGTACGTACGGAACGTTATTCTAAAACCAAAAATCGAATTAGTTCCCATTGTTGGCGTTGTTTCGATGCCATACAAATTTTAGATAACTTATCGCGGCGAGCAGTGACAAAAACTCGCAGCTATTTAATTTTGATTTGAAGACAGACTGTAAATTATAATTTATATACCAGTAATACGGAAAATCCCTTTCACACA
Organism: Phengaris alcon alcon; assembly: GCA_037179445.1. Classification (NCBI taxonomy): domain Eukaryota; kingdom Metazoa; phylum Arthropoda; class Insecta; order Lepidoptera; family Lycaenidae; genus Phengaris; species Phengaris alcon. Next base: position 424,820 of record JAYRCH010000044.1, on the reverse strand, counting down.
TTATCATATCTGACGTAACAATGGCAATACCTGCAATATGCGGCAAGGTAGGTATATCTCATCGACATCGGTCGTGAAAGCGGTTTGCCCATCGTGTTCTCCGACATCTTATGAGTTGTAATATATTTTCTTTAAATACTTACAAGAATTTCTATATCGAGCTTGATTCATGACACAAAAAGATACACGTTTCATTGCAAGAGCGACGCGACGCCGCGCTGCGCAGCGCAGTCAAAGAATATATTATATTACTAACGTAAAGAACCGTCACTCGATAGACTTACACGATCAACAGCTCGCAGCTGTGTGTGCGTGGCTAGACGTATGACGGGGGTGCGCGCAGCGAGCGGGGCTTGAGTTTTTTCCACCCAGGACTTTCATTCGTTTCGTGCTTTGACATAATTGACAGTATAATTTCATAATGTTTATGATAGATTTGTCTGACGCGACGTTTAAAATGATTTCGGTGTCAACCCTAGGCTTGCGTCAAAATGGCTGACATTCGCCGGTGCTCGAGCTGTCATTTGAGAGTGTGTCACCCCTGTAGCGACGCCGCCGCGCTGCAGCTCGCAATTCGAACTCTTGCAATGAAACGTGTATGTCTGATTCTGAATCGCTATCTTAGAGTGCCATTAGTGCGTTGCATTGTCGCAGCGTTGACGTTGCGTAGTTTTTAATAGATTTTATATGACACGCCCCATTAACGCGTTGCGATGTTTCAACGTAACGTCGGACTCCTGGCGCGACTAAGAGGGAGGATGGATGATGCGCTGCGCTATGACCCCCTAGCATTGTGATGTCGTGCGTCGACGCAACGCAGGTTACCACGACGCGAAGCAACGCATCGCATAAATGGGTCCTCAGCCTAAAAAAAAGCACGCCGCGTCGTGCCTCGGTGTGAACTGACGCTAACGATTGCTAGCTATCCAATATAAAGCCTAACGACACGCCAATTTTTATCAAAATTTAATAATTGTTACGAAATGGGAAATCTACCAAATAGGAATCATCCATAATTTTAGATAGACAGATATCACTTTATTGCTCACATTAAAGTAGGTACAATAATTTTACTAGAAACTAAACATAAAACTAAATGAGGGCAAGGGCGGCCTTATCGCTACAAGCGATCTCTTCCAGGCAACCCTGCAGGATACGAGAGGTAAATTAAGTAAACAAATAGCTGGGGAATAAGAAAAAAGACAAGGATAATATAAACAAGTAATTGCAAGAATAATAATAGTTTTATCGTAAATTATAATGAGCAAAAGCCTGCATTTCGATTAAAAATTCATAATATATTATAAGAAAGATATAAACTTACATGTTAATTGTTATAAATAAATATACATGATGAATTAACAGTTAATTTAACAAGCTACTTTGTTCCGTAGATGGCTATGTAGCTTCGACTTGAAATACCAAGTGACTTTGACTCTCGAATGTCACGTGGTAGATCATTCCACAGGTACTTAGCCTTCACAGCAAAAGAATCCGAAAAGTAACCGGACTTATGGTACAAAAAGTTTATTGCTGTACTCAGAGCGTAACACACTTTGGTCAGCACTACGATACTGAAAACACTCCTTCAGGTAGAGAAAGCGCGGGTCATGTAGGACATTGTACAGGAAAGCTAGTACATGCTCATCCCGACGGAGCCTGATGGGCAGCCAAACAAAGCCTCTGTCGATATTCAGAGACATAATAAAACCTGCGCAGTCCATACACGAATCTGATGCAGATGTTTTGTAATCTTTCTAACGTGTTAAGCTACTGTGTTTTAGTCGTCGAACTTTTTATGTTTCTTATTTTGACAATCTTTAACATGGCAACAGCGAACTTTTATCTATGAGATAGTGTAGGTAACACATTGTTTTACATCTGTGTTCACATGGAGCATGCTGTATGGAACAATAGGAGTTATTTAATTCGCTCCATGAGGTCAAGGAACTGAGATTCAAACTGATATTTACAAACATACGCCTCACGAGCACTTAACATAATAATATGCTAAAATTATTTATTTTATTTTTATTTATTTAGAACGCATACAGTATTTTTTAAATATTACATATACAAACATTTTCTTAAGAATAGACCTAAAGGTTCATAAATCTTATCTAAGTTACTAAGATACATAGGATACTGGAGCGTGGCTCCCAGATTGGTGTGTGGTGTATAGTGTATGTGTGCGGTGTGTATTGTGTGGCGTGTAGTGTGTGTGTCTGTTTAGAACCCTAGCCCTACGACAAGTCTTGGGTTCGGAAACTAGTTCCACTAGGGTTCGTGTTTGTGATGTGTGTACCCATTCTCCCCAGATTGGTGTGTGGTGTATAGTGTATGTGTGCGGTGTATATTGTGTGGCGTGTAGTGTGTGTGTCTGTTTAGAACCCTAGCCCTACGACAAGTCTTGGGTTCGGAAACTAGTTCCACTAGGGTTCGTGTTTGTGATGTGTGTACCCATTCTCCCCAGATTGGTGTGTGGTGTATAGTGTATGTGTGCGGTGTGTATTGTGTGGCGTGTAGTGTGTGTGTCTGTTTAGAACCCTAGCCCTACGACAAGTCTTGGGTTCGGAAACTAGTTCCACTAGGGTTCGTGTTTGTGATGTGTGTACCCATTCTCCCCAGATTGGTGTGTGGTGTATAGTGTATGTGTGCGGTGTATATTGTGTGGCGTGTAGTGTGTGTGTCTGTTTAGAACCCTAGCCCTACGACAAGTCTTGGGTTCGGAAACTAGTTCCACTAGGGTTCGTGTTTGTGATGTGTGTACCCATTCTCCCCAGATTGGTGTGTGGTGTATAGTGTATGTGTGCGGTGTGTATTGTGTGGCGTGTAGTGTGTGTGTCTGTTTAGAACCCTAGCCCTACGACAAGTCTTGGGTTCGGAAACTAGTTCCACTAGGGTTCGTGTTTATGAGGTGTGTGTTTGTGATGTGTGTACCCGTGTTGTACGTTGGTTGTAACAAATTCTTTTAAACTAAAATATATTTTGTTACATAACAATATTATATGTGTGAACGTGGAGTTTACAAAATTGTACATAAAATGTAATTTCATGATTCGTCAAATAATCAAAAGTTAAAAACTATAAGCCGAGTATGTAAAATAAACAGCCTATGTTACCTGGGCCATTATTACAAATCTATTGACACCTCATTCATTAAAATCGAATAAGAGCTTTTAGCCAAATTGTCATCGCTAATTACGACAACGTGCGACGCGACGCAGTGTGGAAACAAAAATCTATGGAATTGTCATAAGCATCGCTAGGTCACTTAGCGATGCTTATGTCACTAATTAACGATGCATATGTCAAATCCCATACATTTTTGTTTCCGAACTTCGTCGTCTTAATTAGCGATGGCAACTCGGTGAAAGCTTCAGTAGTTTAGGCGCTAAGTCAGAAGAAACCTACATACATACATAGACTGCTAAAATCATTGCCCTTCCATTTGGCTCTGCCGTAGTCGGGAAAAAATATGATATTAATTGTTGCAGAAACGATATTCTGCAACAATTAATACTGTGGACTAAGGACTGTGGTGTGTGTAGACACACCACAGTCCTTAGTCCTCCTCCAGGAACCTTAGTCTACACATGGAAGTTTTTACATGTTCGAATAACTCAAATATTACTTAATTTAGTCACTATGGCCATCAGTGTCATCGGATTACCACGCACGGTCAGACAATACGTCGTCAGCGAGATGGCGCTGGAGGGGAGGTTACGAGACATTGTGTAGAAACAATCGACTGATGCTTCAGCGAACGTACAGACTAATAACGTCTTAGTCATTTAATACATGATGATACTTTTAATCATGAGTGTAACCCTTACTAATATTATATACGCGAAAGTAAGAATGTATGGATGTGTGGATGTTTGTTGCTCTTCCGCGCAATAACTACTGAACGGATTTTATTAAAATTTGGTATGCCAGTAGTTTAGACTCCGGATTTACACATAACGTATTTTTAATCGCTGCACAGTGTACGGTTTGTGCGGTGCGGGATTTCTTTTCGCGCGTACGAAGGCGCGCGCCACATCTAGTGGACAATAAAAATTATAAATGTATACATACAATCAAATATTATGTTTGGATCGCACTGGAAGTTGAAAGCTCTTTGAAATTTTAGCATTCAAATCAAACGGCTATTGATACAAAATAATGTTCGTTCCTACCCTACGTTTGAGACTATTTGACTCTATCTTGATAAAAATTCTTATACTTTCTGTCCAAATACCATAAAGTGAAGCACAATTTGGAGGCAGTGATCTAATGAGCACGACGTGGGCGGCGCCTGCGTACGGTCAATTACACACCTACGGTTATGTGGGCTTAGCACGAACAATTGACAACAACGTATTCAGAACTTTATCGAAAGAGAATAGGGGAGACGACTACATTTAAAATATTTAGTTTAATTTACATTTTTGAAATTTGGCGTATTACTAATATTTGTCTTAGGTTTATTAATTAGATAATACTAATACATCTACAAATATTTAAAAAGTTTACGTTCCTGTGACACTGAATTTTTTACGCTTTTACCTAGGCGTGACGTCACAGTTATTGCGACTTTTGTATGGGGCCTTTTCACGAGACTTGCGAAATATTATACCTTTCAAATCGCTGTCTGTACCTTTGAATATATTGATTTTTAATATTATTTTGTTTATTCTGAGAACTTACTCATATTTAAATATGAGTAAGTTCTCAGAACAGTACTATTCATTTATGGAAAAAAAAAACATGACAGTGCCTTTACAAATTTTGGTCCATAACCTTACGAATACTTTGTTGTAAGTCGTTCGTGCTAAAGCCCACTGATCATTATTAACATTAACTGTACTTCCTAACGAACCTGCTCTCCTTGTTAATTAGACGACAGCTAACTGCTAAGGCAAAGTCTCATCACTCAATGGTAACATAGTAATCGAGATAAAATGGTGGACCAGTAGCGGCGTGGAGTTGGGCGACCGCCCGGGGCGCCGGATAAAAAGGGGCGCCGCAGGCGTACCTTTTCTATCCCTCGCTCACTAAGTCAGAGAGTTTGACATACTAGACTACATATACTCGTAAATTCTCTAAATTGAGTACTCAAACAACTTCAAATTACAAAAAACACTGAATACTATTAACTCTTAAAATTATCCACTTTCATCACTTTAATCTAATATTTGCAATATGAAATCATCATTGGAGGGCTGGTAATGCTAAAAGCGGCACTGTGGTGGACATTTTTGTTTTTGACTAGTTTCTTGTTTGGTATCGATCGTATTGAAACGTCGTCGACCGTATTAAGTAAACAGTGGAATACATTTCCTTTTGTTTTCACAGGTCATGGTCACGATTTGCAGTCTGCTTCATAAGTTATTCATATTTCATTCATGCTTTACCCCCAAGAAATCCTGTTATGGTTCCAAAAGTATATAGCGAAACACCCTGTTTGATATAAGTTCTTATAAGACTGTAGATGTTTCCAGATTTTCCAACACTTATTTGCAATGAAAAATTCTCAGGGCATGAAAGTATTATTTATATTCCGAGGCTCTATGAAAAAGGTTGGGAACCCTGCTACTGGCATTAGGCAGTTCTATCAGTTCTATCATACAGTAACTGTGTATTGTCTAATCAACACCGTGTTCGGCGTGCAGTAACAACTAACAAGTAACAGTACAAGTAATTCAATGACGATTGTCGACACTCCACAAATGGGAGCGACCACAGCTCCGACTAATGGCGCAAACACTAATGTTGACCACAACTATTGTATTACGGCTAAAAATATATATTATAACGTTATTGAAAAATCAATTACCTACCCAATATTTGGGCATAATTATGATTTACTCCTTATGCAAAGACATAAGCGATATTTTCGGGCCATTACGACCTGCAAACCTTCAAGAAGGGAGCGTACCTTAGGCTCCCACAGACGAGAGGCCGATCGTTTCAGTTAGAACTGACGTCATTTCGGCCTGAACGGATTCGAGCACACACACACGTAAACATCGCATCAGTTCGTTCTGGTTTGCCGCGAGCTACGGTCTTGTTTATTAATTGTAAACTCACTACGTTTGTACACGATACACGCCCGCACGGCCGCGGCTCTGGCCAGGGTGTCGCAACTGGCGATCGTAAGCATGGGCGTTCAAAATTCCAAATTATACCTAAATATCGTCTGTACAAACCATATAACTGGCTCGCTCTTATAACGTGTGTACTTTTTCACACATCGCCTATGACTGGTGATGCAGAAATAGAAGAAGAAAATTATTTTTAATTTTCAAAATTCTATAAGTTCGAAAAATTTCAACTATTACAAAATTCTGTTATTTGCAAAAATCTGTAATTTTTAGTGAAGTGAGCTCGAAATAAATATTTGTTATTATGAAATGGATTTTGATAAAATAAATTCATGTATGTAAACCACTATAAAAACATGCTTGAACTCAAAGAATATCGGTGAGTATTTGTATAAAATTTTTCCTTGACTTCTTGTTTTAATGAAAAGAGACTTAAGATTACATTTGTTTCAATAAATGAAATATATTGTGTTGTGATTTTAATGTGCATGCTAAGTTTTAAGATTGTTAAGTTTCTCTTTTAATAATATAAGAATCTAATGTTCAATAATGCACGCAATATGTTTAAAACAAAGTCATATTATTGCTTACCTAATATTGGTTATATTTTATATTATATTTATAATAATACAGACATATTACGTTTTCTTCTACCCGTCAGTAAAAACTTTATAGTTTAAAATAGGTGCATAATAATATTTAAATACTTTATTTTTAATATACACACATCGGCATATTTAGCGGAACATAAAATAAAGGTTTGATATCAGTATCATATAAGGTTGCTGGCTGGTTTATACGTCATTTAATTTAAAAATAAGAAAACAACTGAACATCACATTTTATGCAATTGTTTTAATTTTATTCAAATACACCTTATCTGGAGCGAACTTCCAGTATTGCTACCTTCTGAGTTTGATTTAAAATTACATTGAAATACTGTTTTTGTTAGTTTTTTTTTTAATCGCGTATCTTTTTGGAGTTGAGGACTGAATTATGCCTGACTTAGCCCCAACGGAGATTGCCAGGGCACTCGAAATGCGAAGAAATGGTCAAACCTACAGAGTGATATCCAGAGATCTTCGTCGACCAGTTTCAACGATCCATCGCAGTATCCAACGCAGTTCAGGGAGACCGGTACTTATGTGAGAAGAGCAGGACAAGGCAGAAAAAGACGCACTTCGAGTAGGGATGATCGTTTCATTCGGCTTCGTGTACGTAGGAACCCCCGTTTGACGGCCGTCCAAGCCCGACATCAGTTAGTAGCAGTGCGGGGTGTAACCGTAAGTGAGCGTACGGTACGAAGAAGGTTCGAAGAAGCTGGTTTGGGTTCATTTGTGCCCGGCAAGGCTCCAAGACTCGAGGTAAATCATCGTAGAAACAGGTTAACTTTTGCTCAGGAACATCGACTTTGGAACGCGGACCAATGGAGTAAGGTATTGTTTAGTGATGAGTGCAGAATTCTCTTTAATCAAATTGACGGCAGGCAAAGAATATACAGACGCAAAGGAAAACGATACATTCAGAGAAATTTTGAAACTACATACGGTGCATACGGTGGTGGATCAATAATGGTTTGGGCGGGCATTTGTTTGGGAGCTCGCACAGACTTGGTAGTGATTGACAGAAGGAGTCAGACTGCAGAAGGCTATATCAGAGAAGTTTTAGAAGAAAATGTCGTACCGTTTGCACCATATATCGGTGACGATTTTGTTTTTATGCAGGATAATGCTCGGCCGCATACCGCTCGGGTAACTCAAGCTTATCTTAATGATATGAATATCACTGTTATGGAGTGGCCGGCGAGATCACCGCATATGAACCCAATAGAGCACGTTTGGGACTTGCTGAAAAGAAAAGTTAAGTCCAGAATTCCAGCTCCTGCCAACGTGGGTGAACTGCGAATCGCCGTAGTTGAGGAATGGCGGATACTATCCCAGGAGACCATCGATAACATCATTATCAGTATGCCTAGACGGGTAGAAACTTTAATAAGAGCACGTGGAGGAAATACGCAATATTAATCACCATTTTTCTAATTTAATTAATTGTTATTTTAATATTAATTTTCACTTTTCCCGGTTACATGAAAAGTTAAAAAATGTACCATTTTTCACAAATAACCTTTACTCGCAAAATCTGTTCTTAATGTGATCTCATTTTAAGTAAAACAAATGAAATTTTAAATAACAAAAGAAGTGTAGTAAGTAGATTTTAAAATAAAACCATATTTTTTTAATTATGGACCTTTTTTTTGTGTTCCGCTAAATATGCCACCGGCATATTTAGCGGAACATATATAGAACATAAGGCATATTTAGAACACAAAAAAAAGGTTTGCTATTGTACTATTACTATTGTTTACTATTGTACCGTTTTACCACATACTTAATGATCAAATTTTACATTTAGTTAAACCTTTGTAAGCATTGCGAATAAGCAAAATGTAGTGTAATTTCATAATTTGCATGCATTGGATTCCTATTTCAAGGCCCCGCAATAATATTGACTACTCACTACATTAACATATTTCAATAATTCTCATTCGATAACGTTGCGTTACGTGGTAACGCCGCAGTCAAATGTTCCTGGTAGGCCCACAGAGGTGGTACCTATTATGCACCAACGGATAACCGCTGAAGATAATCAGGCTATGCCGTATGTGATAAACCTGAAATATTTTTGTTACAAACCTTTAAGGATTTTTCAAAATTTAAGCCCCAAGGGGGTAAAATAGGTGATAAAAGATTGTATGAAACTTTTTATTCCTTGGACATATTTGCATGATATTTCGTATGAATTGAGTACGGAAAAATAAGGAGTTACGTATTTCGGTGTTTTATAAAATTCAGCCCCTAGGTGGGTAAAATAGGGGATGAAAGTTTAGAACCTAATTTCAGTCTACTCCTTACTCACTACAAGATTCTACAGTGTGTCGTCTCGACAAAATACCGACCCCGGGAGCTACAAGCAATTGAATATTAACCCCCTTAGTCCTTACTAATAGAAATATTTACACAAATATAACATTTTTAAATACTTATTACTTTCTAAGAAAAAAAAATCTAAAAAAAACATTAGAATCTCAAAAAAAGGATTTTTTTTCACACACTTTTTTTTTTTTTTTTCATCTGGCCAGTTTACCTCAAAATTTTATTTATTATCAGTATTTCTATGATACTGCCTACAATTTCACGTAAAAGACAACACCAAAAGTTTATTCCTTCTGCTGACACTCAGCTGTTGAAAGTATAGGAATGAAATGAAATGATAGGAAATAGGAATACCCAAATTTTTGTATGTAATTACAAATTTTAATGAAAATAAAGTATTTAATTACAAATAGAGTACCACGGGGAAGAACATGGACTACTTTTTATAGCGGAAAGATGTACGTTTCCCGCAGGATCTCGTTTCGCGCGGGCGGAGTACACTACACTACAACCGTAATTAAGACCGCTTCTCCTATTTCTTCATGATTATGACTACAATAAACTACATAGAGTATGTTGGTGCATGCATGAATAACATTGACATGCAGAGTGCATGCATATGCGATGAGCCTGTTACTCTCTATCTGTCTCGCTCGATCGGATTTTATACGTCACAGTATTGAGCAAGTGGCCCGAGTTTTTTTAAATTCTGCATATTGATTCAGTGGTTTTCCTTTCCGTGCGCATACGCAGCTGTATTTTAAACAATTTATTTATATTTTTTTATGACACGCACGACATGATTTCGTTATTTTTAAGTATTTACTTTTGTTATTTATTTATTTTCTTAATGTATATTTAGTAATTTTCTAAATCACGCATTAATTTTACCCCGACTTTCTATTTTCTCTACATAATAATAATAATATTTGTACCTCTACGTATTCGTTTTCTTGTTAATAATAATATATACTTTATGTAAGTATTTTATTGTTTCCTTAGCTTTACACCAATCTATACACAAATAAATAAAATTTAAGTATCTGTTTGTAATTTCAAATTAACAGCTTTGCACTATGCATATAATATATACGGTACCTACATCAAAAAGGAGACCAGCAAGTGGCCATGTCTGCCTGGTAATTAAAATACGAGGCTACAAAAAGTATTTATTGTAGGTGGTACTTTATGAACATAGGAACCAAAAAAGCAATAATATTAAGCATCAAACTCGGGGGATAAAAGATAATTGATTTAATACAACCTTACCTATTGTTCAATAAATTGCCCTAGAGGCGGTTTGCGGAAAAGCGACATCTATTAGTTGTGATGTCAATTACGTAATAAAATGATAGATGTTGCTTTCACGTTACGAAAACCAAAAACATAATAATTCTTTTTCTTAGTATATAAATATAAATAGTATATAGGGATCTATTTCACACTCCAAGTAACATTTTTTTTCATAAAAATAGTACGAAACTGCTGAGCTATAGAAAAATAAAATAACTTTACATTCCAATCTCTCTACTGGGCCACTAGATGGAGCTTTTACGCCTGAAATTGACAATTTACAGTATGATAACCATGGACTATACAGATATGATGACAACGATTACCACAGATAAGTACGTATTTTGCACATCAATTCTTTGATATTCGGAGGAGAGAACTTTTTATTCCCATGTCCTAAAAATAAAATATTATTTTTATATAATAACTTTTTAAGAATTATAAAACCACTTATGTTCTTGGCCGCTCTTGATGGAAAATCAGGCAGGATTCGCCAGTGTCCTTTTAATAATTTTGTCTGGCTGTCCGTCTGCCTGTCTGTTGGTTCCGACTAATCTCTGAAACGACCTTCACTTTCACTGGCAGATATCTGATTTTATAAGGAGTAACTTAGCTTCTTTTATCTTAGGGTTAAAAATAACCTCTTTATTTATTTATTTATTTAGTTATTTGATGTACCCAGTGTCACTCTCACGAGTCACGACTGATGAATGATACCTCTCAAGCTCAAATACGACAAGCAAAATCGGGTAAAAATTAGGTTTCCGTTTCCATTAGTTCCACGCAAACGAAGTTACGGGCACCAGCTAGTACACTTAAAAGTATAAAAATCTGTGGTTTTACATAATAATAATTCGTGTTTCGGAGCAAACGGGCAACATGCGGCCGCGACTAGTGGCCAGCGACACCATACGCTTTGTTGGGTTTCGTGCCCGAAGTGTAAAAAGGGACCCAATTACTAAGACTCCGCTGTTTATCTGTCACCAGGCTATATCTCGTGAACCGTGGTAGCTAGACAGTTGAAATTTTCACAGATGATGTATTTCTGTTGCCGCTATAACAGCCGCTAAAAACAGAACAAAATAAATATTTAAGTGGGGCTCTCATACAACGAAGGTGTTTTTTTGCCGTTTGATATCTACGGAAGCCTTCGTGCGTGAGTCCGATTCGCACTCGGTCGGTTTTCAGTATTTTGCATAGTCTCGCCGCTCACGAGTACCCGGTCTCGGCGACTTAGGGCGTCCATCTGCGCCAACCAAGCATTAGTTGAGGAACACATAGCTCGAAGCAACATTAAATAATGTCACGAATGCCTTTCAAAAGCTAGAAAGTTCCAAATAGCTCCAAGCGACGGCACACTTCCACTGAGTTATGTAGAGGTGTAATAGTCTGCTAATACTTGGGCTATAGTAACGGGAAATGTCGTTTGTTGTGAATTTGTACGTTGGTGTACCCCGGCGAATCCCCAAGAAAGTTTTCTTCCGTTGAGGAGTACAGCAGGTTTTTTTTAGCACTACGCGAAATTTTATCGTCTGGAAGCTAATTTTTAATAAGGCACAGATTACTAAATACTTTGAAAAGGGCAATAAAAGAAAGAAATTGGTTGCCAGACGATAAAATTCCGTGTGGAGCTAAAAACATGCCTTCATCATCCTCAACGGAAGTCCAGTTTTTTGGAGATGCACCCAGCCCTCTTTATTAGCTCAATGGTGTAGTCACTAACCACGGCTTACTATTGACGTTAATTCACTTTACTCGAGGGCTTTAGTTATTACCCATGATCGATCCCTTTTGCAAAATTGTATACAACTATTTTGTTGAAATATTTTTCAGGTTCATATTGAGTACAAAGGTGATAATTGATACCACTTCCTCACAGAAAACCGGCGTGAAATAACGCTTGCATCAAATAACGTGAAATGATGTTTAATAGTAATATTACGAGTTCCTAGTCTACAGACTAGGAACTCGTAATATTACTATTAAACATCATTTTGTATAAGTACTTACAATTAAAAAATAAATGAATTTAATTGCGTTGTGTCACGCCTGTCAGTCAGTGAGTAACCGGAGGCCCAAGTTGCGGATTTTAAGGACCTGGCACGCAAGTATGAGTATCCATGGGCGACGAACCATCGGGCGATCCGTCTGCTTGTTTCCTGGTCCATTTCTTAAATCATAGACAATGATTTTTATTATTAAAAGCTAAGTTTATAGAAAAGTATAAACTTAGCTTTTAATAATAAAGCCTTTTATTAAAAGTCAATTACTGTGAAATTTTAAGAATCATAAAATATATTAAAGTCCATTAAACATGCGAAGAGAAATATATTTTGATGGATATATTATTTCTATAGTACTCATCGAAGGCTCTTATAATGTAGTAAGCTCAAAAATATGCATTACATAACTAGTCCAGACCATGCAGCTCTTATTGTCCTCCTCCTCCTGAATCTTCTACGAAGCTCCCGTGCGCAGATCTGGATTAAAGTTGACGCTGGGTTAAAATATCATGTCTTCTCTTTCATAAATACGAAAAACGACAGAAATAACATTATATTTAGACCCAGGGTAACTTTAACCCAGATTTGAGCAAGTGGACCCAAGAAGATTATAAGTAGGTACAAAATGTTATTAAGCAAAAAAACAAGTAATGATTTATAATACTGGGTGACGGGTGTGTTGATAAACATAATGAATGTCTATATTTTAAACCATAAAATTAACACTCTCATAATGTATATATTATGTTAAAATGTAACGGCGATTTAACGAAATCGTAATTTGTCATGTTAATTTTATTAACATTTTAATGAAATAAGTCTGCCATTGGCTTTGAAGATGACAAAAGCGTATGACTACGCAAGAAAGTCGATGAAGCTCAGCTGCGTTTTTAGCGTTCCGTAGTTAACCTTTTGGAACCCTTATAGCTTCGTCATGTCCGTCCGCCTTCGTCTTACCGAGCGTAGTCCGCTGTGTAGTGCCGCTAGAAAGATTAAACTTTGCATGGATATTATGTGTATTTACCACGTCGACAAAGTGTTAAAATAAAATCATGAAGAATACTTTTTTGGGGTAGGTACATCCCCTACATGTAAAGTGGGGATGATTTTATTTTCTCGGGTCTACCCCATAGTGTGGCGAATCATTAGATAGGTCTTTTAGATACATCGCGAGGTTGCTTAAACGATTTTTTGTTTTAGGTATCAGTTAGCGAGATATTTAACTTTAGAGTGCATTTTTTGTTAAAATAAGGCGTCCCTTCTAAAAGCTAAACGGCTGGCACGAAAAATCTGAAAAAACTCATGATGGTAATCCATGTTATTAACTTTGAAGGGAAACTATAACGGCTGCTGTAACTTTGTTAGTTCAGGAGTTATAGATACTTAACTTGTAAAATGCGCTTACTTGGAAAACTTCGTACAAAAATAACGAAATAATAAGTAAACATGTAAAATATTGGTAATGGTACGCAACCCTACGTGCGCGAGTCCGACCCGCACTTGGCCGGTTTTTTATTTTTCTATGAAAATGACAGCCGATGTACTTATGCAGAAAACCGACGATTCCCGAAAGCCGTTAGAAACGTGATTTTATTATACAATCTTGTTACTCTGACATAGCCGTTAGTATAATTTTGACCTTTGTCAATATATCAATCTCAATATATCAATATCAATTATAAATAAATAATATAATTGTCAATATAAGTATTAAAAGGCAGCGTATGTTGGCACTTGGCACCCTAAGTACCATAATTATCACACATTATCACACGGTAATTATTGAGCTCAAAGAACTACGAATGTCTCAGGAGCAGGTATAATTTAATTTGACATTTACAAAATTTTAACGTCGATTTCCTGAGTTTTAAGGATGAGAGCGATGATTTGCAGTTATGGCGGATGACGCGAATAAACCGAGAGAAACTGTTCGAAAGTAAAACCACGGATATACGAGTAGTTCGTAATTGAGCTGAGTATATTTACGATTTGCCTACTGAATGTAAACGAGCGTTAATATGTAAACATATTATGAAGCCAATTATATTTTCGACGCTCGAGTCTCCCGAAAACAAAAATTACTACTAATTAATACTAAATCTTGTCGCTTGCTCCATGGACAAGAGCTTTTCCTTCTTTTCCTTCGTTTATCTATCTATCAAGTACCACATGCAAAAACGTATTACCTTGTATAATATATAATAACGTTTAATATATAAACTCTAAATAAACTAAGTTTAACTGACGCCGAATGCTAAAGTGGTCACTAGATAAATCTTGTTCAAATTCGAAAAGTTTTTTTGTTTTTCTATAATTCAGCAATGTGACTAGTTTTATGAAAAACATTTATCTATTTCTGTAAAGTTTTTAATTCCTTTCTGTGTCAGCGCCATCTATCAGTATCATCGTCAACTACGAGTAACGGAATCGATAAACGGATCACTTTAAAAACTGACTGTTTTAAAGTTAAAGATATATTGCAACTATATTGCTCAGAAAAATAAATGTCGAACCAATAGCGCTCATAAGAAGATAAACCACGGACAAATTTACCTCAGAAACCGGGCATTAGAATTACTTTTAATTTCAATAGTTGTTGCGCAATACTTACTGGCGCTTTCGAATCATCGAAAGTGAGAATAGTTAGACAGTAGACAGTAGAATGTTGGAGATCTCTGTAAATAAATGACTGACAATCTTAAGATCTCCCTGCGGGTCTAAAAAGGCCACTTTAGGTGTTTCATTATGTATTATGTTTCATTTTTTTTTAACTCATGTTATGTGCGCTATTTTACGCATGTCTATTGAAACTGTCAAAATTAATGTTTAGTATGATGAAATCAGATGAATCATGTAACCAATTTACCATTTCACAATTTTTGTATGGAAAAAATATATTAAACATAATATGAAACACCTAAAGTGGCCTTTTAAGACCCCCTGCAAACGTGACGTATAGGAATGTGAATTAATATTTTAAATGTTTGTTTTTTAATGGTTCTTAATTAAAAAATTTGCTATTGATATGCAGATGCAAATTATATGTCATATTAATAAAATAAGTTTAATTATAATATTTTGATGACTTTCACTTTTATTTGTTATTCATTGTATTTTTTATTTGTGCGCAAATGAATGAAACAAATTCAATTTACAAAGTATTGAATTTACGATTATCATTTAAATTAATACGAGAAGTAAATAATTTAAGCATAGGTTTACGAGAATTTAGTGAACAGAGGAGTATAAAATTAGGCACAGTTAAAGTTTACATCGAGGAAGGTGTGCTGAAAGTTAATGGACTGAGATCCCAGGCCATGCGAACCTGCTAGTTTGCACCTTGGGCCAATTTCAGGTACTGTTCCTACCTGTCAAACATTTGATATACGGTAGCGAAAATTAGACTTTATTTAATCATGGATATTCCAAATCAGAAAAACAATGGCGTAAATAAAAGGTGATGGTCAAAAATTTGCCCAGTGTCGATAGCAATGAAATGCTTGGCAATGTGTTCATTTTAAAAAGCGTGCTATTTGATGTCTTCAAAAGGGCAAGTAGAAGTGATGAGCAAGAATAAAGTCCAAATTAAAATAAAACTTCATCAGAGTATCATCTCTGATGATGAATTAGAAGATAATATTATGTGGATATATTCTGGGACTGATATCATTGGCCTCAAATGTGAACACCTTATCACTCTTATCTTGATTGATACTCTCTCCGTCTGTTTGTATCTCAATATAAACATTAACGCCACCGTGTGTTGCCGCTGTTTTACCTTATAGTTTGTATTCCAGTTTACCTATGGCAGAACAACGTGTATTTTGACAGCTAGTTGGGTTAAAAACTTTATAATATTATATTTTCAAAGCTAGTCTTAAAAGTGTAGAGCTAACGTAGTAGTATCCAAGCTGCGATATTTAAGTGTCTACACTGAAAACAATATTTTTATTAAACATTGGGCGCAATATCCCAGAACTCTCAGACAGCACTAGTACAGTCGTAAACAACCTAAATCAGGACACGATCAGCAGGTGTAACCGAACTGGTTCTGCCCACAACTGTATCGCTCCCCTCGTAATTATTATTACTAAAGGCCGACTCCGTTTTGGGACGTACAGTTATATTTAACTCGAGGAAAAATTTAGTTGGCTGTACTTGTTTATATTGCCACGGTTAATAAACGTGCAAATTGCAATACACTGTTATTGATATTATTTATTTTTAAGTACAGTGCAAATACTTTCTTAGTGTCCCTCGGCAATCATGTATTATGTATGTTCTACTTATACCCATTTAAATTATTTATTTTCAGGCAAATATTTCAAACTACTTTCGTCAGTTGATTTAATTTTATTTAATACCAACTTTCTATATTTATATTTTTTCTATGACTAAATATTTAATGAATAAATACTTGGATTTGTTATGATTTAATGATGTTTATGAATTGTAATAAACAATTCATAAACATCGTATAATCTCAATATCAACTTAATTTTAAGACATACTATCTGCTAATATTATAATTCCCAATGCGGTATTTTCCTGTATTGTTTTTATTACATGAATAAATAGTGTTTTGAAAAACAAGACAGTTTGCAAAAAGAAAAATGTTCTAAAAGTCAGTATTTTCAAAGATAGTACTGCGGATTGTTTGAAGCACGTTTGTGAGTCTTGTAAAAACGCCCCATACAAAAGTCGTACAAGCAGGTGACGTCACGTTGCCGTTGTATACCGCATCTGCTTTCCGACGATCACAAGGCGGCCCGCGTCAGATGGTGTAAGAAAACTCTGTAAAGGTTCAACCGACGAGAGTCAAATCACGTCTACGACATCATCAGTGGTGACGAATCTTGGATCTATGTCTACGATCCTGATTTCAAACAACAATATACAATCTGGGTCTTTCAAGACGAGCCAAAGCCGACTAAAGTTGTTCGTTCTCGAAGCACTTCAAAGAATATGGTGGCCACGGTCCTTGGAAAAACCGGTCATGTTGCACCCCCCTTTAGAGTGGTATAAATGTTATAATAACTGGTTTGAGCGAATGGAAAAGTGTATTAAGCTACGTGGTGAATACTTTGAAAAACAATAAAAAGTACTATAAGGTTCTAGTTGTGTTTTTTTCTTCAAACGACAAAACTTAAAAGGCATGTCTCGTAATATGATAGTAGTGTATATGAAGTACGGACTTGTTACTAATAGCTAACTACAAACTAACTTATTACTTTACCACCTGCATGTAGTAATACTGTATACTACATTCTGTGAATAAAGAATTTAATTGAGAAATATGATTTCCACATTTTTTTGAGAATATTAACGGCCTATCTCAGTCTCTGTTTAATTAATTATTCGTCTAAACTCTAACCACCTTATGGCGCAAACCCTTCCGTTAGAAAACCTTAACAAACATTTTTAACACTAAAACATTTACTAACAAATGTTAACAACTGTTACATTTTGTTAGGAACTGTAAGATGTTTCGCAACATTAGCGCCTTGTAAGTTGTACCTAAAAATTGGCCCACGGGCCACGGTACAATCTGGCGGGTATGCATACGTCATACGTTAATTCTATATGCTAATACTACAATATGACATATATTTTATCAATAAGAATATAAGGGGAGTCTGGCAGGCCTGGGATCTCAGTCCATTACTAACATTACCTAACATGAAAACATTGTTGAACATTGTGATCAAATGTTTGTAAACAAAATATGTTTACTTACGTAAGTAAACATTTTCTAACAGCAGTGTGGGAGCACCATTAATAATAAAAATATTAACACAATGGATACGCTATACAACGTTTTGTCTGTCAAGCGACTTTTCTAACGTATAAGACGAGGACAAAATATTGTATAGCTTATCCACTACGGAAATATTTTTATTAGTAAGGGGGTAAAGATTTAATAGATCATTGAATTCATAGGGGTTCAATAGATTTGTATTTTTGTAATGAATATAGTGCAATTTTGAATAGATATCTTAAAAATGTAACGCCGCGCCGCGCCATGTTCCGTATCGTTTCGTTTCGGTGTGAATAGACCCTAAATTTGTTATATGTAATATGTACAAGTAATAAGTGACAAGCCGAACAGTCGGGCAGTGAGAAGTATTCACATGTTGCAATTAGAATTACTTAGCACGTCAATAAATCTGGCAAGTTTTGGCGGCACTACGCTAATTAAGTATGTTCAAATTACACAATCTATATTAGTCGCCATTTCGTCTGATTGGTTATACATGGTTAAACGCTATTTAGTTGCGGTGACTGTGCGATTCGTATTTAATTACTGGCGACTTATGAAGGGTACCTAAGTTATGGAAAGATATAACCAACATTTAAACTGTTGATTTTGGTATGAGACATGAGACTTAAAAATTTTGAAATTTTCCGTGCTGTATGATTATGCTAAATACTCTTCAGGAAAATAATTTTGAACGAAATCGGACAGTAACTTTTGAAATAATTTGGAGAAAACCTATCACTCGTTGATAGTTACGGAACCTTCCATAGACATGTCCTGACATGCTCTTGGTTAGGATATTCAGATGTACTGTCGTCAAAATATGTCAATGTAGGTAATTTCCCCAAATCGCTGTGCAACCCATCCCGGCGCGGCGGCGGAATCCACGAGTAAAAATTTCAGTAGCCTGTCTTAAGCTTGGTGTTCTTCTTCCAGAGTGCCTAGTGGACCGATGTTGGCATGCGCGAGGAGGAGCTGGAGCTGGCGTTGAAGGTGGTGGTGGTGGGGGATGGTGGCGTGGGCAAGTCCAGCATGATCCAGCGCTACTGCCGCGGCACCTTCACCCGCGACTACAAGAAGACCATCGGCGTCGACTTCCTGGAGCGCCAGATCGAGTGAGTTTAAGTTTATTAGGGTTCCGTACTTAATGGGTAAAATGGGACCCTATTACTAAGACTTCGCTATCCGTCTGTCTGTCTGTCCGTCTACCACCAGGCTGTATCTCATGATACAGTAGGTATACTACATAATCGTTATACAGATATTCTACATAAAAACGGAATAAAATAAATATTTAAGTGGGAATCCCCAATTCCCCTTAAAAATTCCCCTTAAAACAAACGTGTTTTCTTGTACGAAAACCTTCGTGCGCGAGTCCTACTCGCACTGGCCGGTTTTATCTTTGACAGACGCAGGAAAGAAGAAGAGCCGATACGTGTATAACATTGACGGACTGCCCCAGTGGGGAATAAAATATCCTGTAGAGCCCAGAGGAACATTCGTATTGTTTGTAAGTTGCCGTAGCTTGTAACAGGATGTCGCACCTACGGCTTATGGTTCAGGAACGCAAGTGCGCAACACCAGAGGAGTTACAAACGATTTTAATTTAAAAAAAAAAAGATAAAATGCCTTACCTTTGACTTATAAATTTACCTGCAGGCGTGAGGCGTCACACAATATGTAACAAGGCTTCGTTTGGCTAAACAACTACCAAGTTAGGGAAAAAAATCCCTAAAACCACGCGTTTATTTCTTTATGAAATGGACCAGGAAACGAGCAGACCGATCGCCTGATGGTAAGCAATTACTGTTGCTCGTGATCACTCCCGACACCAGAGGCGTTTCACTTGTATTTACTTGTACTTGTGTTGCGCACTTGCGTTCATGCTGGGCCTTAAAATCCGTAATCCCCCTTGGCTCCGGTAAGCTCACTCACTCGGTGAAATACATCACAAGCGTATTTCACGCCGGATTTCTGTGAGTCCGTGCGGAAGCATGGCTCTCCGCGTCTCCCGCTCGTGAGTACTGTTGCTTGTCCTGTCGCTGGTCATAGTGTAGGTAAATTGATATTTTTATTACCAGAATTGAACCCCACAGAAGACTAATGGTCAAATCTGATGCTCCAGGATCGATGGTGAGGAGGTTCGCCTGATGCTGTGGGACACGGCTGGTCAGGAGGAGTTCGACGCCATCACGAAGGCGTACTATCGCGGCGCGCACGCCTGTGTCCTGGCCTTCTCCACTACTGATAGGCACTCGTTTCTGGCGCTACATGATTGGAAACTCAAGGTAAAAGTTTTTTCATGGACTTCCTCAAAGCTTTGGGTAAGATGACCCGCACCAAGCTTCGCGCGAAACGCGCGCGATACTGTGAAAAGTCCGCGAACGCGAAGTGTGGTGCCGATTCGCACATTTTTGACCTCATTTCGCGGACCATACGAAAAGATGCGCGATTCGCGCGCGATGTGTCGAGCGGTTCAACGCCGAAAATTATGATTACTAATACTGCTGTCAAAAATAATAATATATTACTATCTTATTAGATAGCGAAATCTATGTAGATGTCGATAGTAATCATTCCTAATTATGTAGATAATATGTAGTCCTAATATTATAACCAACGCCTGTAAGATTTAATGTTTTGTCTAAATATCATGCCTTCTCTTTCATTAATACGAACAACGAGAGACGTAACGTGATATCTAATCAACGATTAACTTTAACAGGCTTTGGTGAAATGTGCACTTAATCGTCAAAATCTACAACCGATATTGATGTAGTTTAACATAAAAGAACTGTACTAAATATGTTAACTGTCATGATATTTAATCATGCCTTCTCTTTCATTAATACGAACAACGAGAGACGTAGTCAAGTGGGTGGGTACTGAAGATTTTTAAGAGTATTTATAAAAAAAGTAGTTAAAATTGTTTATTAGGAAACAATTAATTTATTGTTATTACAAACGATAATTTTATATATTGGATACGGAAGGACGTATCAATATTCTTGATGACAACGGAATTAATAGAAATTGCAAGTGAAAGGCTTTTTTATTTGTTCTGGCACAATTATTGTTTATTTTTTATTTATTTTTAATAGGCAGCTTGCTATGTCATACGTAAAATATAATTTACAAATCTCCACCTGGTGTATAAAATTGTTAGTTTCGTAACCAAAACATTTGCGTTTCCTACTATCTTGTGCAATGCGCAGTTACGAATACCTCATAACTATGCCCTTCCGTATAAGCCTATTAGCACAAATACCTTAATCGAATCATTCAATCACTTTGAAGACTATCAAGTTTAGTTACCGGCGATTTTGACTTTTTACCATTCTTAAACCTTCTTGAAAAATTCAAAAAATGAAAACTAAGAAAATATATATACTAAAGAAATAGATATTAATAATATTTATCTGCACGAACGATGATCAGAATAGCCTGAAACAATTAATAAAGGAAGCGAATTAGATATAGAGACATAAAATATAAATACAGAGCGATAAAACAGCAAAATGATAGCGGTGTCGCGACCTATGTACGATATCTACGCACTCGGCTCTCTATACTCAACAGAGCTGCACTTCTAAACAGAATGGCTCCAGAGACCTCCAAAATGCCGTATAAATTGTGTTTGTGTATACTTCTACTCGGCATTACGTATGCCATGTGCGTCGAACACATAAAAGACGAGCAAACGTGCGTGGACTACTTCAAAACCGGCGAAAACTTCAATCTCACGAACATTGTGGGCGAGTGGCACGCAGTGTATTACTGGCCACCCATGCAGAGGACCAGGACCAAGTGTGGGACCATGACTTTCAAACTGGTGACGAAAAGCCACTTGCGCAAATGCAGTTCGAAGGTAACGGACGACGAGCCCATATACAAATGTTTTTACAAGAACTCCGTGGGCAAACTGATGAATATATTCTACTTTGGGAGCGAGGAGGTTAAGTTCCAGCTTCGTAATTGTGACCGCAGCGAAGGGAAGATCTCCAAATACATCTTCACGGATCTAGAAGATGGCTACGTCTTGGGGATCAGCTGCTCATCCGCCGGAAGAGGAGTCCTTCTGTCCAAGGATCTACCAACTGCCACTGATTTGCAGGCTGTCGTGGATGATATAGACGTAATGAAGGGCCGGCAGGGCAGTCCAGATTGTCAACTGTCTTAGTTCGTTCGAAATAAAGTGGTTTGAAATATTGGTTTGTGTTTTACTGGAGTTTCTTTGGGTACAAAGTTTAGAAGGGCAAGATATTTTTTTAAGAAAGTGACCAGAAAACGAAAAGACTGGTCGCCTGATGGTAAGCGATCACCGCCGCCCATGTACACTCACACTTGCCTTGCCATTTGTTCCTGGTCCCTAAAATCCCTAACCCCCCTTGGGCATCTGGTAACCGCACTCACTCGGCGAAACACAACGCTAGCGTAATTTCACGTCGGTTTTTTTGAGGCCGTTGTATTTATCGGGTCGATCCGGCCCATTCGTGTCGAAGCATGGCTCTCCCAGGTTTAATCCAAAAAAATGTTCTACTAAAATATAATATAATACGATAGTTTGCAATTTATGTTGTGTACATTTTTACCCGACTACGACGAAGCCAAAAGGAAGGGTAATTATTTTGTCAGTATATTATGTATGTATGTATGTATGTTTCACCACCGTAGCGCCTAAACTACGGGTCCCATTTTAATGAATGAGGTGTCAATAGATTCGTAATAATAGCCCGGGTCATATAGGCTATATATAATTTACGTAGTCGGGTTATAGTTTGTTATAAAAATTGTAGTTATTGCAAATCAAGCCCATAACCATGTTGCTATAACACAGCTGCTGTTTGCTGATATTCGGAGTGTTTTTATCACCGGAAAAGAAGTACTTACATGAATCGTTCGCATTGGCTGGCGCGTTTTGTCTACTGACATTTTTAAAAAACAATATTAACTAAGCTAATTAATATCCTACTGCTGTTATAAATGTGAAAGTTTGTGAGAATGGATGGATGTTTGTTACTCATTCACTCAAAAACTACGGATTTTAATGAAATTTGGTATGGTAGTAGTAATTTAAGCTCTGGAATAATACATAGGGTACTTTTCGTCCCGAAATAGTACCTACAGTGTTCCCGTGGGATACTGTATTTATGTGGGCGGAGCCGCGGCAAAAGCTAGTAAACCATAATCATAACTAATATTTTAAACGCGAAAGTTTGTAAGTATGGATGTATGAGTGTTTCTTACTCTTTCACCCAATAATTACTGAACGTATTTTGACAAAATTTGGTATGGTAGTAGTTTAGACTCCGTAATAACACATAGCATTGCAGCAATATGTACGGTTCCCGCGTGATATCTTTTTTGCGCGTACGAAGTCGCGGGCAAAGGCCAGTCTTTAATAAGAATGTCAATAAGGTACTTGGTTACTCATCCGAATGATATCATAATATGTAAATATGTTGCCTAATTATTTCTTTAATGATTATATTAAGTAAATACTAAAGTAAATGCTTTTGCTGGTAACTGGTAATTTGATGCGGATGGCATTGGGCGGCGCCCAGCGGTAACATCATCATCAGTGATCCTTTACTTTAGCTTAGCCTCTATTATTTATTAAAATACTGAAGTCTGAAGCTCGTTAAAATATTGTCAACCCTGTACCTACGGTAAACTATGTTGCTAATAGCCCTCGGCAATCATCGTTTTCCTATGGAAATGATAGACGAATGACGATGTATTAATAACTAGCTGTTGCTCCGCCCGCGTAAATACAGTATCCCACGGGAACGTTGTACTTTTTCGGGATAAAAAGTAGCCTATGTTTAAATCCAGACCTTAAACTACTATCACACCAAATTTCTTCGAAATCCGTGCAGTAGTTTTTGCGCGAAAGAGTAACAAACAGCCATCCATCCATCCTCACAAACTTTCACATTTATAATATTATTTAAGTTAAAACATATATATCACGACTACGTAAATTGTGTAGCCTATATTACCCGAGCCATTATTACGAATCTATTGACACCTCGTTCAATAAAATCAGATCACTAGTTTAGGCGCTACGGTGGAACAAACATACATATACATACGTTATACATAACATACAAATATTGACAAAATCATTGCCCCCCTTTTGTTTTCGCCGTAGTCGGGTACAAACGACGATTGCCGAAAGACATTGATCGTGGTCGTGCAGTAAGTGGTTATTATTATAACTTTCTCCTTAAGGGGGGATTTTTACGTAACGGGTGACTAAAGCCGCACTATTTTTCCCGCACGGTGCAAATCAACCGTCTGAATAGCATTTCGGCGAGGTCGCAAGAGACTAAATTGGAATTTAGATTTTAGACGGGTGAATTTATCGGCGGCAAAAGCTGTGCGGCTTTATTTAGGCTGGGACTATACGTTACGGATAATTCAGGATTTTGATAATAGAACTCTGGACCAGTCCAACAGAGTGTCGAGTTATCAGATTTGACATTTTGACTTGACACTCGATTTTCAGCTCTATTGTATTAGCGCAGAATTCTATTTTCAGTGCTCTGAATTTTCCTTGGCCTTACGGATTCCGGAGAATGATGTCCCAGCATTACCCGTGTAAATTCCTTTAGATGTAACACCCTCGGGAGACGACAATTACTCTTTCGATTAACACACATACGTATGTATGCATGTGTGTTAAGCAAAAGAGTTAACTGTTCAGTTCGATTAATTCGAAACGTAAACGAAAAGATTGGAGTTTTGCCGGAAATGTCAATGTGCGACGTTGTTGTTTTTGTAATTCTTGCAAATTTGTGTGAATTCGGTTCATAATGTGTAATATTAGTAGAATATTAACCATTAAATACTTTTTCGTGCGCAAGTGTGGGCAAGGTACAACTTTAAAAAGCATCCTATTTAGTTATCCCGCCAAAACACAACACAACACGCGGGAACCGTACATTTTGCCGCGATAAAAAGGAGCGTATGTCCTTTCCAGTGGTCTACTCTATATCTGTGCCAAGTTTCATGAAATCAATCCAGCAGGCCTAGCTAGCCTTGAAACACAGAAGAATCGGCAAAATGACAGATTGAAGAAACATTAATACCACTCGGAGCAAAATAGGTCTTATTGTATGGCAGTAAGGTCGATGCATCGTCGTTATGAGAAACAACATTTCTTTTCTTCCCGAGCACGAGCTCACAAAATGGCTTCTTTTGACAGCTAAGTAAAAACGTTTTCTTATTTCAATGTCAAATAGTCTTACAATAATGTCAACTACTCCACATCAGGGCGGTCCAAGACAAATAGTTTCTTTACGTTCAGTCATTTACTTGAAAATTTGTTCGTTTTTGAAAGAAGATTTCCCGGCAACCATTTAAAAAATATGGCTATTTAGAAATGTTGACTTCTATTGACGACCTTGTTACCATGGATTAAGAACTATTTTTGGTAGAATATTTCTTCTTTAAAATTATTTCTTCGGATCACCATGCCCGCAGGAGTTTTGGAGCCTATTCAAATCAATGCAAACAAACATACATACAAAAGATCTGTTCTCTTTCTTAGTGTAGAATCTTCATAGAATATTATTTTGAAATAGTTTTTTTATTTGATATTGAATATTTACGCCAACCAAATTTTATTTTATGGAACCCCATATCAAATGGGGTTCCATAAAATAAAATTTGGTTTCGTCGGACTTTTGGCGTTCCGTTATCTTTAAGGTTTTTAACTAACTTTCGCACAAATCTCCATAGACCTGATAGAGATATGACGTCATTTCCAGGTGGAGAACGAGTGCGGGGAGATCCCCACCATCATCGTGCAGAACAAGATCGATCTCATGGACCAGTGCGTCGTGGGGCCGTAAGTTGCTTTATTACTGCTTAGTGCTTACGGCCAGAGATACCTGTATATACCAGGTATCTACCTACGAAAGATTTTCACAGTACTCTCTATAGGTGGCGGGCAAATGGCATTTACCTATTAAAACAAGCACAGTAAAACCACGTCGCTTATGGCCTTTGGAATCCTTCGTTAGTCTATGAAAATGACAGACGTGTTTAAAAAAACGACGATGCCGAAGTCACCTGTAAAGTTCTGTCCGCGGGAAATAGCACGCGCCGTTCCAACCCGCGCTCTGAACCGAACGTGTAAATTGCGCATTCACACATTCGGCTGGCAGTCCGAGCTGACATGTCAATTCATACGTTAACTTTTTAAGCGCTGCCGTGTGTTTGTTTTTCAGCTCTAATCTACAAGTGGAGAGTTCTACATTTAGCGCTGTTCAATGTTGACGCTTTTTTATTACGCAGTGATAAAACGTCCGAACGAGGGTTTAAGTTATCATGCAGTTTTTCCTCGTACTCATAAGTCTAGCATGTTAACCCTGCAGCGATGAGGCGGAGCTGGTGGCGGCGGCGCTAGGCTGCCGGCTGATGCGCGCCTCCGTCAAGGAGGATGTCAACGTTGGCGCAGTGTTCCGCGCCCTAGCATCACGCTGCCTGGCTGACGCGCGGCAGGATAACACGCCAGCGCACACGCCGCAGCCGCTTATAGGTAACAAAAACTGAATTTTGTAACTCCGATACTGCCAAGCATGAAGCGATGATGATAAGCTAAGAATCATCTCGATCGCGTCAGCTTTCAAACATAAAAAACCGCATAAAAACGGACCTTTCCTGTAGGAGCTATGCTCGATGCCACGAACAGACACACAGATGCCAAACTTGAAACACCTCTGGTTTACGTCGGGGATTGAAAAGACGAAAGTAATACAAAAATTCTTCATCTTTCCATCGTCACCGTGTGAGAATAATTATTACCAACCTGTCGAAATTGCGAAATACCACACATAAAAATCTTTACCCTTTTTGAAAAGTCGCGACCTCAAACCAAAATACAAGATTGTACAATTTTCACCCACGTTTCATTTTCTGTAATTATGAGATATTCAATAATTCGTATATCATATTTTAATTTTTATCCGACTACGGTGAAGCCAAAAGGAAGGGTAATGGCATTTTGGGCTTTCGTATCGAAAGGACATTTTAGCAGAACGCCTTATTAGCAGATCATCCTAAAAGCAAAACGGCATATTAGCATAACGTCCTACTAGCAACATGACCTCGTAGCAAAACGTCCTAATATCAAAATGACACCTTAGCTGAATGGCCTAGTACAATTCAATACAAATTATACATAATATTCAAACAAATATAAATTCATGAACTTAAATCTTTAATACCAGGTTTTTCGATAATACAAATGTTACCTATTTGCAATCAATAATCATCGAATATAATTCTTTTAAATGAGTCACTTTTTTCAAAAATCAAATGCAGAAATTTTATTTTAAGCTTATTTTGAGAAGCAATATAAAATTCCCGCAAAGGTTCATTATATTTGACGGAATCCTGTATTTTTTCTTAATATTAGCCCAGACAATGTTTATAGATTCGGGCGGCAGGAGAGGCAGATTAGCACTTAGTCTTACTATTTCTCTACCAAACTGAATATCGGTTAACTTCATGTTTTTTATCATTTTCATAACTTTGATTTTGGCTGCTTTACGCCATACAGCTCTGTTCATATGATAAAAGCATCCTGACAAGTGCGATTTTGGGAAAATAGTTTTGAAAGCATTCATCTGTGCTACTTCAAAGTCACATTTGTAATACGGAATATCCTGATCCAAACTGGTCTTTAATTAGAGTGAATAATCTCTCATATGTATTTTGTGACTTATCAGGTAAAAGCGCATACAATAACGGCACGATATTGGTCATTTCGTTACAACTATCAACGTCAATGTGTATGGTATATAGTTGGTAAAAGGGGGGTGGCACATGAAAGTGCCGTCTCCAAAAAGTTTAACATTTGAATTGAGGTTTTTCATTTGTTGAACACCCATTGGGTGGCCATTGGCACACACCAAAAATTTGTCAGCCAAAATATGAGGTACCTCCACTTCATCAAGGTTTTTAAATTCCGTTTTTTGAATTTTTAAAAAATTTCTTCTCGCGCGGTACAATGTGTCTTTTTTGCTTACAAACGCTGGTATATTTTCAATATCTGAATTACATTCTCTGGAAAATTCCTTTTCGAAAATTTTCTGTATTGAGGTATACTTTCTGCACGCTTGTTTTTTGCATTCGTCGATAGCGCTGTCTACTCGATTTTTATTAAAATTTGTTCTGCACGTATGCGCCGACGAATACAAAACCGCGGATTTTTCTTTATCGATAGTAATACTTGCGCTACATGCATCTCTGTTACTACACCTCCAGTTGGTTGAGCCAGATATTTTATTCAATGTTTTGAAATTGTACCGGTGACCTGCGTGCAACAAAACATCTTTTCCTTTTTGTGACTTTATATATACAAATAGTTCATTTGTTGAGGCGGCATTACTCGGTCCTGCGCCATTATCCATTGCAAGAATATTGTTTTTACAAAATTAGAGATACGAAAATAACCTGGGTGATACTATAAAACAATTAACCACTACGTTTATCAAGCCATCGAAATGAAATCGTATTTGTCATTGTGTGAACACATTTTAATCTTTTTCTTAAGTGGCCAGTACTTCAAAGAGGTTTTTCCCCTTAGCAGCTCGAACAAGTACATTTTGCTGCGAGAAATTTAAGAATAGAAACTTTTTGGCTTGTTCATCTGATTGCCTATCAGCCCATTGAAAAATCGGCCATAAATAAAATTTTAGACGGTACAGTTTTATTAAAATCTTTCATTTCTTCTTGTGTACATGACTGTCCATGTCGTTTTGATATTAGAACGTTTTGCTACGAGGTCATGTTGCTAGTAGGACGTTATGCTAATATGCCGTTTTGCTTTTAGGATGATCTGCTAATAAGGCGTTCTGCTAAAATGTCCTTTCGATACGAAAGCGATTTTGGCAGTCTATGTATGTTTGTATGTACGCATGTTTGTTCCGCCGTAGCGCTTATACTACTGGTCCGATTTTAATAAATGATGTGTCAATAGATTTGTAATAATGGCCCAGGTAACATAGGCTACTTATAATATAATGTACATAGGTACTTAGTCGGGTTATAGTTTTTTTTATAAAATTTTAGTTACACCATACTTATTTGCCATTGCTAATAAATAACAGAGTCTTATCGTATGTTTTGCTCACTGCATCAAATGCTCGAGAATTTCATGAAATAGTCATCATAACTTGTAAATCATATTTTATGCTTTTGATTCATTGAAATAACTTCATGTTAATTTCGATTTTTTTAAACACTTCTGCCCAGTTCTTGTCATAATATCGCTTTTTTTGTGCAGGTACCTTTACAAATCACAACAGCAACGGCACAATCCTGCTGCGGCCCACCAAGCACCGGCCGGGGGGGAAGAAGAAGAATGTGCTAAAGAACGCCTGTCGAATACTCTAGTTCTCTATGGTTTTAATTGGTATAAAATACCTTGACAGTTGGCGGGGAAAAATAACCACCAGCACGCTTAGCATGACCACCATAGAAATGCGTTTTGTCTACACAAGAATAGACATACTGTCAGAAAATATAGACAAAATGAAAGCTTTCCTTTGTCAAAGTGTCATTTTGTCTATTCTTCCGTAGAAACCATTTCTACGGTGGTTAAGTTGCGTGTATGTATGCGTGCAGTTTCATAAATATATCAAGTGAGGGATTAAGATTTAAGACATAATATTAGGATCAGTAAACATATCGTATCATGACTTCATTTATCTCCGGGCCGCGGGCTCCGACTAGGCCAGTCGGAGCACATTGTCCAAACATTCGTGTATGCACGACTCAAGCACCAGCTATGTGGGTATTTTGCTGGCAAACCCGGGGACCCCAAAAACTGGCCCTAGACATTTTTTTGGTTCTAAATCTAAATGCTCAGGATTTAAAAGAAAGCTCCAATGTTGAAAATTACCTACTAATTATACAAAAACAAATCATTAAATGATTTTGACCATAGTAAATATACTTAACCGTTTGTTTGTTTCAAGTAAAGAAGTTACACTGTAAATTGTATGTTTAGTCGTAGGTAATGTTAAATGTAAATCGTTAGTTAGGTTTCCTACTTCTTTCGTTACCCTAGTTACATGTATTATTTTAAAATTATGTTTGTGCTCAAAATCTTTTTAAGACTATATAATATTATCCTTTACGATGATATTAAAATTATATGTCAATAAAAAATCAAAGTATTTTAATAACTTTTGGGTAAATCTTCTTTTGAAAATTTATACAGTATTTAAAAGCCGTTAGGAGTAAGGATCAGTTCATAGTGACGCAAAGCGCAATTTTTAATAGCGAAACAAAATCGAAATTGCGCGCGACGTAGCGCGACGCATCGCTGCATATTATTACAGCATCTTCCATCATCGCGTCGCGTCGCGTCTCAATGTGAACTGACCTTAAAACTGAATTTTGTTAGATCCATCCTAGGTCATACAAATACCTTAGCCGTTGACTATGTGATATAAGTTCTGCATAGGTGCTATTCACTCACTTTAATATTAGCTTATTATGAATACGTTAATTTTGTACAAGTTCGCAAAATGTCAAATGTGTAAATATGTTTATACATTATAACATTTGTTATTGTATCCTCTTTATTTTACCGCCTCTTTATCTCTTTATACGTATATAAATGTAATTCACCAAAAGCCTAGCTTAAGAAGATCAATTATTGGTTTTTACAAATATATAAGTACAAGTTACAACGATCTAATATTATTTTTATTTTAACAAGAAAATGAATAAAATAATAATAATATCTATGGACGCTTCACACCACGTCAGTCTGGCCCCGTGGTAAGTATGCGAAGAACTTGTGTTACAGATACCAGAAAACGGGAAGTATATTTAATACTTTTATACTATACGTATATTTAAGATTTTAACTATATTAGACACATAATATTTAATACACATCCATGACCCAGGAACACAGAAAAACTTTTTGTTCCGTCGGCGGGATTAAAACCAGCGCCCTCCGGCTTGAGCACCAACGCGCTGACACACAGAGGTCGTCAAAATGAACAACAGAGAACGTTTTAAGCGTTTAATTTATCGTTAAAATTTCAAGTCCTTCTTTTAGAAGGACTCCAAGCAAGAAGATTTGAAACGCAGGCGTAAACCAAATTGAATCAAAAGTAAAGTTATACATACAATTTATAAGATATTATACTCGTTTCAAGAGCTTATTTATTTGTTCTTAGATCTTACTGTGTAATATAAACTTTCCTGTTGCCGCGCTAGGGAATTGCATCAAAGGCGATATTTATTTACATAAATATACACAAATTCAAAATTCGAAAATAATTGTCTGTGGTCTGAATTTGTCGACCACAAAACGAATTCATAGGTTCCAAAAACAATTTAATTTTGACTAGACCTAATATAATTTAGAATATTCGATTAACAAGAGTTAACTTTGAATTTACGTAGACATTGTTATATATTTCAAACAGTAGGTTCACACAGAGATCGTTTCAAAAACATTCAAAACTAATCGATTCTAAATCACAGATCTAAATAATTACCCTCAAAAAAAGCTTTATGTGGCCTTTACACTGTCCTGCAGGCAGTTTGATTAACATTATAAACAATTTAAAAAATTAGAAAATCAGCCAAAACCAGGAATCACTTTGTGAAATCTTGAGAGCTGTCAGATCACCGCAATTATTTGACAAAAAAAAAGTATTATATGTTAGCTTTTTTATGACATTGAATTTGGAAACACAGTTTGGTCTGTGATTATCATTCTAATGTAAACGACAAGGCTGAGTATGTATAATTTCTACAAATTATGCTACGAATATTAAATATTAAATTAATAATATACTATAAGTATGAAAATAAAAAAATCTCAGACTTAGATTTTTGTTGTCTTCGATAACCTAATTCCTCTCATATGTATGCGTCATACAATTTAATCGCATTTATAATACCTACTCCTTTTCTACGAAGTCAGTTTAAGTATAGGTACCATTAAATTTCACGATTCCATAATAACCTGATGTTATTAAAAAGCTAATCTGAATGGTGGGGTTTCATATGAAATCGTTATATAAAACCTATAAATATTAACTTCAGATATATCATACACAAGTCATAATACAAACAAATTCAGAGCATTCAACAAGCAAATCTAGCTCTTATTGCCTGGTGATATAATACAAATGCTCAAATCCATGAAAAATATGGGTGTACCAAAAAGCATTAAAAATGTTCCTTTATCAAGAAACTGTTCCATTATGCAAAAACATTCGCCAAATCATAGAGCCTATTTCTAACACGAACTTACAGTTCGACGAATAATCTTACACACACATAAAATATGGTGCTAACAACTAGGCCATTAAGTTTTTTAAAGACTACCCGCCAAATATAAACAAAATCACAATTTTAAAATTATATGTTACCTATGGCATCCATTATTAATTTATGATTTTAGTTTAACAATTAATTAAATTAGCCGATTAATAAGTTATTCATCTGCTTACACAGCCTATATAGTCTATAGTCTTTGCCTATAGAGCATCTACATATCTATGAGTATGGGAGGTAGATCAAAGGAGGACTATCTCTTTAAGGCAGAAAAGCTAAGTGCCCGACAAAAGTAGAGTTCTAAAGAAATAACAGTTCCAAAACCGGCCATAGTGGCGCTCGAGTCAGAATTGGGTGTGATATGAAGTTAGCAATAAGAGATGCAGTGAAGTTAGTTGAATTAAGATGACTTTAGCGCCATTAAGTACAGTTTTGGAACTGTTATTTAACGCTTATTTACGGACACTTTCATGGAAAAAACAATGGACATAGTCCTCCTGTCATCTACCCTTTATACTATGAGAAACGGAGCAAATTATCAATGCTCAACAACCTTACCATAGATTCGATGTTATAAATATGAATATACTAAACTGAAAATTGTCCAAAGGCGGGCAGACCGCGCCTAGCGCCAGCCACTGACAAGGCACATCCACACTAACACAAGGTTTGCCAGTTTGAAAATAGCTTTTACTTTAGATTGCCACATAAATATTAACAAAGGTTATGTGCATTATGAACAATATACTATCAGGGAATTTGATACATTAGCAGGTAGTTAGCTGACATAATATAATATGGACTAAGATCCCAGGCCCGCCAGACTACCCTTATATTTTTACAGGGTTTATTTCTATATAATTTTCCACTTTTTATTTCTATGACAACTACAACATAAAAAAAGGAATCGATGTAAATTTCACTTCATAACATTTAATTGTCTTTATTTTACTACAACATACGCTAGAATCATTTCAAAGGCTGTAAGAAAAGTTAGTACAATTTTTTTGTACCTTCGGCGCCCTGTGAATTGCCCCGCGGCATAAACTAACGAGTATGTGTACATTCATTGTACACACTAATACTAGAATATGATATACATTTTATCAGTAAATAAGGGTAGTCTGGCGGGCCTGCGATCTCAGTCCATTAAAATGGGAACGGTACCTCATAGTGCAATTGTCAAATACATGCCAAAGTTAATTATCATCGAATATATCACGGCATTAGATTCGAACAAGTTATGAGAGCTGACAACCTGTTAAAGGATATTACTCCATGATAGTCCAATCGAAAGATTTCGTTTATACTGGTCCAATGTTTATCTTCGTCACGCTCGCGCTATGTCGAAGGTGATTCAATATGTAGGCGATTGAAACCGAATCGAGTCACGAGTTTGGTGCCACGATAAACTTGTCAACTTGTGTCGACTCGTTTCTGGTCGTCGAAGGTGCATCCTTGTGCCATTTCGAACAGTACTATATTATAAGGTTGTTCAAACCAATTACGGATATTTTGGGCATAATATGCTTATGTGACGTTTAGGCAGAAAAATAAAAAAGAATTTCGAAAAAAATTTATATCAAATAAAATTACACTACCCTTTTTCCGGCGCTGTTAAGGTCATTGACCTCACACAGCTAATGTAGTGTTGTTATCATCACTGTCCCTTTAAATCACCTGTTTCCGTAAGGTTAATGACTTCTACACCTTAAAGAGCGCAATATAATAATTTTATTAAGTATTTTATTTTTAGGTAAGTTTCATTTTTCTGTCGACATCGTCTTTCGTTAAGGCAGTGATCTACCGCATCACACGCATGTGATCTACCCCTTATGTAAGCGGTAGATTACATGCCCAAAATATCCGTAGTTGACTTTGAACAACCTTATCGAAATATGGTTTTTTACATTGGATTAAGCTATTCGTCATCACGCTATGTTGAAGGCAGTTAAACATGTAGCTGACTGGAATCCTCGACTCAGGAGTATAGCGTCACGTTGAGCTTGGCGAAATAGTCCAGGAGACCCTGCAGGCGTTTCTTGACTCGTTTCTGGTCGTCGAGGGTGCAGCCCAGGATGGCGGTTTCGAAGTTCTTGTCCGTGGCCATGCTGGAGTCGGGCTGGGAGGTGCAGGCGTTCATGAAGGTCTGGCAGCGGGTGTGGGCCACTAATGTGTCCTCGTGGAGCGACATGACCAGCTGGTCTATGTACATGTTGACCTGAAATGGGGTGATCATAAATTAGGTGATATAGGTACTCAATTTTATAGTGCACTAGACTTTGCCCGCGTAAATACAGTATCCCACGGGAACACCGTACTTTTTTGGGATAAAAAGCCTACATATATTTCATCAAAATCCGTTCAGTAATTTTTGAGTGTAACAGTAACAAACTTCCATCCATTCATCAATCCCCACAAACTCTCACATTTATAATAGTAGTTTCATAGTGCACGATGAGCATTTTTACCATAAAATTGTGTAACGCAATAACAAAGGGGGGTACTAGTATGAACTTATGTGGAGCACTAAACAAATGCCGCTACCGCATCGCGCGAACGGTAGGCGCGGCGGGTGGCCAGAGAATCTGATTCGCTGGTTTGTTGGTCGCGGTCTCGCATCGCGGTCGCTAAGATCGGAATGATTCCTTAAGGCCGAGCGCTCACCAGTAGACGTTGCAGTTGTATGGAAGCCGCGCCCTGAGCAGGTTTACATTTGTAGCTGCTTGTTTTCTGGCTGCCTAGTGCCGACTGCCTAGTGCGCGCTCGGCCTTATTTAACGCATTTAGACCGTCACATTTTCATATATTCTCTTTATAATGCTGGAGCCCCTTTCCTCTTGTCTCCATGGTTTGGACGTTTGGAGCTATCCCTACAACGTAGTAAAAGAAAATAATGTCAAATAACTTCCCTAGAAACATAACAAACGGGAACATCTAAAAAATCAATGTGCTAATTTAACACTCTAAAGATTGCCAAACCAACACTTTTCGCTATCTACCTACTACCACAGGGGCGACACTCTACATCAGACAACTCGAGCACCGGCGAATGTCAGCCATGTTGACGCAAGCCTAAGGTTAACACCGAAATAATTTTAAACGTCCAGCGGCCAGCTCCGTGAACGAAAGTCCTGGCTGGACAATACTCACGCCGCGCCGCCTCCGCATTCGCCCAGCCCGTACACACATACACACAGCCGCGAGCTGTCATTCGTGTAAATCGGTGGAGTGACGATTCGTTACGTTAGTTAATATAATAGGTCTTTACCTATGAAATTGCCGTTCTGCAGTACTGGCCATTTCGAATCAAAATAATATTTGTTTGGCTGAGAATTCTAATTTCAAATTAATTTTATTTTAAAAACATGGAATTCTTTTTCCAAAAATAGTAATTTGTTTATTGATTAGTGATACATTTTCATCGCATTTCAATCTTTTTCGTCATCATGGATACGTTAAAAATTCGAGTAATTATGGAATATGAGTACCGTCGTGGCAGCAACGCGGCACAAGCGGCACGCAACATCAACGACGATGTTTACGGAGCTAACACTACAAACCAACGCACCACCTGTTATTGGTTTGCTCGCTTCCGTTCTGGAAATTCCGGCCTGAAAAATAAGCCTCGCGGTCGTCCGAAGACTTTGGTCGACAATGACGAATTAAAGGCGATTTTGGAAGCTGATGATACACAATCTACGGCAGAATTAGCAGCCGCTTTCGACGTTAGCGTCAAAACAATATTGGTCCATTTGCGTCAAATTGGCAAGGTAAAAAAGCTTGACAAATGGGTGCCCCACGAACTCAATGATCGCCAGCGCGAAGTACGCGTCGAGACGTGCCTTGCACTGCTCAACAGACACACAAATGAAGGAATTTTGAACCGCATTGTTACCTGCGATAAAAAATGGATTCTGTTTGAGAACCGCAAGCGCTCAGCAAGTTGGTTGGATCCTGGTTCAGCACCTAAACCAGGGATTCCCAAAGTGGTCGATATCGGTTTACGTAGTCGACATAAACGAAAACTGATTTTGGGTGTCGACGAGGTCTAAAAATCGACCCCAATTAAATTAACACAAGTTCTTATTTAAAACTTTCAAGATAGGTAGGTACTGTATTGTTTATGTTGTGTTACGTGTACTAAGAATAATTAATATTTTTGTAGGAAATAGCATTGTTGTAGTAATGTAAAGTATCAAGTTCGTACAAGATGAAAAACTCGGCAAGTCAGTGTGGACAAGTTTGTGCAAGATAATGAGTTCGAGCGTACGTCTTTCAGGCGCGTTTTGAATTGCTCTCTATTTGACGCTTACGCAATTTAACACGAACGATCAACAAGTCCAAACGTGTTCCTGATATTTTACTATTTAATGAGCTTGCACTTAGGTTGAAAGTTCATTTGCGTTTTGAAATTCGTTGGAGCTTGAACGATAGTAACTCATATAAGTACTCATTTATTTCAAGAGATTACAAAGTTATTACATAGCTAAATTAAGTGAAGTGAAGTGACTGAAAAAGAATTTACAAAATGCTGAGCTCCCTACGCGCGTTAATAGCGTAACCATACAATATCTGCAGTCTATGAAAAATTTACAGTGTAAGTACCCAACAGTTTTTATCCGGCACAGCGCATCAGCATTGCCCCACTGTGTGATAGTGATCAGTTGAGCTATCTGTAGATTGTTTGCAACAGTTTGCAGTTGCCTCAGTTGTTTCAATTGTAAAAATTTACTAGTTTAATTTGTTTTAGTATTTGATTGTAATTTTTTTGCCCTATGGTAAACGCAACATATTTTAAATAGGTAGGTATAAAAGTATTTGTAAAAATTACTTACACTTTAGTTGTTAAGTAGATAGGTACCTAAACTTTGAAGTGTTCAGTTTGCTTTTGTTTTCGTTCTTATGCTGATAGGTAGGTACCTATACAAATACTTACCTAATACAAATTTTCTATACCTAATTACCTACTATAGTTACTTACCTAATATATGTATCCAAGTTTAGCAATGACTAAGTCAGTAATACCTAACAAACATCCGTTACCTGGGTGTGATAAAAATAAGATAGTGTACAAATTTAACAGTTTATTATTGTTTTTTATTTAGGTAGTTTCTTATTTTTTTTATTTGCAGGATTACTGAGAGTTCTATGATGGTGGACACGAAAAATAAATGCAGACAATATAGTTTGGACTACTTGAAGTTCGGATTTATTGTATCTCCATCAAATCAACACTTGCCGATGTGTCTCATATGTGAAAAAGTATTCAGTATCGATGTCATGAAGCCTTCAAAAATGGATGACCACTTATCAAAAGTACATGCTGCCAAAAAAGTAAGCCCTTGTCATTTTTTTAAGCACTTAAAGAAAAACTAGACAAAAGGCCATCCATAAGATCGATGTTTGCGTCATCATCTATTAAAGACGATGATGGTATACGAGCGTCCTATAATATATCTTTACTAATAGTGAAGTCAGGGAAACCACACACAATTGGAGAGCAGCTTATCTTACCAGCCATTGCGGAGGTCCTTAACAATGTGTTGCACAAGCCCGCACATGATATTTTAAAGAGAATACCTTTGAGCAATAACACCGTTAAGAGACGCATATACGAGATGGGACGCGATGTGGAAAACATTTTATGCAAGTTCTTAAAGACCAACAGTTCTGTCTCCAGTTGGACGAGTCTACATTACCCGGCAATGAAGCTGTGTTGTTAGGATATGTTCGATATATCAAAGATTAAAATATGTGCCAAGAACTGCTTTTTGCTACATATTTAGAGACTAATACCAGAGGAGAATCGATTTTTCAGACCGTGGAACATTTTTTTACTGACAAAGCTATTCCATGGAAGAACATTGTTTCTGTTGCGACTGATGGTGCACCGTCTATGGTTGGTCGTCATCGTGGTTTTATAGCTCACTTAAAGCGACAACTGCCTGATGTACTGGTTATTCACTGCGTGATTCACAGGCAGCATTTAGTAGCAAAAAATCTGAGACCTAGATTGCATAAGTCTTTACAATATGTAATAAATTATATCAACAAGATTTGAAGCAATTCTTTGAACTCTCGGTTATTTGCTCAGCTATGTGAGGAAAACGACGAAGTCTTTACTCGATTACTTCTGCACACTGAAGTTCGCTGGTTATCAAGAGGCTCTTGCTTAGAAAGATTTTCAGACATTTTTGAATCTGTGTTGGAGTTTTTACAAGAAAAAGATCCGAATTTGAAAGAAAATCTGAACAATGATTGTAAAACAGATATTTATTACGTGACTGATATATAAACAAAATCAATAATATCGGCCTTCGTGGGTAAACTAATCCTTTATAAACAAAATTTAGGCAGAAATAATATTCGCGGTTTCCGCATTTGTCAAAATTACCAGAAATGCTTCAAGATGATGACATTTTATTATATGTCACTCACTTGGACGCATTACACAAGGATTTTACGGAGAGGTTTGAGGATCTTTTAAATTTAAAAATTCCTCAATGGATAATAAATCCGTACAATACCACAGCCATAGAAGAAGCCAATGTGATAATGCAGGAAGAGTTGATTACCATCAGCACAGACGAAGAGCTTAAGCAGAAGTTTAACCAAGGCTATCAGAAGTTCTGGTTGCAACGCAACATTGAAACACAGTATCCTTCATTGTGGAACATTGCTGAAAAATACCTTATCGCTTTTCCATCATCATACCTAGTTGTAAAAAGCTTCAGTGTGGTAACAAACATTTTGACGAAACAAAGAAACCGTTTGAAAATCGAGGAACGTGGAGATTTAAGGCTGCAACTCACCGATATTGAACCTGATGTAGCTAGATTGGTAGATAGTCACCAGGTTCATCCATCACACTGAATGTTTTATTTTCTCTTTGCGAATTAATACTTTTTTAAATATAATTTCCTACCTACTTAAGATTATTTAAGTGCTATCATTATAAATTAAACTTGATATTTACTGAATTGTATGTATTTTTATTTTGTTAAATTTTGATGAGAAAATGAAGTCAACCTTATTCACTTAACCAAGTGCAAAGTTTTCCAGTTGGTATCTTAGTACCTAGGTATTTTGTATCAATAGGAAAAAAACTAAAGATAAGCCCCCTTATTCATAATAGTCTGCTAATTTAAAGCATTGCTAATTACTCTGTCTTCTTCTATTGACCTAAGTCAGAATGAAAAATAACACTCTGTAGCAGCTGTTTTAAGTTAGCGGACCATTATGAATAAGGGGGTTGATCTTAAAAGTATGTAATTTGGCCATGGGGGTCTGAGATAACAGTTCCTCATACTGCACAGCAGACGATCTCCAAGTTGCAAGAACTGGGGTTGGAAGCTCTCCGTCATCCGCCCTACTCACCAGACCTTGCGCCTAAAAACTACTACTTTTTCCAAAATTTGGATAACTTCTTGGCGGGAAAAAAATTCAATACCCGAGAGGCAGTACAAAATGCCTTTGAAGAATTTGTTGCCTGATTTTGTCCAGCTGATTTCTTTAAGAAGGACATCAATAAACTGCCACCGCGTTGGCAAAGATGCATTGATTGCATGGGTGATTACTCGATTAATACAAGTAAAAAATACAAATAAAACAAAGTAAAGACCAAATATAGTCTTTGCTACTACCCCGTAAACACTATCTGAATTTATGTTGCCATATCTGACCATTAGCCGACCCTTTAGCGATGCACGATGTAAACAAGTGCAATGCATTTCGTGACTCACTATATTATATTAGTTAGCATCGCGTGATGAAACAGTAACAAATATCAAACTTTGCCTTTTTATAGTAGCATAATATGTATTGCATACTAATCAATGTATTATTCGACGTAAATCTTGTCTACCACGATGGCTATATAAGGTTCGGTAAAATCAATGACGGATATTTTGGGCATATGATCTACTGTTTATGTAGTGTATACACAAGTGTATACACGATACGACGTGTATAGATCATATGCCCTAAATATCCGTCATTGATTTCACCGAACCTTATATAGCCATCGTGGTCTGGTTTAGGCAGAAAAATAATTGTTATACTCGAAAAAAAAAAACTGTTATATGGGGGAGTTTGCGTTGAGCGCAGCTTCACCTATACACGAGATGATTTTTTTACTTTGAGTATATGACAATATTTTTTGCCCAAACGTCTTTATATTAGCAGCAGATCATACACTTATAAAAATATTTTTTCATTCTACCCCATCATGTGGGGTATCGCCAAATAGGTAGGTAAGTATTTTATAAAACCGTTTCATACGCGACTTTCTAATAATGTAAACCATTTTCGAGTAATCGGCCCCCAAAGTGGTTTACAAGTTGGTAAACCTTTTTTTTACTTGGGGAAATCCTTTGTGGATCCCCGGCGGATTGGGGACAGATTGGGGTATATGGGACTCTCCCGGGTGCGTGATAGACGCATCCTGAGATACCGCACTAAGCTCCAAGGTGAGGCACCTCTCCTCCGCTTGTTGCTGGGCCGCCGGGCCCGCCTAAGCGATAACAGCAGCGGCCCAGTAAGCGGCATCCGCTTTCATCAGCAGATGCCGCTTGTAATAATAAAATGTTATATATTATGTAGTTAGTGCGAACAGCTCATACATTTTTACTAAGCATACCGTCTGCCCTTACAAGGACGTGAACCTGTGACCTTGTGACGTCCGCGAATTCAACCACTACAATTAGCAGCAACAATTGCTTGTAATTGCGTTTAGGAATTTTAATCACGCTATCACTTTGAAATCGACCTTATGACTTTTAATCTCCATCCACACTATTATTATAGGTTTGATATATTATATTATATTGATAGTTTTAAAAAGTAAAAGAGAAAATAAAATGGAATTATTGTTTTTTTAACTAACAACAGAGTGACCACGATAAAAAATATTAAGACCACGGACGGATACGCCAATCCATGTTGTCTTTGTCTGTAAAGTGGCTTTTCCAACGTATCAGACAAAGACAGTAACATGAATTATCGTAACTACTCGTGGTGTAATTTATACTAATATTATAAAGAGGAATGTTTCTTTGTTTGCATTGAATAGGCTCCTAAGCTACTGGACAGATTTTGATGAAATTTGGCACAGATAGCTACGGGGAAGGACATAGGCTACTTTTTACTTCGGCAAAATGTACGGTTACCACTATTAAATAATTAACTAAATTTTCTTTTGCGCGCACGAAGTCACGGGCAAAATTTAATTATTATTGGGGGGGGGGGGGTGTTTTTGGATAAAAGTGGAGATTTTATTGCCTCTGGCCTTCTAGACTAAATAATATGACGCTATATACTGTAAAAGCTGATGTCATAGATTACACATGAAGCAGAGATTTGATAATAACCACTTCCTTGTTATATGATACGGGCGTCGCGGGCCGCGGTGTCGATAGTAATTTACGACCGCAGGACTACACAGTTAATATAAATAGGCAACAAATGAATTGTATTTATATCACGGCGGATACTGGAGCGACAGTCGAATTAAGAGACGCTCAAGCCACATGCTGTCTTTGTCAATTTAGATAAAGTGCGGTCGCGGAGCAAGTAGAATTTCGTTCATTGACAGATCTCTTCTCTTTCATATTGCTATCGCGTTTTTCTGTGTTCCTGGGTCATGTGTGTATATTTAATATGTGTATTATACATTTCATAAATATCTTAAATATATGTATGTACTTTATTCCCGTTGTCTGGTACCCGTAACACAAGTTCTTCGAGAACTTACCACGGGACCAGATAAACGAATAACGTGGTGTGATAGCGTCCATAGATATTATTGTATTATTTAAAAATAATTGTAACGTTGTTGTGTTGTAGTTGACATTAAAATATCAATCAGTGGCAAGTAATTATTTTTCGACATTAGTTTCAAAGCACCCATAACATTAAATGGCCTAATTTGGCATTTGGTGTTGCCCGTTTATGTTGAAAAGCAACATAAAATATTGAGTCATTTGCTTTGAATACATGCCATATTAGTTATACATATTATGCAAGTGTAGCGTGTGCAGCGTATATGTTCTAGATACAATAGTAACTTTAGCATTATCATAAGTATTCTGTGTGTCTGATAAAGAATTTGAATTGAATTTTATATATAAGTCCGTAAAGGAAATTTTTTAATTAATAAAAAATTCTTAAAATGTGTTAATAATAATATAACAAACTAGCATTTGGACGCGGCTTCACCCGCGTGAAATTGGGTTTTAAACGATATCTTTATAATAATTTAAACTTTTCATCCCCTATTTTTCTCTCTTAGGGGTTAAATATTTGAAAAATACGTAACTCATTATTTTTCCGTACGCAATTCATACGAAATTTCATACAAATATGTCCAAGGAATAAAGAGTTTCATACAACATTTTATCCCCTATTTCACCATCTTGGGGGGTTGAATTTTGATAAATCCTTCCTAAGTGGATGCCTTCGTCATATGAGAAATACGTGTGCAAAATTTTAAATTTCTAGCCCTAAGGGCCCTGCCCTGTGCGCTGATACATCAGTCAATCAGCTTTGCCTTTTATATTACATGACACTACATTACTATTTAAAAATGTATTTATTGCTTTTCGAAGTATTCTTCGCGAAATTTGACACATTTTTCCATACGATGGAACCAATCATTGATGCAACCATTCCATTCGGAAGTTGGGGTCTCCAAAATGGCCGTTTTGTAGGCGTCCACAGCTTCTTCAGGTGATGAAAATCTCTGACCACGCAATTTATTCTTTATTTTAGGGAAAGTATAGAAATCATTAGGACTTAGGTCGGGGCTGTACGGCGGATGGTCTAATAATTCTATGATTTCTTGCTCTAAAAACTCTTTTGTTCTGTGCGCGGTGTGAGAACTCGCATTGTCGTGATGGAGTATGATGCGGCGGTTGTTCTCTTTACGGAGTTCAGAAACGACCTGTGGCAAACAAATGTTAGCATACCATTCTGCATTAACCGTTCTTTGTCCCTCAAGAGGAATAGTCGCAACATGGCCGGTTTTGGAGACAAACGTGGCCACCAGTTTTTTGGCAACACTCCGTGAACGAACAATTTTTGTTGGCTTTAACTCATTTTCGAACACCCAAACTCGTGACTGGTTTTTTGTTTCGGGTTCGTACGCGTATATCCAGGATTCGTCACCTGATACGATGTTGTACACAGCATTTGAGGATCCTGCGTGGAATCTTTCGAGAGTTCTGACGCACCAAGTAACGCGAGCCGCTTTTTGCTCTTCACAGAGCAAATGCGGTATCCATCGGGAAAACAACTTTTTTACACCTAATTGTTCATGCAAGATTATTTGTATTTGACTCATGCCAATGTCTAAAGTTGCCTGAATTTCGCGGTATGCCACATGTCGATCTTCCTCAATCAGCTTACGCACAGCATCAACGTTTTCTTGGGTGACTGCAGTTTTTGGACGACCTTGACGGGGATCATCACTGAGCTTGACACGTCCACGTTGAAATTCAGCAAACCAGCGATAAATTGTGGTTTTGGATGGGACTTCATCACCAAATGCAGAAATCATCTGGTCAACACACTGTTTTTGTGTTAAACCACTTCGAAAGTCATAATAAATCATCGCTCTAGAATTTTCTCGAGTCAATTCCATTTTCTCAACGACTAAACAAGTTTGACTAAACAAGACCGAGAATCTTTTTTTAAATAAATAAACGGTATTCGATTTTTAAAACCAAGGAGTTTTAAATTAAAAAGATTTTAATATGACAAGAACAGTGGAAATATTCCATTTCCGATACTTTTAGTGCAGCCCTCGTAATATCACAGAGGTATATTTGTTAAGAAGTTTTTTGTCACGAACACTTTCCCACGCGGGCGAAGCTGCGGGCAAAAGCGAACATACAGAGAGACAGACTTGGCGGGAGACTTATATTTATAATACATTTTAGAGAAAAGTCGAAAGTGTCCGCTGCTTGCCCGGTCCTGCCACGCTAGTTAACACGACCTGGTAGTCCCATTAGGCTGGGACTATATTGTCCGGAATACGGTAGGCCGGGGAAAATTCAGAGCATTGAAAATAGAACTCTGCGCTAATACAATAGAACTGAAAACCAACGTCTCGAGTGTCGAGCTGTCATAATATATGACATTGACATTTCACTCGACACTTGTGTATTCGAATTTTAGCTCTATTGTAATAACGCAGAGTTCTAATTTTAGCGCTCTGAATTTTCCCCGGCCTTCCGGATTCCGGATCATATAATCCCAGCCTTATCTCTTTATCCATTAGTCCAAATTATGTGCAGCAAAAGGAAATGATCTCATGTTTTAAATACTCGATACGCTAAATTATCTTATTTTGATAAAAAAAACATCATCTTACGATTTAAATATATTTTTTTAAGTATAAAAATCTTTTTATGGCTT
This sequence comes from Phengaris alcon alcon, assembly GCA_037179445.1. Classification (NCBI taxonomy): domain Eukaryota; kingdom Metazoa; phylum Arthropoda; class Insecta; order Lepidoptera; family Lycaenidae; genus Phengaris; species Phengaris alcon. The sequence goes on along the minus strand of JAYRCH010000044.1, from coordinate 380,006 downwards.
AAATATGCTGTCACTGACTTTTTTGCAGGCTCTATCAAACTCGAAAAATTTTCTCTAGAACTCAATAATAAATCTCTCATCGATAAGGCAGCGTTTCTTAAACACGATTTCGTTCGCCCGTTTTTTTAGGGTTCCGTAATACATAAGAAACCCTTACAGTTTCGCTCTGTCCGTCCATCCGTCTGTCTGTTTGTCTGTCCATCCGCGCTTCTAGCTTCTGTTATTATGAATATAAATGGATGAAAATTGGTAGTTATAGATTGTGTATAGATCTCGGTTTTGGCATCATAAAATAATAGTAATTTTATATTTTAGGCGTGGCTCCCCATATATGTGAAGTGGGGATGAAAAATATTTTTTCATTCTACAAAAAAAAATTTCTTACGTAGTTTCACGTTCAATAGGTTTTGTAAAATAAAAGTAAGGTTTCTACCAATCTAAAAAGTCATGTTTAATTGTATAGTACTTCTCTATACATGACTTTTTTACAAAGTCAACCATTTTCGAGTAATCCGCCTCCCAAGCGAGAGAGAGAGAGAGAGAGAGATAGAAACTTGTACGTTCCCATACTGATAGATAATGCTAAAACTCTTTAGGAAAAATATTTTGAGTGAAATCCGACAATATCTGTTGAAGTAAAAAAAACCTATTGCGCGTTGACAGTTACGGAACCCTCCTTAGACATGTCCTGACATGCTCTGGGCTAGGTTATTTTTGATTTATTTTGTAAATCCGACTTCCACGGAAAATACTTAACATTTTTCAGGTTAATATTATATAGCCTATGACTTTCAAAATATAATGTGGCTTTCTATTGATAAAATAATTTAAAAAAAACGGTTGAAGTATATCCAGAGATTACCCCTTACAATCTCGGTAAGTCACAAACTCACAAAGAAACAAATTTTACTTCTTTATAATATTAGTATAGTCCAGAATCCAGATGTTAGCCACGACTTCGTACATGAAATAAGAAGTCCCTGAGAACCGTACTTTTTGCTGCGAATAAAAGTACTGTGTGTTAATCCAAAGACTAAACTACTATCATATCAAATTTCGTCAAAATCCGTTCAGTTGTTATTACGTGAAAGAGTAACGAATATACATACATAAAACTTTCGCGTTTGTAATATTTTAATGAAGGATATCTGCATCGTCGTGTTTTAATGATTTCGAAAATCTTTGAATAGGAAAACATTTGTAGGTATTAGGCGTTTAAATTTTGACCTTGAAAGATAATTGGGATTGTGGTCACCCATCCTAGTTAAATCCACGACCGGCGTTGCTTAGCATGAGTTAGCGCTACGACCACAATAGAACTTCTCACTTATTCCTCCTGGTATTAACATACATCGATGATTTGGTAATACCTACGTCAAATTTCAGCCAGTTCAACTGATCAGTTATTCTATAGGATTTTATATGTTATATTCTTTAGAATATTATAAATTGTATATTTATGAACCGATTGAAATGAAACAAACATTAAATTTGAAGTGAAGCAAACCAAAACGCATCAGTGAAAACCGCATTCAAATCGGTTAAGCCGTTGACTTCGTACGCGGAAAAACAAATATCGCAGGAGCCGTACATTTTTCCGCAATAAAAGTAGCCTATGTGTTAATCCAGAGTTTAAGCTACTACCGTACCAAATTTCATCAAAATCCGGCCAGTAGATTCCGAGATTAGCGCGTACAAACGTACAGACAAACAGACAAAAAATCTAAATAATTGTTTTGGGTTCTATGTCGTACATGAAGCCCACCTGTAATAGTTTTTCTTATATATCTTCCATGTCCAGAAAGCGACCAGTTACGAATTTATTTAGAGTATAGATAGATACACAGCCGAACGTATAACTACCTCCTTTTTTTGGAAGTCGGTTAATAATTAAAATCGTTACGTTATGTTTCATATTATCAACAATGAATGATTATCAAAATAAGTTCATTTATCTTCCCAAGTGTTTTAAACATAAGATTTTTCCCTTACCATAATTTGGACGAATGGTTAAAGAGATACACACTCCGGACACGCAGCGGATTTTGTGAAAATTATAATTTTGAAAACTTAATACGCACTCTTTTTTATAATATAGCCAAATTGGTATAAAAATACAATATAAAAAATACATAATATGCAGTCAGGAAATAAATCGTGCGTAGAGCGCTAGCAAGCGGTCGCGCTCCGCAAATCTGCACAAATTGTTGCAAATATTAATAAATATTTAATATTTCGCGAGTCGCGGCTCGCTGCCGCTACGTCACCATGGCGCTCATTGTGTATGAGTTGCTGGCATTCATCCTGAACGTCAACAACACCATGGACGAGGACAGCATCGAGCAGCTCTGCAAGTCCACCTACACCAACGAGGAGATTTGCACGGGCAAGCTAATGCTGTCTGAAACGCTCGGCAAGACCACGCAGAAATTACCATCACAAAGAAGAGATGGGAGCGAACTTAGCTTACAGGACATCATCACCCTGTTGAAGCAGACGGATTCTAACGATGTACCGGCCTTTGTGGCTAAGAATCTCCACAAGCTTCCGGTGGTTGACCACGTCGACGCTTCCAGCCTGCTGAGCAAGTTTAACACCTTGAAGACCGAGCTGGATGAGATGCGACGTAGATTGGATGCATCGGAAAATACCATCCTCCATCCATCGGGGAGATGGAGAGCCGCCAAGCTAAGGAGAGCCCCATGGCCAAGGAGAGCCGCCAAGCTAAGGATAGCCCCATGGCCAAGGAGAGCCTCAAGGCTGAATCTCTTCGACCGGTCGAGGACAAGATCAGGAGGTGCGATGAGGAGGACTTTATTCTGGTGGAGAGAAGAAAGAGTAGGAAAGGAAGCCCGCCGTCGGCAACCATCGCGGCACCGCACCCTACGTACCCGAGCTGACCCTGTGGTGTGAGGTACCCGCAACGCAGCCGCACGTGTCCCGCCAGCACTGGTCCATGGAGGACGAGGACATCGTGAACTACAATCGTGAGAAGACCACCTATACTTTGAGGGTTGAGCGTCTGCAGTCTCGCCACAAGGTAAACTTCAGTTCCTTTGTGGTGAGACTTGTCTACCCTCGAGGTGGAGGCATTCTGGCCGTCGGGTGTAGTTTACCAAAGGTTCCTGGGGGAGACTGTCCAACGAAGCGCACATCACGTCGCCGAATAATGGCAATACGTGATAAACGAGTGTGTTTGTGTAGTGTGAGAGTGTTTGTAATAATATATAATGTATACAATTTTTAAATGTGTATCCGTTGTCTGATTGCCATAACACATTACACAAGTCTTGACTTAGCATGGGATTAGATTGGCGTGATGTACATTTCATCTTTATTGTATTGTATATTATTATGTGTGTTAAATAAAGAATTTTAATTTAACTTTGTAGTTAGTACCTACTCGAACTAGTAATCGAACCACACTCATAATTTCATACACAAGTAAAAAATGATTTACGAATTACGCACAACGAAGTGGATACGGGACAGCTAGTTTATAAATAAACGTAATTAAATACTTGTGCCTAGTTACACTTTACTAAATCATTCTTTATAGTGACAATAAAAATACCTTGATCCGAAACAATTGAATAAATTACACAAACCTTGTAAGCGCGCCAAATGGAAAACAAAAGTACAATAGAGTCATAAAATTATATTTCTTTGGCTTGTAATTATTTAAAGAAAACCGTGATCAAGTGCAGCCATTGGGTTAGACCTCAGATTAATAACTACAGTCCGTTCACTAGGGACTAGTATAATTTTCCTCTCATTGAGGGAAGTTATTTACCTGATGCAATGCTTCTTCTTGCTGCGGGTCGCGGTCCGTACGCACAGCGACGTCAACAGTCATCGCGCGCGCCAAAATGCGGTCCGCGTATCTCGTAATATCGTCTCTATCACCTGGAAATAAATATTGAATATGTGGCTCAGTGGTTGAGCGTGTTGGTGCTCAAGCCGGGGGGTCACGGGTTCGAATCCTGCCGAGGGAACAAAAAGTTTTTCCGTGTTCCTGGGTCATGGATGTATTAAATATGTGTATAATAAAAATCTTAAAGGAGACCGGCAAGTCGCCATACATTTACTGCCTGGTAATTAAAATACGAGGGTACAAAAAGTATTTATTGAACAAAAAAAGCAATAATATTATACATCAAACCCGGGGATAAAAGTTTCGCTCTGTCCGTCTATCCATCCGTCTATCCTCTCTTGATAACTTTGGTTATCTGTACTAATATTATAATGAGGAAAAGTTTGTTTGTTTGTTTGCATTGAATGGGCTCCGAAACTATACTGCGGCATTTCCCTATAAAGGGATGCCGTAGGATATTCTATTATGAAAGTAACTGAAATAAACTAGTCGCGCCGTGTCTTCGTCAGATATTTCTCAAATTTTTCTGTCTGCATATGCTGCAGAACTGAGCCTATCTACAAGATTAGCAATACGAGGACCCCACTGTAATTTACTATCTAGTGTTACTACCTAGAAACACAGTGGTGTCCACTAAGTTCATTCTCTCAACATATAATCGCATATTGGTTTGTACTTGCCTAACATTGGGCAAAGTAAACTTTTTGTTTTATTTGAATTTAAAAGTAAGTTGTTAACATTAAACCAATGTACTATATTCGAGAGAGCACTATTTACCTCGTCATAATCTGACTGTTGTCGCTTCACATTAAAAATTAGTGAAGTGTTACCGGCAAAAAGTACTATCTCATTATCTTTAACAAGATAAGGTAAGTCATTTATATAGATGAGAAATTTGCCTAAAATAGATCCCTGTAGGACACCGAATTCTATTTTGGTCCCAGTGGACATTTTACTATTTATCTCCACCCTTTGAGTTCTATTTTTAAGGTAAGAACTCAAAAGTTTGAGTGCAGAGTCCCGAATACCATAGTGGTGCAATTTTCTGATCAATGTAGCATGCCCAACACAATCAAAGGCCTTGGAGAGGTCGCAAAACACACCTAATGCATCCTGTAACCCCTCCCAAGCTTCAAAGATACTACAAAGAAGACCTATACCAGCATCCGTTGTGGATCGACCGTTAGTAAAACCATATTGATTATTATGTAATCAATTCTTTAAATAAAAGTGCACTAATAACTGTGTTAAAATATTTTTTTCAAATATTTTACTAAAGGTCGGTAGAATCGATATGTATGTAATTTGTCGGATTAGGGTGGCCTTACTCCCTAAACTGATACGATTTCGATTTACGAGGCTGATCCGATGTCGATTTTGATTCAGTTTCGATCCTGATGCGTACTCCCGAACAAAATCGAATCGAAATCAAGTTCGCGTTGAGATCGTGTCTTATCAGCGTCGTTAGCTGTTTCCGGTTGCTGACGTCACGTCCACAGAGTAAACAAGTTACAGCTGAGTGCCGTAGTCTATGGCAAAGATTAATAAAAATATGGAAAAATTATATATTTTTCACTTTAAATAACATTTTGTGTATGTTTATTCAAATGAATCAGCATCAATCTCATGCAATGGTAGGTTTTTAAAGGTTATTTTTCTAAATAATGCTGTGACAAATGCGTAAAGGTTTTAAATAACTTTACACATAACGGTGATATAATTTCAGTGAGTCGGTTTCTTCATATGACTAGTTAAATCTGCGACTCATGCGTCAAATAAATCATTTTTAAGGCGATAATTGCATCGAAATTCCTCACAATCCATGTCCATTGTTAATATGTTGAAGTTGATGAATCTTCGTGAATTGAGCAATTCCCGAACGCCGTATTCAATAACATTAAATAATGCTGCAATACTACAGTAAAAATCGCATAATTCAGTTCAAATACACTAAAACAAGCAAACTCGATACTGTAAATGAGACCTCCTTGTCTATCGTATAATTTGAGGTTTGTTTTCGATCCTGCCATTCGATTCTCAGTCGATTGATTTTGTCGGGAGTACCAAAAGTTACGATCTAACAAACTTCTCGATCCAGGTTAGTTACAAATTGTGCCACCGCACGATCGTGCGCTAGTGTAGGTGTCGGGAGTACCAAAAGCTATTGAGATCGAACTGATTCGATTCTCGATTGTGTCGGCAGTAAGGGGGCACATTTATTTCCAGCTTTGAATAAGAGTATGATATGCTCCGTTAAGTCAGGTGTATTCCCACACCACTTTTTATGCATTCATTGAATATTATCGCTAGATAATTAATAACTTTTGTAGACATGTCCCAGAGATCAGCAGTATTTTTAATATTCAGAAACTTAAATGTGTTAATAATATCTCTGGAGTCAATTTCTTTAAACTTTAAATGTGCATAACATTCCATTACATTGTCTCTGAGTAGTTTTACAGCAGCTGCAGGTGAGGAATTTAATTGTTTTGTAGTTGCGACAGTAGTATAGTTAAGGATTCCTTATAGACTTTATTTTTGGCATACATGTGAAGTGAGAAACACATTTTTTTTTCATTCTACCCCTAGTGTGACCTGTGAGGTAACAATGAATAACGTTTTTTTTCAAATAAAGGCGATTTCGTACATTACTTTTTATTATGTAAGGCATTTTCGAGTAATTGACCTCCAAAGTGGTTTGCAATTGGTCCCCCCCTGGCATTTCGAAACTATAACTGGTAGAAACTTGTTACTTATACGTCTTGCTATAAACCCTTTATCTATCATTTTGTACAATTCCATAATAGATTTACTGATAATCCCTCCACCTAGTTTTTTTATTCTACAGATGTGGCCTGCCCATTTCCACTTTAAGGTACCTATACATAAGGTATATATTATTTTTATTATATCTGTTATTTTTGTTTTCTCTGTTATTAGTGTTGGGTATTTTATGTTTTAATAGCTTTGTCCCGCGGCTCCGCCCACGTAAATATAGTATCGGGTATCCCACAGGAATACTGTATATTTTCGGAATAAAAAGTAGCCTATGTTTTAATCCAGAGCCTAAACTACTACCATACCAAATTTCATTAAAATACGTTCAGTAGTATTTGCGTGAAAGAGTAAGAAACATCCATCCATCCTCACAAACTTTCACATTTGTTATAGTAGTAGGATTTTTATGCCTAATATACTTCTTTCCAATTTTCTTTGGTGCATAGCTAGGTATGTTTCGTCTTGTTTTCTCACTGCCCAGGTTTGGCAGCCATATGTTGGGCATGGCAATATAGTAGTCATATAGTTTACTTTTGATGTGCAATTTGATCTCTCTGTTCTTTGTGACTTCAAGGCAGAACTGAAGGCAGTTTCCAGTACTTTTTCCACGATAACACAACTCTCCTTTTTATATAGTTATTTTACATATTCAATTTGTTTACTGCCTATTAAAATGTACTTCTCTATTCCATGAAACTAATTTTGAGCTTTGATAGCTATGTCCTGACATGCTATCGGTTAGGTTATTTATTATACAAACAGGGGCCTGTATATATTACTTAATTATTTATAGAGCCTAGTCAGTCATTGTAGTTCAATCTAGGCAGCCGCATTCAAATTCACATCTCACATGTGTGCAAAAGAGAAATTAATATATAAAACCAGTATCTTGTTTTGAATATAATATTAATAACCGACTTATCTTTCAACTACCATAGCTATAATCATGATAAACAACAACAAAAAACTTGACTACTACAGCATAGATACCGACTACCTGCTCAATGAAGAGGCTATGCTAACCGCATACTTACATTCAGAAATATCACCCAACAGGTCGGAATGCTTGATGCTGTCTAGTGTGGACAGCAGCGAGTCCTTCTCCTCTTCTATCCTCACAGTGTCTCGCCGCAACCTCTCCACCCTCAGCTCCACTTGGTCCAACACCGCTATGAGCCTGAAAGTATGTCTAGTTAATATTGGATACCAATATGTAACAGTGGGGAAGTATAGTTTTTAAAAAGCTACAGATTGTACTTTATCACTCGACTATTTCTAAAATTTGTCGATAGTAACTTTCCTATCCTAGCTATCCTACAATTTAATACAACCAGAAAATTTTAAAGACTCTCATGGTTTTATAGTATATGGTTACGGTATACTCTATGGTTTTTTAATGTCGATTAGCTAGCTGTAGTTTAGTTTTGCTTAGCGATAATAATTAATAAGTTATTATATTATAGTAGTTTGTTTTTGTTGCATTACTTATAATTTACTAAAACCATGTATAGCTTATATTGCAATTCTTAAAAGACCTTTACACTAATTAACACGCCTAATACATAGATTAAGTATCTGTTTCTTGTACATTTGCGTCTTGAGCTTGTTTTATTTTCTTGCTTATACTTATGTTTTTATGTACACTCTTTATTTGATTTATGTATATTACTTATGTGCTTTTATGTTTCACTGATTACTTATGCCTTTATGTGCACTCTCTTTATTGCTATTTGTAAAAACTTATAAATGGCTTGTAGTTAGTAACTAGATAATTTGAACTGTAAAAGTAGCTGTAAGTTTTCCGAACAAATAAAATAAAAATAAAAAATACTAACATACACATTTATTAAACTACCTACATAAGTACCTACTACCTAATAAACATTTTATGTGTATTTGTAGCTTAGGAGTTTGTTAACTCATGAACTGAAATAAATGATAAATAGAAGACACACATACCTCCTATATTAGATAATATTATGTTGCTATGTACTTAGTGGACTAATTTAGAACTCGTTAACAGGATTCCAATGGTATCTTTTTAAGGAGAGCTTACAAAGGACAGCACAAAAAATGATTCATGATTGCTTTTAATAGTAGTAGTTGCCTTTTTGGGCTCCAGCGTGGGCGATACAATTATTATAATATCTCTAGAATCTACCAAGAGGTTTAAAACACAAATAAATTTATATAATTAAAATTTTGGTAAAGTGCTATTACCCAAGAAATGGCATGCAACTTTAACAATTGTACGTGAAATATAAATGTCTGTAACCTGTCCTTAGGGGGTTGGTTTCCCAAAGCCGATGTTTCGTCAATAAGTGGAAGGCGAGAACTCTCCGACGGCGCGTTCCAATCCGACCCATACAAGTCTACCTCCATTTTCGCTAATGAGTCAGACGTTGACGATTCCAGGATTATATTTTTGGTTTTTATTTGTACCTGTTCTAACTATTTTGTTTTTACGAAAAAGCAAAATAGTTTTCTGATTCTCTCTTCAGAAATCTGTCAGTGTCATATTGTCAAACTTTCAAATGTCATTTGTCAGTAATGTCTTAATTTTTTTTAGTAGTGCGGCTTACGTGTACATTTACACAAACTGTACACACTTTAAGAAATAAAATTAGGTACCTACGTAGGTACGTAGTACGTAGGTACGTAGTACGTAGGTACGTATACGTAGGTACGTATACGTAGGTACGTATACGTAGGTACCTATGCCACTTTCTCCACTGAAACTATGTTCTATGGTTTTCGTTCCATGAAAGTTTTTACTAGTCGTGGTGGTGGCCGAACTTCAGACGTTAAGTGCCATACTTACCGTCCAGCCTGCAAATCCAATGTCGTGACTTTGAAGCGGACTTGTGTTGTATGCAAATTTTTTATATGATTGACACTAATGACACTAATGACGGCTATTAGTACCGGTGTTGGATTTACAGGCTGGACGGCGAGTAAGACGTTTAAAAGTCTGCTTCAAGGCCGCGGCGTTATATTTGCAGGCTGGACGGTGAGTAGGACGCATATGGCTCATTAGAAAGTAGTGGCTAACCTTTATAGTTCTTCAATTTTCTTTACCTTACCCCACTTTACGAAAATTGTGCCAAGGGAATTTTTCATACTCAAATGTAGCACAATTACACAGTTAAGTTTAAAAGAGGTAGGTATCGAATAGTTCAATCGATTGAAAGCCTAATAACTGCTTGTTAAAAACGTAGTCATTCAATAATTTGCCGGATTTTTGCAATACAAATTTGACAAATAACAAATAGTTTTTAACAAATAGTTATTGGTAGACAGGTTATTGAAACAGGCCGTTAGAGAATTTACGGATACCTATGTAGGTCTAACTCAGTGAGCGAGGGAAAGAAAAGTACGCCTGCGGCGCCCCTTTTTAACCGGCGCCACGTGCGGTCGCGCAACCGCGCTCCCCCTGACGCCGCTACTGCGCGTATTCCTCTCAATGACCAAAGATTACAATGGACTTGCCCTAGCTATGACAAGAACGTGTCCAATTAAAAATATTAATCAGCTGATTGTGAACATAAAATGGCTGCCGTACTAGAGTTCGGATTGTGTGTGTACAACAGTATCGATATTTTTAATTTTTGTAAGTTTTACAATAACTATTACATATATATATAAATAAAAAACTTATTTTACTAATGACATTGTACATTAATTTTACATTCTCAATCGCAAGTATCATTTAACCGACATCCAAAAAAGTTTTCGATGCTGAGGATAGTTTTATTCTGTTTGTTCTTCGATCATTCCAAAAAAGGATGGACCACTAAAAAAATTTAGTACCTAATTAATGATGGGAGAGTTAGCTTTATTAAAAATAGGAGAGGAAGTGCCATTTTTTTTATATATTATTTATCGTATAACTCAACACGCATAAGTTTTTATTAGTTTACGGACCCAGAGGTTATAATATAATTTTACTGTATATTATTTATATATCTTAAACTTTAAACGAGACAGACAATCTTGTATAATATATTTAATCGGTAACTCGAAAAGGGCGAGAAGTATTACCATGTTAGTACTAGTAGAGTTTTGGGGGAGAAAAATCGATCTATCTAGGTCTTGTCCCCGGGAAACAAAGCAATTTTTTTTTATTTATTCGTGCAACAATATATCAAAAATTTCAACACTATTATGTCAGTCCGATTGGCAGTTTTGTATGCGTTTTTTTTTTGGGATATTCGGAGTGTGGTGGGTTCGAATATCAGTCAGATAAATATTCAAGTGATTCTTCTTATTTTTTACTCCGAGCAAAGCTCGGTTACCCAGGTACTTTATTTGTATACTAGCTGAGCCAACTGTTTAAATAATTGGGTTATGAAATTAAATAATTATTGTATAAGTTTCAATATTTGTATAAGCGATAGTGTGTATAGAACTATTAGAGCATGTCCATATATTTTACACCTCGATGATTCCACCTCACAAAATTTAGACATCCTAAATGATTCAGAAACTAAATTTAGTCAAGTGAAATCCCATTTAGGAAGTTAGTATCCTAAATTGGAAGAAGTGTGGCTTCTGACTGACTAAATTCTAGTAAGCTTTATTTTTAGGACCCTAATAAGGACGCGGATGTCTTAATTTAGTGAGGTGGAATAAGCACTTATATAACCTGGCCACAGACGTTCATAATTTGACATTCTGTAAGCTGAATTCCTTCCTTAATTTAAGAATCTAAATCCATATACAACATTCAGACACCACATCACACACATATTTTCTAGGCTAGGATATAAACAAAAAATACCGCGACTAAATACATACCAGCTGTTTTGTTAACTGAATATTTCAAACCGACACAGCGATATTATTTTCAACAACTTAAGAGGACAGATTTTTAGGTTTTCGAGGGTGCAGATTACAAAAATTCATTCATTTTGGAATTTAAAAATGGTGGCAATTTATTTTTTAAAATTGATATAGGTGTCGTTTTCAAATTTTCTGGGGGCACTAACTTAGAAAATGACATCCATTTTGAAATTCCAAGATGGCTTTCAAATTTTATGTAACGTGACTGGAAGTCTTTGATAATCCTTAATTTTTCAAAATTTCCAGAGCATAAGAGCCATCCTGATCATCCAGTAATAATTTTCTATGATCACTTCTATTGGGTCCTATATCGAACTGGGGGTGGGGGAGGCAAATTTTATTATTTTTTCTGTAGGATGCTCCGGTTCTGTGATCAAAATTATACACCACATATTTTCTTAATTTAGCAAGAATTAAATAACCATTATATAATATAATATAATAAAATTAATAATGGTTATAAAATAACTGACTGACATCCCGGAATTTTAAACTCGATGTCATTTTCGTATTCAGCACCCTCAAAAACCTTATAGATGACACCTATAGAAATTGATACCTATCAATTTTACAAAAAATAAATATCCGCCATCTTGGAAATTCAAAATGGATGACTTTTTGTAATCGTCACCCCCAGAAACCTAGAAAATTTCCTAGGTTTCTGGGGGGTGACGATCTGAGTCTTAAAAATCGATGTCATTTTCGTATTCAGCACTCTCATAAACCTTATACATGACACCTATATCAAATTTACAAAAAATAAATAGCCGCCATCTTGAAAATTCAAAATGGATACCTTTTTTCTAATCGTCACCCCCAGAAACCTAGAAAAGGATACCTGTACATATTAATTTCAATAAAAATAAATGTCTGCCATCTTGGAATTTTAAAATGGATATCATTTTCGTATTTAGCACCCCAAAAATCATGTAGACGACACCTATATAGATTATACAAAAAAATATTCGCCATTTTGGAAATTCAAATCGAAACCCCGGAAACCTAGAAAAGGACACCCATATTCATTTTAATAAAAATAAATGTCCTGAAATTTTTAAATGGACGTCATTTTCTTAATCAGCACTAGGGAATACAAATCTCACGAGATTGGGGCTCAAGCGAGATCCCGCGAGTTTATGAATAACAATACTTTTTTTTTTCCATCCCCCTAACGTAATCAGGGCTTGTTATATATCTTTTATTTTCTTTCTCTTTTTTTTTGGTTCTTTTTCTATTTTATTTTTAAAATTCTTAATTCTACTTTTACAATTTTTCTTATTACTAATTTTTATATTTACAATGATTAGCTTCCTCCTTACAATAGTAATGCTGTCAATGTAAAGTACAATGTACTTGTCAATATTTACTTTTCTAAAAGTCAGAGAAATATAAAAGAGCAATTGTTTAAAAAGCCAATAATTACAATAAACATCCCATGATACAATAAAATAAAATCCAAATAATACAATAAAACAATTAAAATTTTCAATTTAAAATTAAAATGTCAATAAAAATATAAATCAATTGAAGCGTTATTTACAAAAACAGCCTCTGTCCAAAATTAGTTTTTTTTCAGGAACAAGAAAAAACTTAATAAAAAAAAATCTGATGACCATGTAGTTTAGCAATCAATTAAACTGGTTAAATAGTTATATTAGCTTTAAGAATAAACATAATAAACAAAGTCATGTCTTAGAAATTATACCTATAAACTAAGCTGAAAACCTAGGGTACCTGGACATTGGTGGTTTTTGTAAGAAAAATGAACTTGATTGTATACATATAATAGTGAAATGCTTACATCCTTAAAAAAGTTAACTTTTAATGCTCTGAAATAAACCTAGACTTAAACTAAACTTAGTCTTAACATAAAAAATATTATAGTAATTATCACTCTTCACCACTACTGTTGTCATCTCCTGAAATGTCCACATCTTCATCCTCTATAACATTTTGCTGCAGTAGGGAGTTGTAGTATTGTGTGTTCACTGGATTTGAAAGAAACTTTGCCAATTTTATTATATCTTTTAGTTTTCCTTCTTTTAAATGTAATGGACCCTTGTACAGAGGTTCAAATTATATATTTTCAGCTGACATCTTCTTTTTATTTCTTATACATATTGGTAGCCAAGGGCCGCTGTAAGAATCTCTTACAAACACATTTTTATCTTCATTCTGTTTAATTTTTAGCATCCTGATGCCTTTAATTTTCATTGCTGGTCTACTTTGTTTCAAAAAGTATGGTTCTAACCCTTTGTTAATGTTCAGGAAATCATCTTGACTAACATTAATAACTTCAAATGGTGAGGGCTTTTCTCTAGCCTCTTTAATAAGATGGTCCCAATCACTTTGAACTTCTGCTACATTCACTTTTTTTTTAGCTGACACCAGACTGAAGTCCTGATCATTGGGCAAATAGCTGTGACCGCAAATGGGAAAAATATACAAAACTTTTTTAAAAAGCTTCATACATACTACTAGGTAGAAAAGAAATCGGACCATGGTATAATTTTTATTTTGGCCTGCGCAACCATCACTGAAAATAACACAAGTTTCATTGTGGGCACCAACGTCATTGAAATATTTTAGAAGCATAGATGTCACATTATTCTGTCCTTTACCACCAACCATCTCATCATAAACATTCATGTAAGCTCTATCATTGCCTAAATCATGCATTCCAAAGAGGAAATACCACAGCTGGCGAGCATAAAATACATCTGAAGTTTTTATGTGTGGAAGTGGCAGGTTTTGCATGTAGTCAAATGAAATGCATGTTAATTGCCCCATCCTAGCTTTACCTCGGTAAATTTTCTTTAAATTTGTAAAAGTGTCAGCTTTTGTTTTATGTAATTTATGTTCAAATTCCAACCTTTTCTTCTCATTTTCATCACTGCAGGCAGCAATCTTATTAATCATAGAATCACAATATGCACATGTATCACTCCTTGGTAATCCAAATTTTATATTAAACTCATTTGTGAATATTTCCCAGTAAGCTTGGTAACTAACATTAATGCGGTAACTATAAGTTTAAAAACATTTTCCACATTTTTTTCACGCTTAAATTTTCAGGCAAATAAAAACGGTTTGGGTTCTTTCTGATAGAGTAGTGTGATTGCCTTACTTTAAATGATTTTATGTGAGCTCTCACTAAGTTAGTAACTTCAACAGGAGTTTTCTTGTACCTGTTGGTAGTATGTTTACCCCTCTGGTCAGTGGGTGCTTTACCAAACTCAATGAGATGTGCTTGAATTCGCCTCAGCCTGGCTCTTTTAATACCATAAAGGCTAAGAAATGCCTTTTGACAAATAGCAATATCTTGGTTGTTAGCCCGGACCTTATAGGTATAGTAAGCGTTATGGCTTTGCAAGGTCTCCACATGAAAATCTTGATCATCATTATTATTTCCGTCATCAAGTTTACGAGACCTGCGACGTTGAATAGCGTGAACAGTGATAAGGCCTGCTAAATGAGAATCTTGAGCATTTTTATCTTGTAGGTTATTAAAGATATCCAAGAGCTTTTGTTGTAGGTCTTCACAATGATTAAAACATGAGTTTCGGCAGCTGAAAAAAGATAAAACAAAATATCAGATAAGGTCCACATAGAATCAAAGCAATAATATAGATTAAAACTTTATTAATACTAACCTGCAACGCATCCCAGTCTGTCGTTTCGGCACTGTTTTACCAACATGATTTACATGTTCTAGGCCTTGAACTTTCAGGTTTTTAATAATAGCTTCCTTTTTTTCTTTTCTCCTCCGTTTAGCCGGCCAATTAGTTTCATTTTCAGCATCACTTTCGACAATATTTAAGTCCATTTTCTAAGCAAAATGACATAAAAGCCCTTCAAAATGGTTTGACGTCCAGAGTGGAATGACAGTTTTTTTTTCAATAACCGCCAATGTCTAGTACATGGGTTGTTTTTGCCAAATTCCTACAGTAGCATGCAAACCTTGGTTGTTTTTGTCAAATCACCATATTTTTAACCTCCAATAACCGTGTATCTGGGCTGTTCTTGTAAAAACGAATAATACAGATCGATAGAGGGTCATTGAAAGTGTTACCAGACATCAAAATATACTTTTCGAAAAAAGTGGACAAAGGTGGTTTTTGTAAAAAACGCTTCAATTAATATAAAATACAATTAAAACACAGCACAGCGTTCAACTAACCCTAATATCACAATGTAAAACCTACCACTAAGAACCTAACACTAATTTTTATCACAGTTTAAAATATTGCAATGTTTCTTATTTACTACACCCACAATCCTCTTACAAAAAGAGAGGAAAATGTCCCTCTTCTTTCCCCCCAGGATGGCAGGCAGGTTCTCACCCGTCACCGATGTGCCCAATTTTTGCTCAATATCGTATCTATTGCTAGCAAAAATGGGGCACTCGAGTAACAGGTGAGGAACTGTCTCCTCAACTCCCGGCTGACATGAGCACGACGGATCCTCCTTCAGCTTGAACCTGTTCAAGTAGAAGGCGATTCCGCCGTGTCCAGTCAGAATCTGTGTGGTGTAGTGTGTGATGTCTATCTTGTTTACTATCTTGTATGCAGCAGCAGCGCTTGGGAAAAAGAGCTTCGTGGTTCCGGCCGTCCCTCCCACTTCGTATCTCCTGTCCCATTCCTCAACCGTATCCTCTCTTAAGATACGCTTGACGAAAGAAACAGGACACAGATCGTAGTCAGGCTTCCTTTTCAATCGCAGCGCGGCCTCCTTGGCTAATTCGTCAACCCTCTCATTCCCTCTCAACCCTGCGTGCGCCTTAATCCAAAACAGGGAGACCTCCCGCCTCTGCGATACAGCTTTTCGGAGGGCCTCCCTTGTTTGCACTGCCAGGGGATGAGGGGAACTAAGGGTGACTGCCTGGAGAGCCGATCTGGAATCGCTAAGGATACTGACCTTCGCCATTCCACTCTTGCAGGCTATACTTACTGCTCTCTGGAGCGCTAGAAGCTCGGCTTGGTAGACGGTACAATATGGCGGCAACGCAAGCTTGACGGCCTTCGTCTCGACCTCACCCTTCCATACGGAAAGTGCGGCTCCGACTCGACCCTCAATCTTGCTGCCGTCCGTATAGATCCTATGGACGTGGCTGTTAACCACGTCTGCATACGAGTCCTCATCTACCAACCCGAACCTCAGCTCTACCTGCTCTGCCGGATGTGGGTCCTCGATCGCTGGAGCCATTCGCTCCACCTCCCTGTCTTTCAACGCCGGGTGCGGTACTCCCTTCTTGATCTCATAGAGCCTCGAAGCTTCGAGTATCCTGAGATCAAGAGGGAGTATCCCAGCCAACAGCATTGCAAGAGTTCAGGGAGACGGTCCGATATACTCTGCAAATCTTCTGGGCAAAACCCCGTTGGACGGAGTTGAGCCTTTTCTGGACCCCCATCTTTTCCACGGTGGGTGCCCACGCTGCCGATGCATACAAAACAGTCGGTTCCACTACCGCGGTATATATAATTTTGACTATCTGGGGGTTAAGCCCCCAGCCTACCCTAGCTGCTCTAGCTAACTGTTTGTACCGAGCTATTCCTTTCTTGCATACTTCTCCTACATGGTCGTTGAACGTGAGGCCTGCGTCTATGGTTAAGCCTAGTATTTTCACCGATTTAGAATACTTTAACTCCACACCCCATCGAGAGTCGAGGCACATCGTATTTTAGTTTTTTAGTTGTGAGTAGGGCATATGTTTTATGAGGAGCAAAGTTCAGTTTATTTATTCTTCCCCATTCCCTTATCCTGTCCAGCGCTCTGTTCGCCTTCCCTTCAATCTCCAAAGCTGTGTGTCCGTCCACCACAATTACAACGTCGTCGGCAAATGCTTGGTTCCATACTTTCATATCATCTAACATCCATAGCAGGGGGTCCAACAAGAGGTCCCACAGGATTGGTCCGCCTATGGATCCCTGTACGCACCCCTTGTTAGTCTCCCCGTTCACTTCCATACCCGCATACCTTACATTCACTCTTCTTTCACTCAGGTAGCTGCTGATTACCCGCCTCATGTTCCCCGGACACCCAACGTCAGCTAACCTAACCTTTATGGCCGGCCACCAAGCATTGTCGAAGGCCCCCTCTATGTCCAGCGAAACCACAACAGAAATTTTCTTCTCCTCTCTCCGTTTCCTGATGTGGTTCACCAACCTATAGAGGGCGTCTTCGGTGCTCCTTTGGGGCATGAAGCCATACTGGTTAGGGCTAATCTTGGGCAGCAGGTAGAACCTAAGTCGGACGACTAGCATCTTTTCGAAGATTTTGCCGAGAACAGGCAGGAGGCCGATCGGTCGATAGGCTTTTGGTACCCGGTACGATTCCCTGCCCGGCTTCCTTAGCACCACCACGGTCGCCCGCTTCCACTGTTTGGGGAAGCAGGCGACGGTGAGGCACCTATTCAGCAGAGCAAGGAACCATTCCGGGTCACATTCCACTGCGTGTTGGCAGATGTCCGACGTGAGTCCATCCGCCCCGGGGGCCTTTTTGGGGTTGAAGGACCTTACGGCTCTCTTCAACTCCTCCATGATGAAAGGAGGGTCGTCCGGACCCGCCGGTGGTTCGGTGTCCAAGGACTCCGCCCGCCGGTGTTCCTCGCTTTCATCACGTTCCTGGTCCTCGGGGTAGAAGGTCTCCGCCAGCCATTCCGCGGAGCTTCGGGCGTCGAGGGTTTCACCATCCCTCGTAAGGGGCAGATCCTCCTCCCTCTCTCTGACTCTGCTCAACACCCTGTAGATGCCCTCCCAGATCCCCTCCCTATCCTGTTTCCGGCAAAACTCCTTCCAGCTCTCAGTCTGTGCATCTTTTACTGCCTTTTCATACTTCTCTTTCGCTTCCAGGTACAGTCCAACTACGCGGTCTCTGCGATCAGGCGCAGCGTTACGGATCCTGCGTTTCCTCGTGGCGAATAACAATACTGCGAGATCTCGCCAATTTCGAGATCTCGCGAGATTCGCAGTTTTTTTTAAAATAATCACAATATTTGAATAAATTAGGAAAAAAATAACAAAAATCATAAGTATTGATAAACATTTATTTTCACGAATTTTTTCTATAGACTTTTATGCATCAAATATTGTTAGACGTATCTATCTTTAATTTTGTTAAACTTGTATGTAGTAAACTTTGACGTACGTGTCTATCAAATAACAAATGATAGAAACAACCAGTCTTTTCTTCTAATATCAAACAAAACAACGAGAAGTGAAGAAGAGAATAGAAGAAGAAGAATAAGAAGAAACCAATTAGACAGACTATTAGAAATTACAGATTAAATAACAAAATATACCAATTAAATACTGTACGCATACTTGAAGCTTACTGATATGAGATGGCGCTAGCGTGCCTGGCCTCGTCTTCTCTTTCCTTCTCGTACCCTCTCGCTCGCACAGCTACCTTGAGAACCCCACCATGGCGACGCCACAAGCAGTAGCCTAATTTAATTTCAAATCATTGGCGTCAAATTTTCGACCCGTCTGCACTTACCAACAGTTTATTTTGTGATAAGTGCTTAAGTTTTTATTCTATTTTATAAGTGTGAGCCTGATATAGCAGCTATTCATGTAAGTGCTCACTTTTATTTTCCTTACAAAGTGAATACAACTAACTAACGGTTTTTACCGTTCGTATTGAAAATATTTCTATAAATAGATCATTATTTTTATAGAAGCTATAATAATTAAGTTATATATGCTACCCTCTAAAGGAATTCAGTAATTTTATAAGAAAATTTAGAAAATTTTACCACTTCTAGAAATTTTTATCTACCTTCAGATAAAAATTTCTAGAAAACTTTCTTGTACTTATTTTTTAGATTTCTTTATAATTAGAACTAAACACACCGGCATATTTAGCGGAACACAAAAAAAAGGTCCATAATTAAAAAAATATGGTTTTCTTCTTCGAACCTTCTTCGTACCGTACGCTCACTTACGGTTACACCCCGCACTGCTTCTAACTCATGTCGGGCTTGGACGCCCGTAAAACGGGGGTTCCTACGTACACGAAGCCGAATGAAACGATCATCCCTGCTCGAAGTGCGTCTTTTTCTGCCTTGTCTTGCTCTTCTCACATAAGTACCGGTCTCCCTGAACCGTTGGATACTGCGATGGATCGTTGAAACTGGTCGACGAAGATCTCTGGATATCACTCTGTAGGTTTGACCATTTCATCGCATTTCGAGTGCCCTGGCAATCTCCGTTGGGGCTAAGTCAGGCATAATTCAGTCCTCAACTCCAAAAAGATACGCGATTTAAAAAAAAACTAACAAAAAACAGTATTTCAATGAAATTTTAAATCAAACTCAGAAGGAAAAAATACTCGAAGTTCGCTCCAGATAAGGTGTATTTGAATAAAATTAAAACAATTGCATAAAATGTGATTTTCAGTTGTTTTCTTAATTTGAAAATATTTCTTTTTAAATTAAATGACGTATAAACCAGCCAGCAACCTTATGCATTGTGGTAATGCTTTTTACGTTCGTGCTTTTTAGTTTTAAGTATGTACGTATTTTTAGTAAAACACAAATCTTTCTATGGTTTTCAAATATTTTTAACTACCGTCAAGGAATAATTTTGTTTTTCGTTCATATCTTACATTTTCAAGCTTTTTGCATGGAATCCTAATATTAGGTTTCGTTTTTAGCATGGAAAAAACTAATGATGAAGTTGACCCGGTCGTAGATAAACCGGGCCCGAGTACCGCCAACAACGACACTAGCTCGGATTCTTCATCTTCCTCTTCCTCATCTTCTTGTACGAAGAAACGGCGACAGCGCCACCGTAAACGCAAGGATAGAGTTTTGAAAAAATTGACACAGGAAGTAGGCGAACTTAAAAGGCATCTTAGATACAACCACGATCACGTAGATAAAAGCTATTCGCCTTTAGTTATTGATAACGTAGACCTCGACAGAGACTATTATAGCGATAATATTATTGACGATCAAGTTAGTGGTAGTCTTTATGATTAAGAACATACTAATAATGCCAAGTTAGATTTTAATTTTGATATTGGAGTTAAATTAAAGGAGCCTTCGGTACCAAAGGCACCTGAAAAGTTTCTTAATTTGCTGCAACAAATTCAACATTTTGATAAAGATGAATGTAGCGAAGTTCGCTATGCAGAAGTGCAAAAGCGGTATAATCATACGCCAGGTTTTACTGATTTAGAAGCTAACGATGAGATTAAAGCTTATGATAGTCTACGTCATTTAGCTTACGCAGATAAAGCTTACGCCGGTATTACCTTTCGTTTGCTAAAACAGCGCGATGCTCTGCAACAGACTCTAAACTTACTTTTATCTTGGGCTAAAGATGAGGTAAACCTAAATGTCGACTCTTTGCATACGAAGGTTAAGGAATTATTTACAAGCGGCGATTATGCGTCTGTTTCTGCCGTCCTCTTACAGCTCGTTTATGGTCACAGAGCTGAGGTGATACAGATGCGCCGAGATGGGATCATAAAATATGTATGTGATCCACTAACCAAATCATATTTACGCAAAATCCCTCCTTCAAATAAAAACTTTTTTAATTCTGAATTGCTATCGGGAGTTCTTGATAAGGCAGGTGGCGTTAAGAAAGCTTTTATGCTTTGATAAAACTAAAAAGTTTTGGAACTACCTCGCAGGTAGTTAATAGTGGCTCTAATCATCCCCCGCAGGGAAATAGTCATACGCCCTCGCAGGGCACATCTCAAGGTTGCTGTGGCTCTCACGACCGTTACAGAATTACCAATCCTCGCAGGGAAGGTACACAAGTTATCCCTCGCAGGGTTCTCACGAAAACTCTAACGCATGGCGTAGCAATAAAGCTAACCGTAGTTCCTTTCGACAACGAGTCGACCGGCAGCCAGCTGTACGGCTTGAGCATGCGAAGGACAATAGAAAATGGCCTATTAATAGATAATCCAACTCAGGTAAGAGAAGAAGATTCTGACTCGAGATTCCAAGCGGGCCGACTTTGTGCGTATCACAGTCATTGGAGGGCGTTGAAGGCACCACGTTTTCTTAAAAAAATAATAAAAGGTTATCACATACCCTTTTACAAGAAACCTCCTCTTCGCCTCCCCGACATGACACGCACCTGCCTAGTGACAAGAAAGTGCGAAGCAATGTCAAAGGCACTTCAAAAGATGAAGGACGAGAAAGTTCTCGAAGTAGTTCGATCTTCCCTCAGCTTCATTTCGAGCATGTTTCTCGTTCCGAAACAAGACGGCTCGCACCGTCCAGTGTTCAACTTGAGCAAGTTGAACGAATATGTACTAAGCGAACCATTTAGGTTAATAAATACGAACAGGGTCCCAGACTTCCTACAACCGAACGATTGGTTGTGCAAAGTGGATTTGTCCCAGGCCTACTTCAATCTACCAATCGAAATTCTTCAAATGACGTGTCTTCCCTTTGGTCTCAGCACGGCCCCAAGGGTCTTTGCCTGTTTAAGCAACTGGATTGCTCAAATTCTAAGGGAACAGGGTATACGCGTTATAGTATACCTAGACGATTTCTTGGTGGTCAATCAAAATTGCCATATACTAAAATCACATATCCAAATTGTAGTGGAAAGACTTCAATATCTGGGCCTTCAAATCAATTTCGAAAAGTCAACGCTGACTTCGTCCAAATGTCTGACCTTTCTTGGTTTTCAATGGGACCCATGGCGCAATGTAAAATCTCTTCCGTTAGAGAAGGTAATAAACCTAAAAAGAAAGATTTCCGTAATCCTTTAAACTCAAAAAATACACCTAAAAGAGTTGCAAAGTCTTGTCGGACTCCTCAATTTTGCTCGGTTTGTGATTCCGAGGGGACGACTACACTTTCGAGACACTCTTATGTTCTTAAACGTTGCCATGAAGAGCCCGCTTACTGCCGTGCATCAGT
Organism: Phengaris alcon alcon; assembly: GCA_037179445.1. Classification (NCBI taxonomy): domain Eukaryota; kingdom Metazoa; phylum Arthropoda; class Insecta; order Lepidoptera; family Lycaenidae; genus Phengaris; species Phengaris alcon. Next base: position 357,621 of record JAYRCH010000044.1, on the reverse strand, counting down.
TGCCAAACACAGTAGAAATGGAACTGCAGTGGTGGATGGCCAATTGCGACCTGTCGTCACAAATTCATTTTCCATCTCCAACGAAATTATTAACTACGGACGCCTCGGACGTAGCCTGGGGAGCCCAATTGGAGAAAATATCTTTGAGTGGAATGTGGACAGGTCCAGAACAAAATTTGCACAGCAACCAAAAAGAAATGTTAGCGGTGTTAAAGGCACTCCAAAGTCTATGTCACAAGATAAAGAAATCCACAGTCCTCCTACAGTGCAAAAACAAGACTGTTGTGTCTTATTAAAAAAACGAGGGGGGGACCAGGTCATTACCGTTGCTCCAGTTAATAAAATAAATATTTCACCTTTTAGACTTACACCACATAGAACTACAGGTACACCACTTACCGGGAAGGTACAACAGTCATGCAGATCATTTATCACGACATCCGAGTCTTCCGGAATGGCTATAACTGCCTCATTGCACAGAGAACCTGTTCAAGAAATTCGGAATACCGATGATCGATCTCTTTGCAAGCGAAACGTCGAAAGTAGTTTCCAATTATATGAGTCTGGATCAAACGGATCAGGAGGCGATATATCACGATGCGTTCTCCCGAACCTGGAATTATCCCCTCGCTTGGGTGTTCCCGTCACCTTATCTAGTTCCCAAGGTGCTCATGCACTTGAACAAGGCGACAGGGTTCTATCTGTTGGTAGTCCCGAGATGGGAACGAGTATTTTGGGCGGCGGATCTAAGAACCCGAGCAGTAGCAGCCCTGTTCACCATACAGAATCTACACCTGAATTTAATAGACATTGCGACAGGTCATCCCCCAGCAGGAACCCAAAACATTGAATTGCAGGTGTGGAAATGTGGGCGTGGACAGAGGAGCTAAAGGACTGGAATATAAACCACCTTAATCTCCTAAAAAGTCTTGACGTCCATCGACACTAAACACTTACAAAGTGGCGTGGAACCGCTGGCTCAGATGGTGCCGCACTAATAAAGAAAATTCCACTCATCCGTCGGGATCTGTTCTGGCAAAATATTTAGCTGATCTTCATCTTATTGATGGTCTAGCTTACTATACTATATTAGTACACAAGTCGGTCGTGTCGACATTGTGCAGTGTTGAAGATGCGGGCAAATTATCTTCACATGTTCTGGTAAATCATATGCTTAAGTCTATCGCTATAAATAAACCAGTCTCTAGAAAAACAAGTGTATGGGATATAGACGATTTATTGAAGCATTTGGAAAAGCAAATTATCGATAACAACAATGTTTTCCAACCTTGTCGACATACAGCCACCTTGCTCCTTTTATGCTCAGGCCGAAGAGTCCATGACTTGACATTATTAGCGGTTGATTCAGAACACTTCACTGTAAATGAAGACTCGATTTGTTTTTGGCCTCTTTACGGATCTAAAACTGATTCGCTCTGCCGTAGCGTCTAAAAACTGGGTTGATAATTTACCTCTTGATCAAATATTGGCCAAAGGAAAGTGGCGATCAAGTAATACTTTCTCGCGTTTTTATCGCAGAGAAGTAAAGTCGTCTCGCACAGGTAAATCAACAAGTTTGGCTCAATTATTTAGCCCTACAAACTGATTTTATATTTACTTTTACTTTATTCTGTAATTAATTTATACTTTACTAATTAGTAGAAATCAATAAATCTATTGATCTTAGTAAGGTATTTTTTAACATTCCTATTTTCTAAGCTCTTCTAATGTATAATATGCCTTCACATTGGCGTCTTTTTCCCGTCAGGCGATAACAAACAGGTCTCATATCAGTAAGCTTCAAGTATGCGTACAGTATTTAATGACGGTGTTTTACCTGTAAATAAAACACATATTAAATACTTACCTTACTTGAAGCTTACATTTTTAATACTGCCTGGTGATATTCGACTCAATGATTTGAAATTAAATTAGGCCACTGCTTGTGGCGTCGCCATGGTGGGGTTCTCATGGTAGCTGTGCGAGCGAGAGGGTACGAGAAGGAAAGAGACAAGACGAGGTCGAGCACGCTAGCGTCATCTCTCATATCAGTAAGCTTCAAATAAGGTAAGTATTTAATACCTATGTGTTTTATTTACAGGTAAAACACCGTCATTAACTGAAAGATTTGTTCAGTTCAAATCACAAGCTATTAATACGAATTATTTTTCGACCAATCGCACGCACGAATCTGACAGAGACCTCGTCTCGCGACCGCTACCTCATTCCGCCGCCTCCCGCGCACCGAAACCGACAGATCGCAGCCCCGTCCAGTGCTGCCAACCGTACGATTTAAATCGTATTTATACGACCTTTTTGGCTCTTGTACGATGAACGATTGAGTTATCGAAAATACGATATTTTCAAATCTTATACCCATGATGGGTTTATGATTTGAAAAGACATAACGAAGTAAAATCAGATGACAAATTAAATAAATTTTTGATATAAAAAAAAACAAGTAGAAGACTTGAACGAGCTAACCTTTTTTGTATTTTTATGAATGTATCCAATAATTTTTAATCTATATCATTCGCACTTTAATGAAATACGCAGCGTATTTGTATATGAATTCTGTGGAGTCTACTCTCTGTAGATGTCTATGGGATGGGAATCCCCGGCGGGGATTCCCCACACAATCTGACAATCTTCTAAGGGAATCTTTATCTTCTATACACGGAATGTAGGATCGGCTAACCCTGATATACATTTGCGGTTAATATATGAAAGGTTATGTAAATATAAAATGTCTATTAATTTAAGTAAATGTATTTTTGGACAATCCTCTATATAATTTTTAGGCTATTTAGTTTCAGAAAAAGGCATAAGTCCGATGACGGATAAAGTTAAAGCTATCGAGTCATACCCGAAATCGGAAACAATAGAGCAATTACGTAGATTTTTGGGCATGCTAAATTTTTATAGAAATCATATTCCTAACGCTGCTCGAGTTGAAACCACACAAAATGCTTCAACCATCGCAACCCCGTTGGCTCTACAAACAAAAAAAAGGCAAACACTAGTTGCAGTTGTGGAGAATACTCGAACAGTGGAATGCATTGAAACTGTTCTTTACAAAGACATGACTTAGTGTGAAGCTTATTTCAACAGAAATCATATTTAACACCCTAAATGATCCATTCATCAAATTATATTTCAGTTTCCTGGCATGGGTTTTGCCCAAATTTACAGAATTCAATATTTTTTTTCAGAGAGAAAGCGTTGTCATAACTTCTCTAAACGACAAAATTTAAAGTTATTACCGTGACATAGGTACTACTCTGTTTTTTAAACAGGGATTATGTTATGAGACATGATCTTGAAATAATTGATTTCGAAAATAAAGAAAAATTCTTATGAAACAAAACCTAGGTGTCAGAGTGATGAACGATCTCAAAAATTTTGAAATTTCTTGAGACCAATCGGAGCTCAACAGATTTTTAGTAATTGTCATCACTTCCTGGTTACCAGTGCCAAGGAAATAAAAAAACGTTATCGTATGAGTGACCCACTTTTATCAAAACTGCATAATATACTACATCCTGAGAATGCAAAAATGCAAAATGCAAAATCATCAAAATTTTGTGAATCTGTTCCTTCGATATTTTCATTAATTGAGTTATTACCTATAATAGTACTGGAAGAAAATGTTAGCTTAATTAAAAAAATCGATGATCAATGGAGAAATATTCAAGGAGTATTCAATAAATTAGATGTGACTTTAGCAATTGACAAATTTTGGAGTGAGTTACACGTATGTCAAGATTTTAAGGAGCTATCACAATTCGCATTAGACACCTTGTGCATTCCCCATTCTAATGCTCAATGTGAACGAGTATTCAGTCACATTAATCTAATGAAAACAAATTGAAGACAGAAACTGTAAATGGGACTTTGTTGGCTGCACAACATATTAAGGATGCTGGATCATGTATCGACTTCAAGCCATCTGACAAGATGTTGCGCAAATTGAATTTAGCTATGTACAAAAGATTATGTATGATTATGATTATATATGATTATGTATGATTTGACAGTTTTAATTGCTATAGGTGTGTTTGTTATTGCTGTAAGCAACTGAAACTGTCAAATTGTACATACCTACATAATCGCAAAAGTTACGATTTCAATCAAGTGAAATCGAGAAATGTTAGCATCAGACCTCACATAATCAAGTTAGAGGACATTCGTAAATATTGATTCAAAATTTTAATTACATTCCGTTTTAAAATGATTTACGTTGTTTTATTGAAATTTCATTACGTATTATTTTTTCCTTAAAATGTCGGCAAAATACGATCTTTTCTAGTCTATGGTACGATTTTCTAAAAACTAAAGTAGGCAACACTGGCTCCGTCCGTGTCTATGTCCGCGCATACGTCTGTGGTCCGCGCCCGCGCCAATAGAGTCCGGCTAGCGAAAGATGAGACTGGAAAAAGGCGGCAAATTCAAAAAAATCTACGCATGGCAACCTTGTCTATAGTCGGAATTATAGTTTTGATACTTGATTATTTATGACAATAATATTATATTTTGTTAGGGACAACTCATTTCAAGAAAATGAAGTTTATTGTTGTTGTTTACTTAAATTTTATTTTGTAATATATTTTATGATGAATTAAACGCATGGAAGACTCGTGCATGTTTTTGTGGGAGTATTAAAACTTCTTCTTTAATACATCATGAAATATATAACAAAATAAAATTTAACCAAACTATTATCTTCATTTTCTTAATTTTAGCGATCCAATCGTTTATGATTTGACCTTTCGAAGCGGGGTCAAATTCGGTAATTATATTTTGCGAACCCTGCACATGGCTAGAATTATTGTTACGAAGATTACTTCCACTCTGTAATGCAGTGATCAATTGATCAATAATGTTTTTCGAATTATCTGGCAAATGATTAGACAGTGAATTTAACACTAATCTTTCATTAGCAGGATTTTCATTTGGGGAATCTGACCTACCACGTGATCTATCGCGATTCTGCCTTCGTTGAACCGAATGAGATTTTTGTCGACGTAGAGGCGTTAGTGAATATACGCGTGACCTACGATCCGTATACCGCGAACGAGAACGATACAAAGGTGTACCGTTCGAGTCTGATCGTGAACTATGGTGTGTTGACGAAGACCTACTAACTCGGGATCTACGATGAGATCGTCGTGTACGTGCGCGACTGCAGCGACGTCTTACATACCGGCGCGGCGATGGCGATCACGAGGTCCCGAACTACTATAACGCGAACGTGAAGAGGAACTGACACTAGTTGGGCTACGATGTCGCTTACGGCTTTTTCGAGTCGATTTAGTTCCATTATTTTTAGTAGCAGGACGTTTCGTAGAATAAGGTGTAGGGCCCCTCGTAGTACCTTCACGGTCTGCCATATTTAACCCTCAAGTAATGTATAGACTGTACGAATGAATAGCTTTACCGATAATAATATCACAGATTAACCAAGTGATTGTGGGTATTTAAAAAAAAAAAAACATAACACATTAATCTGTACCAACAAAAGAACCATGGATTTTTGTAATATACTAATGGTGGAGTTAAGCCGGCGAAATGAGATAAATAACAGTTGAAAGCGACCCGAGACACAACTAGAAACAATCGCAAAAAACATCTGAAAATATTCACTTTGTTAATGATTTTAAAATATTCTAAATTTAACGAACATCCGTTAATACGTATTAATTTTCAATATAAGCAAACCAAATACACATTCAAAAATATATAATAGAACAGTTTCTCAAAAAATAACCTTTGTTTTACTAACTTCTGCCTACTAACACTCAATTGTAGGGTATTATAGAATTTTATTTTATTTTATTTATACTTTGCGTAAGGATTATTACAGTGTAATAATAATAGGTGAAATCGTTTATGCACTGTACAAGCTATAGTAATCGTAATTCAGTTTTAATTTCGACCGTATAAAACAGTAATTATCACTTACCGATTTTCGCGCGTTTTTCTTATACATTACTTATAATTATCTTATAATTCTTATAATAAATTTATAATAATTTTAAAATAAGGAATTGATTTTATAATAGATTTTATAAAAAGACAATGGTATAACAAAACTATTAACTAAACTTGACATTTCATTTGACAGTTTGACAGATAAACATGACGGGATTAACATTAAACTTATAACATTAATTGTAAATTTAATTTAATAATATGTTTAAGAATAATAACCTGTATAAAATATAAAAATTAATAATAATAATTAACAAATTTCTAACATTTAATATGGTAATAAAAATAATTGTTATTATCGAATTTCCTGATTTTACTGATTAAAAGATATTTATATTATAATATTTGTCTTGTTTTTAATAAAATTGATTTATACTTACATTGTAAAAGCAAATTTGAAAAAAGATCTATTTTCTGGAATTCGATCTTTAAGACCTCGATTTTTTTGGGGATCGATTCATCAGGTCACGATTCGAATCGATTTAAAAATCGATCTTTTTCGGAAAGAATCGTCATCCCTAGGTACAATGTTGTATATGTATTGCATTGTTATTTTATGTTACATTGTTACATCGTAACTAGGTGTTTTCCGTAGTAGTACATATCATCTATGCTAGGCATCTAGGCATGCCCACATTCACGCTCACGAAGTCGCGGGCACCACGCCCGGGACTTCGTGAGCGTGAATGTGGGTTGTGCTGATTACAAAAAAGTCATCCATTTTGAATTTACAAGATAGTAGACATTAAAAAACTGGACATAGGTGTCCTTTTCAAGGTTTCTGGAGTCACTGATTACAAAAATTCATTCATTTTGAAATTTAAAAATGGCGAATATTTATTTTTCTGTAAAATTGATACGGGACACCCGTATCAATTTTACAGAAAAATAAATACGAGGTTTATACGGGTGCTGAATACAAAACTGATATCCATTTTGAATTTCAAAGATAGCGGACGTTTATTTTTAATAAAATTAATCTAGGTGTCCTTTTCTAGGGGATATTAATTATTTATTTATTTATATTTAGTACACAAACAGGTTACAATCATTGCATGATAAGTTACACTTAAGCTAATGGCTAAGCAAGACAGCAACCCAAAAAAGTATACCTAACTTAATTAGTTTTCGGTTGTTGATACAAATAAAAATAAAGCAATAAAAAGATAGCTACTTACATTAATAGTAAAAGGGCATATCTACGGCTTATTGCAACTATCTAGTAAAAAAAGAAATGATATAAAAAATAAAATAAAATTAACTTGTGATTTACCTCGGGAGACAAGTATCTAGATTTTTTTAATGATTTTTTTTAAATGATTGGACACGGGATGTGGTGAATTATTCCGTGATTGTTTTCTGGTGCCGAGAAAATTTACAGAAAATTCCCATGTCCGAATTTGAAATTGCTAACTCGTTATAGGTACGACACATTCTAACTAGTGGATTGTATTAGGACGTATTGTTTTTGAATACACGAAAATAGAACATTTTTGGATTACGCGTTCTGTACAAAGTGTTCATTCATACTTGAGATAGAAGATTTGGAACATTAATAGACGAGAGCAAAACTTTATGCAGGTAAAGCAAATCGTATCTCTCACGACGAACACTTAATTATACCACACTAAATTTAGACAGTTGGGTGGCGTAGTTCTTTACCGTACGACCGAGATTACATTTTCGTGTGAGGTATCGCAAACACAGTTTTTGAACCTTTTCAATATTATCGATATGGATTTTGTACAAAAGGGGACCAAATGGGACAGCAATACTCCAGTACCCTCCTAACTAAACTGAAAAATAGTGCTAGTATACCATGTGGTTTCCTAAAGTGCTTTATGGAACGTATGACAAAACCTAAGAGTTTGTTACTTTTTTTAGAATGTGCTCATAGTGCGGACGAAATGATAGTTGTTCATCAAATATAACTCCGAGGTCTTTAACGATCTGCTTTCTAGACAAGTGTTTTCCCTGCACATAATAAGAACGGCTGTGCATGTTCGTCTTTCGTGTGAAAGATATCACACAACACTTGTCAACGCTGAGCCTCATGTTGTTAGACGCGCACCAGTCCGAGATGACATTTAGATCCTTTTGGAACGCAGTAAGCTGATTCTCATTAGTTACCTCCGAGAAGATTTTTAGATCGTCGGCGTACAAAAGCGCGGGACAAGATAGACGATCAATTAAGTCATTGATAAATATGACGAAAAGCAGAAGTCCAAGGTGTGACCCCTGGAGGACCCCGGAAGGAACTGAGAGGGGGGTAGGAAGAGAAACCCTTCACGGTAACCAGTTGGTTGCGATTGCAAAGATTACATGCTTAATAAGTTACCGTGAATGCCATAATATGACATTTTGTAGACAAGCAGTGAATTAATTACAAGAAAATCATTTATTTTGTAATTTCAAAATGACGGATATATTTTAATTTCTGTAAAATTCTTCTATCTCAAAAATGGTGCGTCCTACTGAAAAAATAATGAAAATTCCATCTCCTTAGTAACCTCGCAACCACATAATATTTTCTTCATGATGGTGTAGCATAGGTACATTTTACGCATTATTATAGCTGATAACGACGCTTCTAGTGTCATCTATTGGCTGTTATTGCTAACTTTAATAGCTAATTTATGCTAGACAACGCCATCTATTGGCAAACGTTACTAACTGGCTTATATATACACTGGCTATAGCTTCATCTCTAATATTTATTTATTGTGGCATTTGGATTACACATTACCGCTAGTTGTCAGTTAAAGAAAAAAAAAACATAATGACAGTAGGAGTATATAAGGGCTGTCGCGAGATGACAGTGCCCTTTTTTCCTTCTGCCGAATTTTATTGTTCAAATTTTTCTAGATACAAGTGTATCTTATATTTTAGTCCCGTGTTCACGGTGAGTAGTTTTGTATATCTGTGTTGTGAATATTTGAAAATCACGCTTGTAATTAAAACACATTATTCTTTCATGTAAAATTATCCCATTGTAAAATTGGTTGTCAAAATTTGATTGCCCACGTTTTCGATTTATAGTTTCATCTTTCCGATCTTGCATTGTTAGAATATTAGGATATTTGTATCCATGCTTTAATTATTCTTTTCTTGTATATCATCTTTTGTTTTGTGATGGTCACACAGCCCGTGATTTTGATCGTTCGGGGTTAAGATCACGCTGTGTGACGGGACTCCTACCCACACGTTTATCATGAATTTCCAGGGATCTATACACCGGGTTAAAGGCACCCTTATAAACCTGAACCAGATCCTTCGGCCTTCTGCCCACGACCCTTATTTTTCTTAATATATATTGTCACGGGAAATACATCTTTCATTTTAATTTAACCCGTAACAATGGGTTTTTTTAATCCTGTTTCTTTTAATCCTGAATTTTCAAAATTTTCTATAGGTACATAGCTCCTACATACCTCGAACTACATAATATACTGTGTTAATAATAATCAATCCTAATCAGCAATAACTTTTAAATTAGCACTCATGTAATTTTTACGAAGAATGAAAATTCTCCATTTTGGAAATTGAAATTGAAGACAATTTTATAATCAGCACCCCCAGAAACCTAAAAAAGGACACCCATAGTAATGAAAAAATGTACGCCATTTTGGAATTTCAAAATATGATTTAATTTTCATAATATTCTGCACCCCCAAAAACCTTGAAAACGACACCCATACCAAAGGAAACTAAACTCCAACAGTATCCAAAAATGCGATTTTCCGTAGCCTGCAGATTGAATTTTTAGCAGCGGATAATTGATCAACCCAATCTGGTTTTACAGCTGCTTACATCGTATAATAGTCACCAACTCGGAAATTAAATCGGTAACTTATAAATTTCGGTGCCAATCTAGATTAAATTTCACCACTTTTTATCTGCCGATTAATGCGCTGCCAGATTCAGTAATACAGTATGCTCATGTGCAGTCGCCAACTTATTTTTTGTTCGCAAGATTTATTATATCCCATTATAAAATGATGTACGTTTTAAAGTATGGGCATTGTCATTTCTAATGGTTCTACTAAAATTCTATAGTGAAAAAATCATAATTTTCCACATACTTTTCGAGATCTGGAAAATAGCGGTGTGTGAATTGAAGGACCACACTCTGAGGGCTGTAGTTCTTAAACTATCTTTTTACAAATTCCCAGATTTGTTCTACAATTTTTTCAGACTTCTATTAAAATTTGCTGTACTTACTTTTTTTTTACTACCTATACTTATGCTATACTTTTTGAGGAAATTCAGGTAGGTCCCTCGGTCCACAGGTAGATACACCCTGCGTACAGCGTACGTGTTACCGATTATTTACATTCACTGTGAAACGGATAACAATAGTGAAACTATAGACCGAAATTGTCACTCCGTTTCACGTACAACGACTCCATAAGCAAGAACGAAATTAACTTAGGGCGCGTTCCACTAAGCACTCACAACGATCAAAATGCTCCTTTAGTCGTTCCACATAACGACCGCGATCGTTGTGGTCGCGGCGAAAACGTCACTTATGACATCATGACTTACGCTCACGCGAAGCTCACGACGACCCATCTAAAAAGGTGGGTCGAAGTGATCGTTGAGAAAATTAGCGGCGTTTTTAAAACTCAAATCATCAAAAATGGCGACCGTTAAGCTTCTCCATTCTTCATCTGAACTGGATGAACTAGTACTTTTTGGAGCATTATTGCGACCTCTTACCAAATATCCAAGTGCCGCCGCAAAAGACATTTTAATTACATTTGAACGTAAATTAATTAAATACACCACTAATATTAAATATAAAAAATTAAATTATACATTTTTTCAATATAAATCGATTTAAACAATAATTAATTAAGTTTATTTTCCAGGCTTACAGATTATAACCTAACCTCTTAAATATTTTGCATTCTTTTTCTTAACTCGCCGTTTGTATAATTACCTCCACGCTCAAAACGCTCTATAATACATTCTACTTGAGTTTACGACAGTAACGCTCACGAGCAAGTGGAACGGGAAAAAGTGCGGTCGTGAGCGTGATCGTTGTGAACGCTTAGTGGAACGCACCCTTAGTATTTAAATACCTACTCTGTATGTATCTCTTACACTTTAAGCATCTACTACTTGCTGGAATGAGAATTAGTTTTTTTAAGTAAAAAATTCAGGTTGTAGGCAGTCAAGAAGAAATCCCCTAAACACTATATGCCATTACATATGGTCGGGTAATATAGACACGGCATTTGTCACGAAGTTCTGTCTTCTTAACAAATGAGAGCCGTCTTGTGCACACAGATTATACATACACGTATGATTTTTTAAGCCTAATCAGTAAACACACAAGTCGTGTGACGTGGCTTAAATATATACAATACTAGCTTTTGCTCGCGGATTCGCCCGCGTGGAATAGTGTTCTTGGAGACAAAACATCTTCAGGAAATATCTATACTCACTGCAATATACTTCTGTATACAATATTGAAAATGTTTTTAGGGTTTCGTACCCAATGGGTGGAAACGGCACACTATCACCTCGACGCGACGTGCGCGACCGCTTGATATAGGTAATAATATATTTTTCGCGCTTGAATATAAATTTTACGATATCTTCTACAGCCTGTCAAGAAAAAGGAGAAATAAATAGGGTCGCCACCATCGTTCTCACCCCTACCACTACCACTACCCCCGAGTAGTGGATGGGGTAGACCACCATCTTCAGCTCATTCCTTTTTCGTGCGCGGTGACGACAGCACACACCTTTTAAATTTTATTTTTTCTTAAAATTCAAAATGCCAAAACGTAGTGCAGAGGAAAAAATCGTTCGTATCGATCGTACCTACGTTACGAACGTAAAATTGGAAAATTACGCGACCGCCATCGCCGAAAACGCATCATGTCATCGGATTCTTCTGATACTGAAAGTAGGCCTATTTTGTGTTCGTATTATAACGATCCATAATCCAAATATCAGCTATTGATCTGCTGCAATTGTCAGTGTACTGTAATTAAAAACAAATAAGTATCATCAAAACAACCTAACGCCCGAAATTAATAATCAATCTTAATCTCATTTTAGCTATCTGAGATCAAGATTTCAATACATTTATACGATCCTAGGATTGACTTCACGTCAATTTACGTCAATTTTTGTTTGAGGATCTAAGATTTTTTTACGTTATTAATTTTGGCCGTAAGCCTACACCTGCAACCTACACCTATATCTAAACTTACGGACTTACGGACAACTTACTGGAGCCGGCAGTTTTTTTTAATATGCGTGGCACCGCACTCGCCACTAGGCGTAACTACGCGACAGCGGAACGACGCGACGCAACACGACCATATTATAATCTTTGTATGAAAGTGTCTAAAGGGCCTCCGCCCTTCACGTTGGCGACAATTGTGGCGTTTTTTCGTCAAAAAACCGACACCGCACGGATCTATGGCAAGTTGCGATCCACGTTGTGGGCCATCATTCCAACACGCACCTATCCCGAACCTACACGATGGCAATAGCGTTATGGTCATCATGATAGCCAACGTGAAGGGCCATGGCCCACGAGATACAATGCACTTTATACTTTTATGTATAAGCTAACGTAGTACGTACCTAAACTACTTACGTCACCACCTTTTACCATTTTTTTAACATTTTTTTGGGAACGAAATCGTTATAAGAGATTAAAAAAATGCGAAATAACATTTAGGGTAAATTCACACCGAAACGAAACTAACTTTATTCGTTGTACAAGAAGATACACGTTTCATTGTAAGAATTTGAATGTCAAGTTGCACAGCGTATGTGCAGTATATGACGGATGTCATATGAAACGTGTATCTTTTTGTGTAGTGAATAAAGTTCAATCTTGAATAGCTATCTAAAAAATGCAGCGCCGCGTCCCGTATCGTCGCGGTGTGGAGTGACCCTTACATTTTTATTTAAATATCAACAAACACAAATGGTGAAACATAAAATAATCTCATAAATATTTCTTATTCCTTCATAAAATATTCATACTACCTAGTTATATTGACTAAATTAAGTGTTAACTTCAGTTACACATGTAAATGGAATAATTTTAGTAACATAAGTCAGTGTGACCAATAATTTCACTAATGAATATATATTACACATTATTTTGTAATGGCATGTTTCGGACTAATGTATTCACTATGATACATGTTTTAAAATATTCTCTCTTTCTAGGAAACCATGGGATTGGCATAACTAGTTAAATTGATGTGTATGTACTGTTTTGTTTCGAATGCACTAAAGCCTTCTATTTAGTTATATTTATGTAGCATGTCCATTGCAAATATAATTGTACGGAATGGGTAATTTTCTAACAATTTTAATCGTATTCTTCATGGAGACTAGAGTAAAGGAGTAATATTTTCTTTATAGATGAAAAGGTGTTCGTAAAATACGCTAAAAAGGTATAGTAAAATAAATCTTCTTCGGTTAAAATAAAAATATTTTCGACTATGCGAGTAATTAGAATTTTCATGATTTACTGAATTAACCATCTACTAAACTCTTCAAAAAATTTAAATAACTAAACTCAACTCACTTCACTCCTCACTCCATCTCTTATTTATATCACACCCTCTTTATTTATATCACACCCAACTTTATATCACACCCTCTTCTGACTCCAGCGCCATTATGGCCACTTTTGAAACTATTATTTAATTACTTTTGTCGGGCACTTTTTAGCTTTTCTGGCTTAGAGATATGGTGCTCTTTTACTCTATTCTCCGTGGTATTCTTAAGATGGTGGTAGTGAGAACCATTCGTAAGTAATATCCAGAAATTAGTAGTTCTCTATCTGTATATATCTAGAGTCTGTATAATATAGTACCTTCCAACCAGACCGTGTCGATATTTCTTATGGATTCACAAAACTAAAAAAGCTTTTGAGCAGACAATGTTGAGCATATATTTTGAGTTTTACCAATGCCTATATTATTTTGCTGATATTTCATTTATCTTATAAATTTGTTTATTTTCCTCACATATTAGTCAAAAATAGTGTTACATACAGCATGGATAATTTTTTCTGAGAAAGAGAGAAAGCTTATTTTATCGTTGCTTTATTTTTTTTTAGAATGATTTCACTATGTTATTTCGGTTTCTTCTACATAACACCAAGTATATTCAGCAGTATCTAACATTATGATCATACCATAATTTTCTAAATAACAAATCTAATGGACACACTTGTAGAAACTATACAATGCTTATTCATATAAGTCGAATCAAAATATATTAATTTTATTTCACGTGCCAATAAAGTTTAAAACATCACAATATAATAGCCAAAATATAACAATTTGAATGCAACATATAAAGGACAATGCAAAAAACTGTATGGGCAGCGTCCACACCCACCAACAGATTTCAAACCTATCATTATATTAATACGTGAAGCAAAAATTTCAAGTACGGTTTTACGATAATTGTGCATACGGATCAGTTGAAATTTTGCACATTTAAAGTTTAAGTGCAGGAAGGCCTGCCAAAAGCTAATATTAAAAAAAATAACGCTTAGAAATACATTATATTTATGTAAATAACAGCAACACACACCACCTCACTCATACAAGCATTTTTGTATATATTACAGTAGGTTAGACACAATTGTCAATGAGTGTCAATCTTTCTTTCACAATCCACAAACAACATTTATATATTTTTATGCGTATCTAAGAGGCAAAAGAAACATAAAAAAAATTGAGACTTTATAATTAAAACATGAATTATGGTCAAATGTCGACTACATGGCGAACTCTAGTTTCAGTTAATAGCTCTTGCCTCTTGCCACGCTGATAAATAATTATTTAGTATGGCGACAGGAGTGGAGTTTATAGAAAACAATAAAAAATACTGTTTTAATTGATATTCTGTTAAAGTAAGCCGGTCGTGTAATATATTAAAATTAATGCAAAAACCTTATTAAAGTGGAAATAGTGCAAGAAATGCTGTGTGTCATTACTGTGAAACATGAATTTCCACCAAGAACCTACAGTACAATCAATAATATATCTAAGGTGAGCTCACTGTTACTAAAAATATGCTAAAAAAAGAAAGAAAAAGAAGACTAGTTAGACACAGTATAAAATTGAGTCACTCAGTTCCCTGTTCGCTTAGATCTTTTAAACTAAGCAACGGATTTTAATGCAGTTTTCAGCAATGGATAGAGATATTCAAGAGGAAGATTTATATGTGTAATACATCGCACCCGTGCGAAGCTGGAGTGGGTCGCTAGATATAAAACAAAAAAAAAATCCAATTTCTATCGAAACCACACTCCTGAGGTGGATATCGCCATACTGCGTGGCAAGAGCTATTAACTATGATAGGTTTGAAATCTGTTGGTGGGTGGGGACGATTTTATGCATGGTCCTTTGATAAACATAAGAGAAATATAACATTTTTTTTCATGTGTTAAACTTAGATCATATACTTCGACAAAGTATATGTAGCATATGGTGTAAAAAAAAATATTCCTAGCAGCTGTACGAAGTTAGTAGACCTGTTATTGCTTAACATAAAATCTGTTTCACTTATATTTTTTTAAATAAAAGTGACAAGCGTACATATACATTTTGTATGGATCAAAATATAAAAAGTTAAACAATAAAATGCCTAAGTAAATAAAAAAAAAAGGGAATTTTGTATTTTCGACATTGTTTTATGCCAAAAGTAAGTATTTTGTTATCTTAGGAATAATTTTAAAGACTCGAAAAAAATGTATTTAAGCATGCAATTACAAGTTGCGCAAAAAGGCAAAAAAAGAGGAATGTTTAAGTATTTTTTTAAACAATAAGTTTCCTTTTTGTATTAAAAACAAATTATAAACACAAAAATCTCTTGTAAAATATTTTATATGCCATTCTTAGCTAGTAACATATTTCTTACGATTTTGTATTGCGTTCATATTTATTGCAATTTGCAGCATACACACATTTTCGAAGATACTGAAAAGTGTATAATATAAATTGCTAGTGTCCATATGGCATAGTGTTTTTTTCTCAATATATTAAAATGTTATTTACAGATAAGTATTCTAAATCACTGCTTGATGAAACATTTAGTTAACGTACACAATAACTATGACACTGGGATGAAAGAAGGTTGCCATACAATATTGATTTCGGCTTATTTTATCGGCTTAAAAATAGAGGCATTTTTATTGGTTTAAAATTAAATTTTACAATCAACAAGCAGATCTCTAACTCTATTTTTTAAATATGCATTCTTTTGGGAGAATGTTGTATCTGGCAACCCCAACAACGCCATCTGTTGGCAACAGAACTACATCACTTGCCGTTCCATTCACTGATGCGGCCGTTCTCGAATACTAGGTTCTTACGCGGTAGAGGCACTAGGGTGCCTCGCTTCACTATACCCATGTCCTCTCCGGGGTAATACTGAAAAAAAAAACATTCATACATTTGCGCCTACACACGCATTATTATTGTCAGGTGCGTATCGATGTATCAAATTGTACGTCTCGCGACTGGACATTAAAACGACAAGTATTGCTACACAAATGTTGAAATTTCACACACACAATAGCGCCATGCATACGTGACGGCCTCTGTGGCTTAGTGGTTGAGCGTGTTGGTGCTCAAGACGGGGGTCGCGGGTTCGTATCACGCCAAGGAACAAAAAAGTTTTCTGTATTACAGGGTCATGGATGTGTATTTTATAATAAAATCCTTTATAAGTAATAAGTATATATCGGCGCACCTACAATCTTCAATAGTGAAGCTATGACAAATTAATTACAATTGCGATTTGATATCGTTTAAAATATTAAGGTTTTGATTATTTAAGTCTAGATTTCTTATTATTTAAATGTTAAATTAAGATTAAAAATATTTCCGATGCAAATGCAGTCATCAAATTCGCAACTAATCACTTTTCACAATTAATATTTGATCTTAATTATATTGATATATATAATTAAGATTATTGATTCGTAAATTCAAATTATGATTTTTAATGTTAAAATTAACATTCACAATATTTGTGTCTTTAAAATTTCATTATTTTGTAAACCTGTAAAAAACTCTACAAAACCGGCTGCACAACACTCACTCGAACTTGAGCTGTTGGAGCAGCACGAACCTCAAAATACTGCTGTTACGCTGAATAAAAGAGTATTTAGAATTACTACTGAGTTTCACCTGGCGAGTCCCTTTTTCTTTATACCAAGATGAGTGATCGTCATATAGTTGGTGAACGTGACGTCAGCAATGCTGAAATCACGCTTTTAAAAACAATACGGGTGTTCCTCCTTCGTCATACAGTATAAAAAGTATTAAATATATTTCAGTTATCCGGTACCCGCAATGCAACTTCGTAGAGAACTTGCTACGGGACCAGATTGACGTGGTGTGAAAGCGTCCATAGATATTATTATTGTGTACGAGGCAGGCAGTCCAAACCGTGGACGAATTTGACGTTGTAATAAGCACGGTTCTATTCGAAGTCCAAACCGCACGGATCCCTCCTCGGTTAAGGCAGAGCGCTAATATTTTTAACACTTTTTGTTGTTTAATAATATTAAAATATTAATTGAAATGCTAACCTGACATTGTGACACAAACTTCAACAAGTCCGCTCGTAGGTATTCATTGTCTTCTTTTAATTTCTCCAATCTGAAAAGAATTGATCTGGTTACTTACTAATTAGTATTACAAACACTGCTGATTCGTTTTACTACCGTTTTAGTTAAGTAACTTGTAGATTCTATCTAATTAAATCCGGTAATAATACAGTTAGGCTTGGTCTATATTATCCGGAGTCCGTAAGTCAGGAGATAATTCACAGCGCAGAGTTCTATTTTCAATAGATACAACTCTGCACTGATACAATACAGCTGAAAATCGAAGTGTCGAGCTGTTCAGCTCTATTGTATTAGCGCAGAGTTCTATGATATTAATTTTTCCCGGCCTGCAAAATAGTATTCTTCTAAGTGTCAAACCTTTTTTGATTAGTCCAAACTACAAAAATCATAGTAAATGAAAGTGTGAGTTAGTTACGAGAATTGGTACTTTGGGCTACTTGCGTATGGCAAGTATGGGCATGTTTGTCCGTAAAAGCCAAGTCCCAGGCATAGTATAACTGACTCACAGCTGGGGCCTGGCGACGTCGTCCACGACGCTGGCGCAGACCTGCGCGCACAGCTCCTCGTCGAACAGCGGGATGCCCCAGTGCAGCTCCAGTATCGTCCAGCGCTGCGGACAGATCGTCAATATAGTATTACTAGCTGTTGCCCGTGTCTCCGCTCGCGTAATAACAGTATCACACGAGAACACTGTACTTTTTCGTGATAAAAAGTAGCCTATGTTTTAACACAGAGCCTAAACTGCTACTATAACAAATTTCATCGAAATCAGTTTAGTATTTTTTGCGTGAATAAGTAACAAACATCCATCCATCCACCGTCACAAACTTTCACATTTATAATAGTAGGATGATTACTAGACTATAGAATACTCGCGATAAGATTGCAGTGAATCAACAGTGGAAATTTCAAAATTGACCAATAACGCTTAAGCCGTGTTCACATTCAGCAATTGGGTATTTGCCTACATGTAAAAATGTTATTTTTTAAACATTCGGAATTTCCAAATTAGGTATTACAAGTTGTTAAAAGTAAAAAAATATTAAGATTTTAGGTGTAGTTTTGTAACTGGAGCATTTCAAAGTTACAAAAAAGTAGGAATATTTTTTTTCAACATTAGTGTAAAAAGGTTTCATCTCATAAATACAAAACTGTTTACTACATTGGTAATACATACATAAACGAGCAAACTTCGGAGATATCAAAAATTTTGTGCCTTGTTATTAATAGGTCTTTACCAATGAAATTGCCGTTCTGCGGTATTGGCCATTTCAAATCAAAATAATTTTTGTTTGGCTAACAATTCTAATTTCAAATTAATTTTATTTTTAAAACATGGTATTTTTTTTCCAAAAGTAGTCATTTGTTTATTGATTAGTGTTACATTTTAATAGCATTTTAATCTTTTTCGTCATCATGGATACGTTAAAAATTCGAGTAATTTTGGAACATGAGTACCGTCGTGGCAGCAACGCGGCACAAGCGGCACGCAACATCAACGACGTTTATGGAGCTAATACTACAAACCAACGCACCACCTGTTATTGGTTTGCCCGCTTCCGTTCTGGAAATTTCGACCAAAAAAATGAAAATCGCGGTCGTCCGAAGACTTTGGTCGACAATGACGAATTAAAGACGATTGTGGAAGCCGATGATACACAATCTACGGCTGAATTAGCAGCAGCTTTCGACGTTAGCGTCAAAACAATATTGGTCCATTTGCGTCAAATTGGCAAGGTAAAAAAGCTTGACAAATGGGTGCCCCACGAACTCAATGATCGCCAGCGCGAAGTACGCGTCGAGACGTGCCTTGCACTGCTCAACAGACACACAGATAAAGGAATTTTGAACCGCATCGTTACCTGCGATGAAAAATGGATTCTGTTTGATAACCACAAGCGTTCAGCAAGTTGGTTGGATCCTGGTTCAGCACCTAAACAATGCCCTAAACGAAAACTTACCCCTAGAAAAGTGATGGTCACTATTTGGTGGTCTAGCGCCGGTGTGATTCATCACAGCTTCTTACCAAACGTGGTGAGTATTACTGCAGATGTGTACTGTGAAGAACTGAACACAATGATGGAGAAGCTGGCACATCTCCAACCAGCATTGGTCGTCTCCGCTGCTCCTGCACGACAACGCGCGACCTCATACTGCACAGCAGACGGTCTCCAAGTTGCAAGAACTGGGGTTGGAAGCTCTCCGTCATCCGCCCTACTCACCAGACCTTGCGCCTACTGACTACAACTTTTTCCAGAATTTGTATAACTTCTTGGCGGGAAAAAAATTCAATATCCGAGAGGCAGTACAAAATGCCTTTGAAGAATTTGCCATACAAAACAGCAATTTCATAGGTAAAGACCTAATATAACCCAAATTTAGAGAGTATTCCGTAACATTTATTTCGTTTCGTGGTTTCGAGTATATAACAACTACATACCTCGGGTTTGCACGCCTCATCATCATCATTATGCGCGGTGTCCACACCGCTATCGCCCTCGCCTCCGCTGCCAAGTCGCGAGAACATCGACACACTCTCATCCGCCGGGCTAAGTAGATCATTCAAATGCTCCCTCTGACTGATGATTTTCTCCAACTCGTCCGCAATCGACTCCTTGCTGTTGGCAGAGTTCGACAGTTTACTGTCAGGAGAGTGTATTGGCACGAAGCCGTCGCTCGTTACGGATTCCTTGCTGCGATGCTCTGTGTTCAGGCTGTCTAGTTCTTCGCGGAGTAACTGTCCGCTTTCGAGGCTCGTGAAGCCGTTCGCTGGCGAATTGTAAATGGCGGGTGAGCTATTGTCTCTGGACGGCGAGCTGCTGTCTATGCCCGGCGAGTTATTGTCTCTGGTCGGTGAGCTGTTGTCTATGGTGGGGGTGACGGCGAAGTGCGACTCTATGGGCGATTGCAGCCTCTCGTTATTTTCGCCGGATTCGGTCGATGAAATCGACATCTCGCTCACCGGTTTCGCCATTCCGCAGACGTCCTTCTTCTTTCTAGGGGCCACTGTACATTCATAAAAGGATGTTAAGATTTATTATAAAGTTTGAATAATGTACTTGTAAACTCAGGCGCTGCATGCCAGTGAGTAACATAAGACGCTGCATGCCAGTGATATGAGACGCTGTATGCCAGTGACATGAGACGCTGTATGCCAGTGACATAAGACGTTGTATGCCAGTGACACGAGACGCTGTATGCGAGTCACATGCCAGCACTACTGACCGAGCTGCACGCTGGGCGGCGGGTGCGCAGCGCCGAGGTCGGGCACGCCAATGTCGACCAGCGTGACGTAGCCCGCCGCGCGCCGCAGCCGCAGCCGCCGCAGCAGCCGCGCCAGCCCCGCGTGCCGCCGCCACTCGCTACCGCTACCTGAAACCGTGTATAGTGTGTTTACATGCGCAAACTTATACCTAATATTAGTATGTTTTATTGTCGCCTTATCGTAAAATCGAATTGCGTTACATTTTAAACACATAGATTCTTAAAAACATTTAAAATTTTTGGCACAAATATACCTTCCGGCGAGATAATGCTGATTTATTAATATTTATAAAAGAAAGTATAATATATCAAACCTTCACCTGCCGGAGGGAAGGCTATATGTCGCGGGGGGGTTGTAGTTCGCACCGCGGCCGCCTGCAGCAGAACAGGCCCGCGCCGCAGTGCCGCGTTGGCAGCGGCCAGTGCCGCGGCGGCGGGTAGCGGCGACCACTCCCCCTCCGCGCCCCACCACCACACCGTCAGCCGCGCGAACCCCAGCAGCGCGCGCGGCACGCATCGCAGCAAAGTGCCTATGATAACGATAAAATAAAATATATTAATTCATTTAATACTTGTTTTAACTTTTAAAGCAATCAAAGGATTTTTTTAATAACAATTACCAATAACATCGGTTCGGTACTAGGATTAGAGTTGCCACCACAAAACGAAAAATGAGCTTCTGTCAAAATGCATAGCGCATAAATCATCCTAAATTCAGTCAACTCGAAGTAACATACGTTATCTGTCTTTTGTGAAAGAATTACAAACTTACATCCATTATTACAAACTTTAACGTTTATAATACATAGTAGTAGGATTTGAATGACAGCGGTAAACGTAGCGTTATCGAATAAAAATTGTATGGGCGCTGTCATGATTTTGACATATTTTCATACAATTCTGTCAAATGTTCCTGCTAGGCCCAGTGAGCGGAGTATTCACCCTTGGTGAGTAGCAGCGAGGGCGGGCCGTAGCCGGCGCGGTGGTACAGGTAGAGGCGCATCCACGGCGTGGCGGCTTCCGGCGGCGCGGGGCCCACGTGCGGCAGCGCGCGCGCCGCTAGGCCCGCGCGTGCCTCCCGGCCCAACGGCGCGAACGATATCGCCAGCCTGAAGTGGTTCATGGTTTCATTTCAAAATTGTAATTGGAAAAAATACCATCATATTATCCGTTATAAACACACAACACACGCCAATAGATCTAATTCAAAAAACCGTTTTTCATCCTCGTACGACATTAGATTTAGAAAGACATTTTATTATTTTTTGCACTACATTAAAATAGAGTATCAGCATTTAAAAAAACAATCACATTTAAGTACTTACACAACAATAATAAAGATATTTACCTAACCAAGCATAAAAAAACAATTGCATAAAACACACTCGATAAAATAAAAGTCTCGGTCACAATTGTGTCATAAATTTTATGATTTATTTCTTCGGTCCTGCGAGCCACAATAATTATTATTAAATATAATCAGTTTGACGGTAGACGTCCGTTCGGTCACACGGATATACGTACGCTCCTTGCGCCGAGCTTAGTTAGAGGTTCTCAAACTTGTAGCGCTTAAAGTACATAACCCTAAAATGAAGTCGTGCACAAAATGTGAAGATACTTTTGCCGATGGAGTTCTTTGCTCAGTATGCAAGCAAGAGCAGCATTTTGGATGCGACCAAATCTCAGAATTAAACTGGCGTAAGCTGGGAAATGACCACAGAGCCGCATGGAAGTGTCCAGAATGCAGGTCACCAACCTCCCCAGTACCACCGGCCCACCCCGGCCGCAAGAGATACAGAGCCTGCCTCGCTGGAGTCCTTTGTGAAGGAGATCCGTGACCTAAGGCGCCAACTGGTCGCTTTCGTCGTCGGTCGGTCAGTCGGTCGGTCGGCCCGATATTAGTTGCAGACATAAAGTCTATAGAAGATGAACTGAAGGAGGTGAAAAGTAGCTGTGAATACATAAGTAACAGTTTGGACAACTGTATTGGTAGCTTGGAAAAACGTGTAGCTGAGGTTGAACTACTGCAAAAAATATGGTGGACCTGGAACATGAGGCGGAGTCCATTAATACCCAGATTTATGCCAGTGATCAAAGGTCGCGTCTTAACAATGTTACGGGTAAGTTAAATAAAACTAGGAATTACCGTGACAAATATATTTAAAAGGGGAACGATCTGGTTTAGCCTTTTGGTGTCTGTGGGAATCGGAGGCGCTTTAACCACGCGGGCACATAGCTGGGTCCAGGAGTGTAGTCAGCACGTGGCGCGAGCGAGTTGGGCTCCAACTTCCGGTAGCGTCTCTTTGTTCACCGCGACGTAGATCGTCCAAGGGGCGGTGCAGACTGGTTCCAAAACCAGTCAGTTCAGTCCGGAATAACTAGCGGCACTCAGAAATCCGAATGTGTGAAAACCAACCACAAGTCCATGAAAAACGGTGCCTTGAACCCGGAGTATAGATCCCGTAAAAACGGAATTAAGACATATGATATTATGGATTCAGCAAAAGAAATGACTGTCATCTCGCGACAGCCCTTAAATACCCTTACTATCATATTGTTTATTTTAGATGACAACTAGCGGTAATGCATAATCCATGTGCCACAATAAAGAAATATTGGAGATGAAGTTCCAGTTAGAAACGTTTGCCAATAGATGGCGTCGTCTAGTATAAATTAGCTATTATAATCAGCAATAACAGCTAATTTATTAATAAGTAATAAAGTTATAAATCTATTATATAAGTTATCAGATAACGTTAAAAATGTAGCTTTGCTACAACAATGAGGAGATTAAGGGCGTCCCGCTCAAGAAGGACGAGAAGAAAGAGAAAAGAATAGGTAAAGCTGTCAATTACAGCTTTCCAAAATCTCAAATAGATTACCTCAATAGAGTTCAGCTCCAGAGTTCAAAGGATAAAGCCATCGTCGTCAGCTTTATCAATGGACACATAAAAGAAGAGTGTGCTGCATTTTCCCGACCTTGCAAGTCCCTTTCGGCATCAGATATCGGGTTTATAGGCGAGTACAAAACAATATACGTGAACGATCATCTCAATGTAGCATACAAAAAGCTGCTTAATAGAGCTAAAACCTTAGCCAAGGACAAAAATTATTGTTATGTGTGGGTTAGGTTCGGAAAAATTCATATTCGTCGAAACGACACCTCACCAGTGTTCATTATTGGCAAGGACTCGGATTTAAACAGCTCATTTTAAATATTATGTAAAAAAATTCTTAGTTAACTTTCCACAAAAAGTAAAATATAGCTCTCAACTAAATATAAATCTAAAGGTCTGTGTAATAACTTTAATAAACCGAACGTCGAACTTCGATGCGCTGTTTTTGTGTGCTTACATAATTTTTGTTTTTGGTACTACTTATTTGTGTGAGAAGACCTTCTCCAAAATGAAGTACACAAGAAATGTTTACAGATCTAAATTAACTGATGAGCATCTTAAATCTCTTTTAATAATTGGTACAAGTAAAATTAGTCCACAACTATAAACTATTGTCAGTGGAAAATCTCAATTACATAAATCTCATTAGTATTTCATATGTCATTATGCTTGTTATAAGTTATGTTTTTATTTAAAATGTATAAAATGTTAGTTGGATTCATTTCAATAATTTGTTAGTTATTATATACTGAAGTTTAATTTTCTGCATATTATACATGTCTTTACTCATTACAATTCTGTGTTTCTTTATCCAAATTATCACAAAAACAATAACAATAAGCCTACAACAATGTTATGAGTAGTTAGCCCATGACCATATCAATGTAGATGTCATATTAATAATTATTCAACATAAAATTAGAATACTTCAGTAAACTAAATTTAATTTGCTATAAAAAATATGTTCTCTAAAAGGAGTTTTCAAGTATGCTAGCTCTCCGCGGGCCGGACAAAATCTGTCCGCGGGCCGCCTGCGAGACCCCTGCCCTAAACGAAAACTTACCCCTAGAAATGTGATGGTCACTGTTTGGTGGTCTAGCGCCGGTGTGATTCATCACAGCTTCTTACCAAACGGGGTGAGAATTACTGCAGATGTGTACTGTGAAGAACTGAACACAATGATGGAGAAGCTGGCACATCTCCAAACAGCATTGGTCGATTCGCTCGTCTCCGCTGCTCCTACACGACAACGCGCGACCTCATACTGCACAGCAGAGGGTCTCCAAGTTGCAAGAACTGGGGTTGGAAGCTCTCCGTCATCCGCCCTACTCACCAGACCTTGCGCCTACAGACTACTACTTTTCCAGAATTTGGATATCTTCTTGGCGGGAAAACAATTCAATACCCGAGAGGCAGCACAAAATGCCTTTGAAGAATTTGTTGCCTCCCGTCCAGCTGATTTCTTTAAGAAGGGCATCAATAAACTGCCACTGCGTTGGCAAAGATGCATTGATTGCATGGGTGATTACTTCGATTAATACAAATAAAAAATAAATGAAAAAAAATCGTTTAAATTTTTTCATACAGAACGGCAATTTCATAGGTAAAGACCTAATATATATGTACAAAGCATACATATCTAACATTGAAAATAATATATTGATATATCCTAAAGCGTTCTGGTCCTACGTTAAACTTAAAAAGCAAAATCATTCGTATCCACAACCTTTAAAATGCAAAATAGCCAGACTAGCAACGGCGAGAATATCTGCAACATGATCAATGATTACTTTCATTCAAATTGTCTCACAAACTCTGCCATGACCCAGGACCAAGTCCCATCGCCCGCTAACGATGTCTGCTCGGACATACACTCCATCGAAATACGGCAGCGAGAAGTCAAACAACTCCTTAAGGCAGTGATATAAATATCGCCTATCTTAGTACGTCATTGTGCCGAGGGTCTAACGGTGCCGCTTTCCATATTGTTCAGAGGCTCGCTCAAGGACGGCATTATGCCTACATTGTGGAAGGCGGCATTTATTACCCCGGTTGGTCAGCCTGCAGGTACAGCCTGCACAGGTGGACGTCATATACAGCGACTATAGCAAGTGTTTCGACCGCCTCGATCACACGGTACTACTCCGCAAGCTATCGGCCATCGGTAGCAGAGGGCGACTTGTACAGATGGTTTACCTCCTACGTTCACAACAGATGCCAAACGGTGGTACTTAACGGTTACTCTTCTAGGCGCAGACATATCCCCTCGGGAATACCTCAAGGATCCCTTTTGGGACTTTTATTATTCAACATTTTCATCAACGATGTGTTTTCTAGCTTTTCTTTCTCTAGGGTGCTTCTTTTTGCTGATGATATGAAGATCCTATGTTTAGTCAATAGTATTGTCGACGCTGTAAACATTCAAAAATATCTAGATAGTTCTCACCGTGACTGTGTCACAAACAAGCTAGATTTAAATGTGTTTAAATGCTATGTATGTTCATATACCCGTAAACCCAACATAACGTATCCATACAAGCTATCACTATTTTAACAAGAGTCAATACTATTAGGTGTCACTTTCGATGCTAAGCTTTTATTCGACTCGCATATTGACAACATTAAATAAAAAAAAGCCTCTAAAGCGTTGGGTTTCATATTTAGATCATCTTCCGATTTCATCCGAAAACAATTAAAATTATATACTGTGCTTTTGTACGCAGCCACTTAGAATATTGCTCACCCATATAGAATCCTAACATAACCTACATTAATCGCATTGAGAATATTCAAAAAAAGTTTTTAAAATATATCCAGCTCAAGTCCCGGATCTACTTACCTAACGACGGTCGAAAGATGCAAAAAATTCCATATTCTACCGCTCGAAGAACGCCGTAACATTGACGATTTATCGCTCCTCTTTAAGATATACAATGGTTCAATTGATTTCTCAGAACTAGTAAGCAAGTTCGAGCTTAGAGTAGCTACCGGTTCGCTTAGGAAATACAAACTCCTTCACGTTCCGTTTGCTTCTACCACCTACCGTCAGAACTCGTACATCGTGCGAGCTAGCAGAGCATACAATGCAGCGTCTCGGAGTACCGAGATTTATTCAACACCAGTATAAAAAATGTAAGAAAAACTCTAACATACCATTTCTTTAATAGTAATTGCTAATATTGTATTTAAAATTAAGTCAATTTTTTTTCCCTCACTTTTGCTCGTCCTTTTAACGTCTACCTCAATTGCAACATTATAATATTAGTTAATAGTGAAAACTTGTAATTGGCCCCATACTGTTACTCTGTTGTTAGTGTTTCACCTTCTAGCTGTAAGTTTTCCTTAAAAATAAAAATAAAATACCTGTACTTGGTGGCGAGCAGGCGGTCGCGCGCCGCCCCGAGCGCGTGCAGCGCCTCGCAGCGCAGCAGGTCGAGCGGGCGGAGCGGGCGCAGCGCGCGGAGTGTCGCGCGGAGGCACGCCGCCGCCGCCAGGTAGCGCCGCGCCTCGCCCTCGATCTCGCCCGACCGCGCCACCTGCACGTACAGTGGTGTTGACCGCCGGCATCATATAATGGCTAATGCTACACGCTCGATATTTATAACGACATTTGATTGCCGGGTGAGAGTTTTTGTCACTGCACGCCGTGAATAAGGTAACTACAATTTGTATGGAAGCAACGCCCCTAGTGGCCAACTATGGTAACTAATTTGATGCCATACAAATTGTAGTTAACTTCTTCACGGCGAGTGACAAAAACTCGCACTCAGCTCACTGAGCCTTTAGTCAAGTTGCCATCGTTAATTACGACGACGAAGTTCGAAAACAAAAATGTATCTGTTTTGAAATAGGCATCGCTACGGTTGCACTCAGAGACTTTAATGCTTACTCATCTCTGAGTGCGGCCGTCAGTGACATAATATGCATAAGTATTAACAATGATTATGTCAAATACCATTTTTGTTTTTGAACTTCGTCGTCGTAATTAGCGATGGCATTTTGGCTTAAAAGCCTCATCTGGAGCGTGACCCAATATTTATCGAGTCTGTAGTATCGTCCGCCGTATCCTGTTGCGGATCGTGATTCGGATCGATCGCGATGGAAGAAAATACCACACGAAAAATATAGAGCGATAAATATCGAGCGTGTAGCGTTCGCCGTTGTAAACCGTTATCGTACTTTTAATCATTTTTAAAAGCCATAAATAGACCTTAATGTCGAAGGACAATGTATAAAATACTATATTGTTTGACTAAGTCCTGTGAAAAACTCGCGTGTACATAATATCTAAGTAGGTATATAATATATAATTAATACTAATTGGCAGTAAAAATAACATAATTATTTTAAAAAAACACGAATCATTTTCATGTACCCAGTTTCACTCTCGCGACTAAGACGAATCTAATGATGCTCAGCTTAGTTGTTGCAAGCTCAGTTGCGACAAGCCGTTTAGGCTCTAGAGCTTGCCAAAGAAATATGCATACATATAATCGAAAAACATAATATCCTCCTTCTGACGCATTCGGGTAAAAAAAAATTTTACCTTGTCCAATTCCATGAGAAGGCTGTCTAAGCTCTCATCGCACAGTTTGCCGACTTCAAACAACGTGACCGCGTGGCTCTTTAGATCCTGAAAAATTATCCAATGCAAATAATTTGACGCTTTAAAAAATTATAACACAAATAATAACACATCTTTTTTTCGTCGCTTGCTAAACGTATGAACTCGATATAAACACAACTGGTCTAAGATTCGGTATAAGAAATATACACCCTCATCTGTTATTTATTAGTGATAAGAAATAAATGAGCGCTCCGCTGCCATTTCGGTGTGAATGGGCTCTTAGGGCGCAATTTAACCAGGCAACATATTTGCAATGTGTCAATGTGAATATTGTCTATCATTTATTTCTTATCAGTAATAAATAACAGATGAGGGTATATATTTCTTGTACCGAATCTTGCACTAAACCTTACTCGCTCACACATAACCTAGTCCCCATTTGGAGTACAATTTATGATAAATCAGTCGGTCAGTAATATGACAGCCGAAAAAGTCTGTCTCTAAGGACATATAATTAAATGGAATTATAGTCAACTAGCTTTTGCCCGTGTAAATACAGTATCCCACGGCAACACTACTTTTTTGAAAAAATTCACCAAAATGCCTTCAGTAGTTTTTGCGTGAAAGAGTAACAAACATCCATCCATCCATCCTCACAAACTTTCAGATTTATAATATTAGTCGGATTTACAAGCCATGAAAGGATAAAAAAACTCACCGGAGACAGATTTCCCATCATGAGATATGCAGCGAGAGTGGAGTCAAACAACACGGCCACCCGCTGCCCACTGGTGGTCTCCTCGGCGTTCAGCTGCTGGGAGGTGCACGGCTCCTCCTTGATGAGAACCGGCTCCATCTGCAGCATCTCCTCCATGTTGGAGTCTAACGTTAGCGGCGCAATTTGACGGTACCTAAAATCGATAATATTTGATGTGTTTCAAACAAAGACGAGGCATATTATAGACGAGGCATGTCGAGGCAAAAACTGTTCCTTAAATGGCCCCACTTTTGGGGGTTTTTGGGGCCATTTTGACTTTTGAGGTATGGTGAGATCAAGAGGGCGTAACTTTTTCGTGTACGAAGATTTGTTCTGCCAAATGTTCGTCATAGCCCATCCTTAGTTTTGAAATCATAGGTTTGAAACACCAAAACGATATAGTGTGAAGACAGGTCCCAAACTGATTAAAATATATAATATAGTAAATACACATATACGCTAAGTGCGTACAAGTATCCTTTGAGTGCGTACACATATACGTTACGTACGCACACGTATACGCTTAAAGCGCGTACAAGTATACTTTGAGTGCTTACACAAATACGTTAAGTGGACACATGTAAAAGCACAGAGCGCACGCTTAAATACACATATACTGTATTTGCAATATTATGGAAAGAAAAGATACGTACGGCTGATGGTTGTGCGTGGTGAGCGCGTCGCGCCAGCTCGGGTGCGGCGCGTGCGGCGGCGGGTGCAGCACGCGCGCGAACCCCAGCCGGCAGTACAGCGACACCGCCTGCTTCACCAGTTCGCAGTCCACCTGTAGATACATACTACTTTAGATCTTGATAACATAGCTACACTAACACACAGGTTATATACTGGCACATATGAAAAGCGGCAGATTATAACGCCCGACCAAGAAAAAACAACTTGCATTGAGGACGCTTCATTTTTTAATTGCACCAACAAGGTATTATTCCTTCAGCAACGGCACTTACGCGCAGTAGGTTCATGTGAACGCACAGTACGTACTATACGCACCGTGCGTGTACGTCCACTCGTTTGCTGGTCTACTACAAAAAAAAAAAAACTTATGCTACACACCTGCAGCACCGTAGCCAGCTCTGCTACAGTAGTATGCTCGTCTATCGACACGAAGACCTGGTATAACAGCGTTTCAAAGTAGTCGCCAGCGGTGCGGTTCATCACAAAGCCCTTGAGAGGCGGCACGCACGCGCGGTCAGCTGAGGTTATGGGCACGTCCAGATAGATTAGACCACGTCTGTAATGTATATTTTTTGTGATAACAACATTTTCTAAAGTCGGGTCTAATTATTGACTAAAGAAAGTAAGTTAAAAATATCATTTTACCGACGGAAATTTTATTTGAAATACAGTGCGCTGAGTGCGAGTTTTTGTCACTACTCGCCGTGAAGAAGTTAGCGACAATTTGTATGGCGTCTAATTAGTTACCATGGTTTACCACTAGGGGCGTTGTTTCGATGCCATACAAATTGTAGTTAACTTCTCCACGGCGGGTGGTGACGAAATCTCGCACTAAGCACACAGTAAATCGGTGGTGATCCGACATTTTTAGATAAAAGTACCTCGCGAAAAGCCATCACGGACTGCCTGGACTGGAGAAAATTGTTTTGTATTCCGCCAAGTTAACTGCCACCCTTAAAAATCTTTAAAAAGGTAGGCAAAGCACTATTTAGGTTAGGTTATTCTCCTTTAGTATTTATAGCAAAAGACCAGCAATCTTAAAGTGTTTTAGGGCTTCTCTGTCCATCCATCTGTCTGTCCGTCAGTCACCAGGGTGTATCTCATGAACCGTGATAGTTAGACAGGTGTAATTTTTACAGATTATGTATTTCTAGTGCCGCTATAACAACAAACAATGAAAACGGAATAAACTAAATATTTAAGTAGGGCTTGCATACAACAAACGTGTTTTTTTGTACAGAACACTTCGTGCGCGAGTCCTACTCGCACTTGGCCGTTTTTTTATCTATTTTTATTTAGGGCTTAAAGTGGTTTAACGATGGTAAGATAGTTGTTACTTATAATTTATAAGCATACCTGTAAAGAGTCTTGACAGTGTGGTAGTCCAGGGTACCTGCGGTCTGTGATCCTTGGTCGATTAGTAAATCGATTAGTGCCTTCTCACTCTCACACAGAGGCTGGTGTGAAACAGATATATACATTATTATTATTATGCTTACAAAACCACAAGAAAAATGTAATTTTTATTGTTTATTTTTATAATGCAATATAGCTATATGACATATATTTGACATAAGATAAACAAAGTGTAACTGACCAATAGTCTATTCGCTTTAAGAAGGCAGACAATCATGCGTACAAATGTCAAAATTTATTAATGAGTTCACATCAACCAATTAAGTAAGAAATTCTTATTGCCCTGTACGACTGTACACCATAAGCTTTTCACTCATCCGCACCAACACTCTGAGATTAGCAACTCTTACAACTATTACATTTACAACTATTACATTAGCCATATGACAAAAGAGGAAGTAAGAAATTTTGTCTTTGTTGTCTTCTTAAGAGGCATATTATCTCGACTGTGATTTTTGCGTAAAATGGCCAATTATGGCATTCTTGATCTCAGAAACAAAGATACATTAACAATGACAACAATTGACATGTTGAATAATGCAGAACAGCTATTGGCCTAATTCGTAGCGGCCTCGCTTTTATGCTTAACTTTTTAATTAGACCCAAAATTGCAGATTTTCATAAAATGCGCGAAGGCACTTTTTTGAGCTCCTGGATTGAACTACTGTTCTAAGCAAATGAAATAATAAAATGAGAATGTTATCTCCTATATAGTCGTATAGTTCGTAGCGGCCCTGGAATTTTGAAATATCTTTGGTTTAATATAGAACAAAATCTTATCCTAAGCCAAAAAAACTTCGAAAACAGCTTTAAGTTAACTGCGAATTACTCCTAACAACGTTAATAGATGTAAGCAAAATTTATACCGGAACAATTGTTACTTCATGAGGAATAAAGATTTTATAATTTTAAAGCATGAATTTATTAACCTATTTGAATAAAAACGATAAATACAACAGCAAAATTACTACAAAATGCGAAATTTCGGGAACACTTCAAATACCATATCTCGCAGAGTGCAGATTTGCAATAAGGCTTTTAACGCAAGTAGACGATAGTTAAAATAATGTTTTGTTTAACATTTTATTTAATAATTTTATGTCCCAAATAAGTTCATAAGCCATGCCATCAAAATAACTTCTTTACATATCAAAATAGACACAAAAAACAACATGCCTTCACATCTTCTTCCAGCACATATCCAAGCTCCACTCTCCACCACGGCTGCATGGGGATGTTCAGGGGTACCCGAGGAAGCAGGCCCCGGATCGCCTTCGAGCGGCCTCGCCTGCCCAGGGATCGGGCCTTGGCTATCAACTCCAGGTACTCATTACGACCGATACCGAGCAGCCTGAGACCTGGAATCATTGTTGTATTCGTAGCTATAGTTCAAACTCATTATTAAAGCTAAGGTAAGTTAGAAAACCCGGACTTTGGACAAAGTGTCAAAACACAATTTATGATTGACGTGTTTACAATTTATGGACACAATCTTTCGACATTTTATAATCTTGCTAGTTATATTACAATCTAAAGGTTTTTACAATTTTACGGTGATATATACACAACTAAGTTAAGACAATTAATATTATCTGTAACAAGGTGTCCTTGTGTTTTCTCACAATTTAAATTTTATGTCTACTGTTCTCTTCTTTCTTTTTTGGTAAAAATACACTTAATGATATGACAAAATCAAATTAAGCGAAAAAAAGGGATCCCCTTTGTGTGGAGTCAATAAAGTTCAATGTTGAATATATTTTCCGCCATCAAGAGCCATAGAGTCAACCATGCCAATAGATTTATGATCTATGAAAACAAGAAGATGGCCTACAAAGCATCCTGTTGAAAGAAATCAATTATTTTAAGTAATTGTTCGCTAAATAATATTTTGATTTCGACGATTATTGGTTCCATAACATTAAATGTCGTTTCTTGTTTTCAGGTAAGATTGTAAAATTCTGTTGTATATGTATCCTACGTATAGAACCACATGTAAATTTAAAATAAAATATTGTTTTCAGAAACTCAGTTGTGTTATTGGATATCAAAGAATTAGTCTTATATATACTTACAGTCAGCTGCAGTAAAGTTTGGCAGGGTATCATAGCTTTTCTCAAGCTCTATCAATAGAGCTACCACTTCAATATAATATATGAATGGAGTAATGCGTAACCCTGTAAAATATGAAACGAAAAAAAATATTCAAATGTTTTTTTTCTGTTACATACACACACACAATAAATGGACACACACACGTGTGCTTATCCCTATTTCCGATATAGGATTGGCAGGCATTGATAAGGTTCGGTAGACACTAACAGAACTAAACCGTACCCCACTTCTTATCTATCCGGGAATCCGGAATGATAATGTAACAAGTGGCAACACGGTTAGTGGTGACCATTACACTCTGTTTAGATTCAATTTAACCTAAAAGTAAACAAAAGGATGTTGACTAAATTAATATGTTTCTGTATTGCATAGTAATGAAGAGATATTTAATCTTATACTTTTAAAAAGACAATCTTGTATATATATAATTGTAATCTCGGCAACGGCTGCAAGTATTTTCATGAAATTTAGTATGCAGGGAGTTTTGGGCGAAAAAAATCGGTCTAGCTAGGTTTTATCCTCGGATACTGCACATTATTAAGTTATATATGTTTTTGCTTTTCGTCGTGCAACAATATATCAATAATTTTTACTCTAATGTCAGTCCGATTGGCAGCTTGGTTAATTTTTGCATTCGGTCATTTGGAATGTAGTGGATTTGAACCCCGGTAAAATATTTTTGTGATTCTTTTTTTTAAACTACTATAGCTCCGAGAAAAGCTCGGTTGCCCGGTACTTTAAATTAAATTGGAACTAAACAGAGATAATCATGAAGCCACATGTTTTATTATGTGACTGTGAATTATTATTAACTACTGTCCAGTGGTCTTAATTCGATCATAATAATTAATTAAATTTTTAAGTTTTTATTAGGTTATTTTGGCTAAAAGTAAAATTATAAATTGGCCTTTCTTAAAGTAAAAATATGAATGGTGTTTTTTTTTATGTAAAAGTCATAGATTGACAATTAATGTGAAACAATATTGTGTTAAAGGTACTATGATTGTGTGTAATGTTGATTTTTATTAATTTCATGAATTTTTATGTATTATTATAAAAAAAATAGATTTCTAAACTACCCCTCCATATAAACTTTGAGGGTCAGTTCAGGTCAGGTCAGTCAGAGGGTCACACCGAAACGAGACAATATGTGATGCTGCATCTTTAATATAGCCATTCAAAATTGAACTTTATTCACTACACAAGACGATACACATTTAATTACAAGAGTTTGAATGTCAAAACTGCACCTCTGCATAGCCTGGCACAGCTCTTGCAATAAAATATGTATCTCAATTTTTCGCGTATTTTCTCGTTTTGGGGTGAACTGACCCTTACAGTGCCAAATATTCTCACTCCACCTTTCACATAATTTTTCTTAGAAGGGGTGCAATATTTTTGCTTAACATATACTATGAGTTATTATTAATTAGCATAAATATGTATTATACATAATGCTTACCCTTTACAATCATGTCAGCTAGGTGATAGGGATACAGCATGAGTCTCTGTATGCTGTTCTGTACCAGAGCATCATAATACTTCTTTTCATCTTTACGGACTGTTCTCACTGAAAATTAATTATAATAATAATAATATACCTTTTACTTCTAATGAAAATATATATATATATATTTTGTAATATATTAAGTCTGTTTCAGCGTCCTCTGGGCTTTCATTGCCTTTCCTTTTGGCATAGGCTCTAATCTCCTGCCATTTTTCTATAATTAGTGTTTTCCGGGTCCAAGTATATGTTGAAATACATATTGAAAGTAAATACATCCTACTACTATTACAAATGTGAAAGTTTGTGAGAATGGATGGATGTTTGTTACGCTTTAACGCAAAAACTACTGAATGGATTTTGATGAAATTTGGTATGGAAGTAGTTTGAGCTCTCAATTAACACATAGGGAAATTTTTATCCCAAAATAGAAGAGTGTTTCCGTGTCGATACTGTATTTATTTGGGCGGAGCCGCAGGCAAAAACTAGTTACGTCTTTAATATAGAAGTATCTATAAAAATTCAAAAAGCAATGACAGCACGATTTTTTAACTAAATATTTACTCATCCTAATTATATATCAGATAAAGACAATAAAATAACCACTTACCAAGACTGCCTTTAAAACGCAATTGGTTTTTAATACTGAACTCAAATATATATCTCTCATATTCTTTGGGCGAGTCTCCTAATAGCTAAAATATAAAAATAATAATAGTGCATACTTATGTATGGTTACACTAGAAATTTTCATTATGATACATAATATTATAAAATTGAGTAGATTATTTATAGTAGTAGGGTATTCAAAGATTTTTAAATGTGCATAACATTGATAAGGATGAGATAGTAACGAGGAAGTGTGGGCAAAAGAACAGAAGAATCTAACTGCGAATGTACACTCTACACACATAAAAACAACTATCATGTGTGTGTATTGTAGTCTACATTTGTATCGTGCTTGATAATGTCTACACAGTTCAAGTTACCTTTTTCACGGATCCTGGCAAATTCGCCCATTGTATTCGTTTTTTAATGCATTCATCTATTTCTGCTTCCATTGTAATTATTAAGTTTATTTTTCATATCACATTCACGTTTGTTATGGCGAAGACATGTATGTACTGAATTTATATTTATAAATACTTGCGACAGTTCGCAAATACCTAGTATTCCTGTTTTTTATTTAATCATGTTTTTTGTTTTTATCATTTTTTTCTCACCGTGACATAACAAGTAAAAAATTACACAAAACAAGGCGAATGTCGACTGGTGAGAATTTGTATTTTTATTTTGTTGACATGATCTTGACATTGACACAATGACATCACGTTGCTTAATTTGACATTTAACTTTTTTAATGTAATAAAAAGCTTAGGACACTTCTGAGAAAAAACGCAGCGTTTTTTATTTGGAAAGTCTATGAAAAAATGTTTTGTGTGATAAATTGTACGCAGACATTTTTTCACATTGCAACACAGTCGACACTGTCCCTCCTTTGTGTGGAACCTACAAACACGCAGTGTACCTACTACCATGGAGAATAGAGTAAAGGAGTACCATCTTTATACATGAAAAGTGTCCGTAAAATAGCGTTAAATAGGGGGCGCTACAGACGCAGACGGGAGTAAAGCGGC
Source organism: Phengaris alcon alcon (assembly GCA_037179445.1). NCBI lineage: Eukaryota > Metazoa > Arthropoda > Insecta > Lepidoptera > Lycaenidae > Phengaris > Phengaris alcon. Next base: position 321,148 of record JAYRCH010000044.1, on the reverse strand, counting down.
AAAATTTAAACGGATAATTAAATCTTAGCATCTTCTTCGGTTTTATATATAAAAATTTTTTCGACTATACGAGTAATTAAATTTTTTCATGATTTACTGAAATAACTACTTTTAATCTAGTAAGTCGTCAAAAATTTTTAATAACTAAAATCAACTCACTTTACTTCATCTCTTATTGCTAACTTCATATCACACACCCTTGCCACTCTAGCGCCATTATGGCCAGTTTTGGAATTATTATTTAATTACTTTTGTCGGACACTTTTTAGCTTTTCTGCCTTAGAGAGATTGTCCTCCTTACCTCTATTCCCATGCCTACTACCTTTCAGTAGTAGTACTTATCATCTATGGTACTATCCATAGACTTATCATCTATGGTACTATCCATAGATGAACTGCTGGTCCTATCCGTCTCTGATTCTTCAGTAGTATTACTTATCATCTATGCTCTGATTGCCTTGGTCTATCTTGGTCCATACTGGTGTTACTGACCTTTTTAAAATTTTCAACTTTCAAAACAGCTTTTATTGTGAAATCAAATAGCTAGCTAGCTAATTATTTTTAGATAAAACAAAATAGAAATGTCTGTTATTAAACTTTATCATTTTCCAATAAGTGCTCCATCGAGAGGCGCTTTATTAGCTGCCAAATTATTAAATGTGCCTCTGGAAACGGTGTTAATTGATTTATTTAAAAAGGAACAGCTGAGTGAAAGTTTTCTAAGGATCAATCCGCAACACTGCGTTCCTACTCTTGATGACGATGGGTTTATTCTATGGGAAAGCCGTGCCATTGCATGCTATTTGGCTGAAAAATATTGTGATGATAAATACTATCCTAAGGACATAAGAAAACGAGCACTTGTGAATCAGAGACTCTATTTTGATAGTTCATTTTTGTATCCCAGGATCAGGGCAATATGCGTAAGTATTCAGTTAACTTGCTGTTAAAAGCTCACTTATTAGTCATTATTATTAAAAGGTCCTATATGTGCAACATTGTGACCTAAATAAATTAAGAAAAGTTGCTATATAAAATATATTTTTTCAGCATCCTATTCTTTTTAGTGGAATAACAGTAATAAAAGATTCATTGAAGTTGGACTTGAACTCGACACTCGGGTTTCTTGATCAATTCCTGGTCAACTCGAAATGGGTAGCAGGTGATGAGCTAAGCATTGCAGATACAGCGATTTTAGCGTCGATAACATCTATTCTTGTAAGTATGATAACCAAGCTAATTAACTTAAATATCTCAATGTGGACATATTAAATCAAAATTGCATTAGACAGGTCTTCTGTCATTTTTTTTCTATTTTTTTACAGGAGGTAGGTTGGGATATTTCTGCCTTTTCTAATATTCAGAGGTGGTTAAATGACTGCATATCTATACCTGGTTATGAAGAAAATATGGAAGGGGCAAGATTATTTGGTGCTGCTGTTAGGAAGAACATCAAGAATTAGCTATTATTCATTATTGTATAATCATTTATTTTAAATATACTTATTTTTACTAATTATATATTAAGCAAGAACTTATCTATAAAACTTTAACACCAGTTGCTGTTCATTCCTCACTTTTCTCTGTATTACCGTTTCTGAAACATAGCCGTGTTGTTTCATAATTTCAATCACTTCGCTTGGAATGTTTTCTTCTATCAGCAGGAGATAAAAAACTCCATGAAGTGACAATGTCTTTGATATGACAGAGAGTAATCTGTCCGTAACTTCTCTGCCTTTGTTACCGCCTGCCCAGCTCGCTTCAATGCCATTCCCCTTACACTCTTCTGGATCTGTCACCACATATGGTGGATTGAATAATACAACATCAAACTTATTATCCACGAAACTGCTAGCCAGATCCATGTTTACAGCTTCTAACAAAATATTATTTCGGTGAGCTGTGCTTTTTGTCATAATACAGGCCTTAACATTAATGTCAGTGCTGAAACAAACTGTTTCAGGCAATGCCATTCCAAATGCTGTAATAACTACCCCACTACCGGAACCGACTTCCAAACATAGTAGTGGATTTTTACTTTTTAAGAATTCTAAATCTTTTTCTAAGGCATCAATGAGGAGGAAGCTGTCCTCCGCAGGCTCATAAACATGGTCAAAGTCGACTTTGTTAATGTGATTTTGATACGGGGTCTCCATGTTAGTTTATAGATCCCACATTGGTGACGACAGAGCTTGTACTTTGCTCAGGTTCTTGCTGCACTGATGTAACAATTGTCCGAACAGTCTTTTCCTTGTTTACCATACGTCTTATTTCATTCAGTCTATCCTGTAATGACAATATGAGAATATAAAGGCTACTAAATACTAGGGCTATTAATGTTTTCAATGTAAATTTCATAAGTTTTCCAAAATATTTTAAAACAACCTTTTCAGTTTTTAGTCTAGTTCCTGATTGCTAAGTTATTGTTGTAAGGCTGTATATTTTTTAATTTAACACAACATTAGTGGCACTAACAGTTAACAATAATAATTATTGTGACAACAGTTTAACATACATAATATATGATTCCTTATATTATACTAGCTGTCCCAATACACATTGTCCTGTCTTAACTATAACATGGAATAAATAACTATACCTACATCTATACCTAGAACCTGCTACCAAGAATAATCAAATTATATTAATAAAATAAGACCATATCATTGTGACTTTGTTCTGGCAATAAATTAATTATGAAAGTTTGTATGTATGTGTGAATGCTTGTTACTCTTTCGTGCAATAACTATTGAATGGATTTGGATAAAATTTGGTATGGTCGTAGTTTAAGACTCCAGATTAACACATAGGCTACTTTTTACTGCAGCAAAATGTATGGTTACTGCAGGATTTCTTTTTGCGTGTACAAAGTCACAGGCAACATACAGTTGTATATATTATGTAAAATACTACCTGTGTCGTCTGCAAGACATTCAATATAACAGTGACTCTCTGTTTACAAGCAATCAGTTTCTTCACATATGGATCCAAATCTGGATGGTCGTTTAAAGCTTCCCTGACTTTTTGTAATTCCTCATTCAGAGAGTCAATTTGTTGCTTCAACTCTAGCTGTGATATTCTGCAAATGGTAATTAAATTTATGTAGTTGCAATGAGGTAGTTAATTAAAATAGAAGAATTGTGTAGTGGACAGTATTTTGCTAATATTTACATAGTATGAAAGTCTCTTCCTTTCCTGTTTGCTTAGATCCTTATAAACTAATCTATAGAATGGTTCAATAGGAAGGTTTATAATACATTGTACACATATGTGATACTAAGTTGGAGTGGGTCGGTAGAAAAGATATAAAATTAGTTAACCTGCAATGGGAGACTAATCATAATTTTTTGTTCATCGTCTAAAGCAAGACCACAATATAAAGATAAAAGCACAAACACATAATTGCATTCTTGGTGTAGGAAGAAGTTACAACTAAAAAACAAAGACTAGAATTACGTACCTGGTTGCTCTTACTCTATCGTCCAGCTGATCTACTGTGGGTTTCAGAAGACTTATGAGCCCCTCAGCTAAAGTGTCCCTAGTAGGGTTATCGCAAAGGTTTCCGGTATTATCATCGGCAGAGGTAGTTGTGCTTTCTGTATCGTCCATGTCGTGTTTAGAAACCGCAAACCTCCATTATTTCAAAAGCTGATTTTGTATTAGAATCGAAACGCTCGTGGCTTTTTTTATTAATTTTATTACAATATTTCAAAAATGTGGAAAATGAAATTCGGAATCGTTGCTTATCGCGAAAAAAAGTTTACGACTTACGAGTATTTTGACTTTTGTGTTTTGACAAATGTCAAGTGCCATTTTTTTTTAATTTAAATATGGCGTCAGCTAAAAACTATTTGCCAGTGTCAGTTTAAAAAGGCGTGAAATAGAGTTTTCATTTCAATTTTCAACACCATAGTCCTAAATCGTCAAGTCTAAAGTCAAGTCAAAGTCCAAATAAATAGTCAGTGCAGTCAATGAGTCATGTCAGTCGATTTAGTAAAGTGGTAGAAGCTTTACTGAAAGTTACTAGGGAGTTTTGGAGATAACAGAAAATAGCACGTTTTTAGAAGTTGTACCGTTTGCCCACACTTGTGCACGTTAACGAATAATTAATGGTTAATATTCTACCAATATTACACAATAAGAACTGAATTAACACAAATTTATGAAAGAAATGCAAAAACCACAATTCAATTGGTGACAATTGAATTCCCCGGCAAAACTCCAAAAAGATCGTTATCAGACGTATTTTTTAAATAAGGCAGTATATAATTTTAAACCATTGCCAGTATCAAGATACAAAAGGCGAGAAAATAGATTTTTCGTTTTAAAATTTTCAACAAGTTCAACACAGTTTTTCTAAAGCTAAAAGCATGATAGAAATTCCTAGTCGTCCAAAGTCTAAAAACGCTCGTGGGTACTTGGTACGACCCGTACGAGGGTAAACCGAAATAACACAACTAGGAGGAAATACGAAAACAACAATGTCACCCTTTCACATCCCCGCAAAAATATTGAAATATAATTTATTTTATCCTTTAAAAAGAAGTACAATCTGATTTTATTTCTGTTTTTTGGAATAAATCACAAAGAATACAGTGTGAACTCCATGTAACGTCACTCGATTTAACGACAAACTCCCTAAAGCGTCGAAATCACTCGGCTTTGGTTGGTTTAGCTTGTCTTCCATACAATGATACACTCTATTTCATTACCGACCATCTGATTCTATCAGAACCTAGTATAAAAAACTTTAACATTATTCCTTATAATTTTATGACATTTATTTATCTTATTTTTCTGTTCCTATATTGTGTTTTTAATGTAATGTATATAATAACTTGTAGTGTATGTCCTAATTTGTCAAACAAACGTTTTTTTATTTTTTCTATTTAACATTACACCCACTCCATAACGACAATAATTAAATAATAAAAATATCTTTTGACGTGATATACGTCTCATAAATCGATGGAGCCGGCTGCATGCACGAAAAAACATGACTCATCCGTTACCTGTTACCCGTTATCGTTACCAAGTACCTCGCATTGCTTTTACCTCAGTATTATTATTATTATTATTATTATAATTATTGTTGTTGTTGTTGTTGTTGACGTTGTCATGTTCAACTATCGTCAGTAAACCGACTTTACAGACAACCAGTATTTTTTTTTAGTTGCCAAAATTAGTAAGAACTGCGTAGCTGTGTACGTTCTTTTGTCGCTTTACCTAACCCGTAATAAACTGTCGGCATCATACATAACGAACTTTCTAAGAAATCAGTCCTTTGTTTACAAATTGGGATATCTTGAACGTGTAGTCGACTGTTGTTAGTCAACAGTCAATCAGGAGTCATGGATTACTGGTGCAGCAAAAGACGTCAGACGAAAATAGCAGACGCAATGGCGTTCAATTAAGAATTGTTTTATATTTAATTACTAACACTAGTCTGAAATATATATTTTTTCTTTTTATTATATAGATTTTTATTTTCTCCAACTAACGACAACTCTCTATAACGTCAAAATATACACAGTCCCTTGAGTGCCGTTAGATAGAGTTTACTGCACTGTACATTTTTTTGCGGTACCTCCCCTATACGTAAAGTGGGTAATTTTTTTTCTCGCGTCTACCCCTAACCCCATAGTGTGGGGTAACATTGAGAGGTAGCTGACGATTTTTTTTGTTCTAGGTATCCTTTTGCGAGATATTCAACTTTAAAAGCATTTTTTGTTAAAATAGGATCCCACGGCTAAATGGCTGGCTCGAAAAAATTAATTACGGAAATTAAAAAATATGAAAAAATTAATTACGGTAGTCCATGTGATAAAATTTAAGGGCTCAGATAGTTTTGTTAGTTCGGGAGTTATAGATACTTAACTTGTAAAATGCGCTTACTTGGAAAACTTCCTAAGAAACTTACATACCCTAAAAATATGGGTATAATGGTATGGAACTCTACGTGTGCGAGTCCGACTCGTACTTGGCCGGTTTTTTATTCTTCATACGTACTATCAACGACTAGACTCGACGGGCTTTAAAAATGTTGGGTATAAAGTTACAATTAAATTATCAAATAACACCTTTAATATATTTTATTTAAACATGATACAAACGCTTTAACTAAGAGACGTTCATGATTTAATTAACATACTTGCTGATTGGCTCCTCAGAAACATACTAACAATTGACACTAATTTTAAATTACTATCGTATGTAACATATTAATAACCAGCTGTTTTATTGTACAATAATTAAGATAGCAATTAAAACCAATACTTGATTTTTTGTTATCTTTACATTTTACAGGAAACTTTGAATTTTGGAAGTAATTATCGAGAATGTTGGATCTTGCTGATGAATGCTTTACAAGGAATCAAAAAGTGAACGCATCTGTTCCTTAACATGGGATTCCATGTCCGAGAAGTCTTGCAGTACCTCCTCTATCATTTCTATGAATATGCTTGGCCATTGAAGTTCTAGCGTGCGCAGGCGCTGCGCGGCTCCACACGCCATCTCGATAGCATGGGACAACTGACCCCGTCCGCGTACTCGCCAGCTCATCTCCTCCTAAATTTCACGGTAATCATTAGCTTTAGCAATACACATTATGATTTCAGCTAACAAAATATCAGTCTAGTCAAATATCAGCTAGGGTCAGTTGAGCTAACATAGCTCAAGTGGTCAATTGGTCGTGAAGCTTATTTCGGATATTGTTTTTTAAGTTTACCTGCGAAATATGTCCTTTTTTATACTGTAAAGCTTCCTTAGCGATGACGTCCCTCAACGCTGGATCTGCATTCCTTAGCCAAGCTTTGGCGCTTGCTGAACTATTTCCACTTTTTCCTAATCTAGACAAAAGTGGCTGCAGTGGTGCATCAGGTAAAGCACGTAGGACCATATCACTGAGACCGTTGTAAGTAACATTTACTTTTTTTATCTCTTCATCAGTAATCTATGAAAAATGTTTGCATAGGTCAGTGAAAATCCAAAATTAAAATTGTTCACAATCACCGTTAATATTCAAATAATTTACCTGTTCTTCATTAATATCTTTTAAGCCCCAATGTGCAAGTCTATAGACGGCATACGTTCGCCAATTCTTCAATGATATAGGATTTCCTTCGGGAATCACGGTGATTCCTGTAATGCCTCGCAGTTCGGCTAATGCATGTAATTGTCCCAAATACTGCAAACCAGTCGCACGCACCGAAATGTGAACAATGTTTGGAAACCTAAACAAAGGAAGGTTGCATACATATTCTTTGGTATTTTGAAAGTGTTCAATCGGAAAAATGTATGGGGTTGTGACTTGTGACTTACTTTTCTTTTAGTTCTGGTAAACATTGTGCTACTGCATTGAAGTGCATGTAATGGAAAGCAGCACGTGTGACTGTTCGAGCTCGATCCCACTCCCAATCTCTTGCCAATCGTCGTATTGCTCCAGCGCCCCAGGCGCTAACTATACCATCCCCTACCTCCACCAAATAGTCTACTCCCTGTTCTCTGTCCTTTGAAACAGGCATTTGCTTCGGTACAGGCTCTGAAGATTTTAAGTTTGCTAAATTTTTAATTGGTTTAGGCCTCGCAGTAGATGCGCGGTTAGCAGATGTAGCTCTTTCATTTCTTCTAGTAATGGTTGCACTACGAATATTTCTTTTGCCTAGTTTACTATTAAGTGATCCTTGTCGACGTAATATTTTACTATTGTTATCACTGCTCGAAGAAGTTGTAATTACGGACTCAGGGTTCGTAACACAAGAAATATTGCTGGTGGTATCATTTTGTTTGCCTGAAGTTTTATTTCTTTGACTTTCGGGGTCGCATAAAGACTTTGAACGTACTGAGCCAAAGTCTTTTCTTCTTTGCACAGTTGGGACACGTCTAAGTTGTTTCTTTCCAGTCTCATCTTCGGAATCACTGGAAGATTGTAATGAGCTTAAAGATGAATCTCCAACAGGCTCCATGCTAGACATACTTTCCCAACGTTTTAGTATGGATTCTGTACCATCTGCTAATCTGACATTTTCTAAAGATGATATAATAGGAAGCAATATAGGTGGCAATCGTAAATCACTACTAGTTGATGTCGAATATGACGCGTCAGTTTCTTGAGAAGCACTTCTATCTGAGAAGTTTACCCGTTTTTCCGACAGTTTTCGGGCTGTGGAACTTCTTTGTAGCCTACGTAGGAGATTAGGCTCCGCATTATGGTTATCGGAAATATGTTTAATGTTCACATTACTACCATTATTTTTGCTATCAGCATCCTCTGTATCTACGTGTTGCGTTGATGCAATGATATCCGGGACAACTATAGTTTGTGTGCTATCGTTCTGTGTTTCAAAATTGTTAACTTGATTTAATAGTTCCTTTTCTATATCATTATTTTTATTTGGACTAGAGGTATTTGAAAAACATTTATTTTCGGACCTGAAAAAGAACTGCGTTTTCATCTTTGCTCTAAAGTAATTAAAATCAGTGAATTGTCATAATTATCATACCTAAGAAGTTCCCAGTTAGTTCTTGCATTATGTATTATCTGATCCCGCCGGGCAGCTTGCTGCGCAGATCCACTTAAAGCACAGTATGCTGCATGGGCTGCTTCTTTATTACTTCGCCAAGCCATTGCTGCTCTGCGGACCTTAAAATTTTTGTTACTGTACCAATACGTTCAAGTTTATACCCAGATATTTAATATGATTCAATAGTTATCAAGCTTTACCTGTCCCGTGACATTCATGTTTGTCAGGGTCACAAGGTTCGGTAAATACGAGACTAAAAACGGGGTGCAGTCTCCGCCCAGTGCTACTGGATTACTATCGAGAGAGACATCTACAAGTGAGGTTGCTTCAGCCACTGATGCGACATCTTCAATGCTGTAACATTCAAGAGGTTTACAAACTTGCAAAATCAGTCATTTAATTTAATATACAGCACGTTACAAAAAAGACGCGTGTCCATGTGTCTGCTGTGAGTGCTTTCAAAATGAATGTCCGTTTAACCTCTTTCGCCTATATATCTTATCTCACCTCTGTAAATCATTGTTGCCTAAATATAGTTTTTGTAGTTTGGTTGTGTTCTCAAATCCAAGTAGTTTGCGTAGTCGATTTCGTTTTAGATTCAATTCCCTTAAAGAACTTAAGCCTTGTAAATCACTTTGCCCTAAACATTTAATTTGGTTCCCAGCTAAATTGAGTACTTTTAACTCACTAAGGTTTGATAAACCGCCTACTTTCATTATTCTATTTCCGTGCAGGTCAAGTACTTCTAACTTAATAAGATTTGACAGTCCTTCTATTCTTTTGATCCTAAAATGAAAAAATGTAATTTATTATTAAAGTTTAAAAAAAAATCAGATGAAAAGAATCAAGTTTACCTGTTCTTGCCCATTAAAAGGACGCGTAAGCTAAAAAGTCTATCTAATGAACATATTTTGTCTATTTGATTGTCATAAACATCTAAAAATACCAGCTTTCCGAGATCTAGGCCAGAGAGTCCCAGCAAACTGTTTATAAGGTTATGTTGTAGCGATAGTAAACGCAAGTCAGGTTCTCCGACTATGTTTGGTATCGACGATAGCCCACGCCTTAAAGAAAAAGAAATAAAATACGATTATTTACTGTGAGAAACCATGCACAAATGGACCGTCTCGACCGATGAGGTATATATATACATATATATATATATATATATATATATATATATATATATATATAAAACTGATGTGTGTGCTGGGACACAAATGATAATAGAAGTATAAAACTTCAAAGGACAGGTGGAAAGCTTTTCTCTTCCTCCGCCGCTGCCGCCTCTAACTACGCGATATACTCTCTACCCTCTACCCTCTCCACGCGACGGTAATGCTTTTTCGTTACAGAAAAATCGTAATACGGGAAGGTATTACGATTTTTCTATAGGTATAAAAGTTTCACTTCAAAATAAAGCTTGCGCGCAGGGTGAACTCCCCTTCGCGGGCTACAGCTGTCCAGCCAACAGGCCCCCTGCCGCAGGTCGCCTTCTGCTGGGCCTTCACCGAGGCAACCGGTGATCTCACCTGGTAGGGGCAGACCGCCGGGGCGGGTCTGCGGACGGCTACTGCCTGCGATCAAATCAAGATGATCAAACACAAGAAGTAACTATGCACCCAAGGACCTTCCCATATTAACGAGAAGCGGATGACACCGCCGAAGGGGACCTAGTCCCGAAACGGCAACCCCGAGAACTCCCTCAGGGGCTATCAGGAAGAACAACAGCGAAAAAAAATAATTGTCATGTGAGTCCTCGGTTATCAAACACTTTTAAAACGGCTGTGGGTTTAAAACTCTAGCAATGCATTGGTGACTCGTGGTGTACCTACCTAATAGTACCATCCAGCAATTATAACCGCCCGCCCGCTTGCCGGCCTTTTTATTTCACTTAAATAAAATTTAAAAAGGCCTACAGAAAAAATTTCTACTATGTAATAATATAGCACTCATTTAAAATTCTCTTTACTACTCGCTTTTTTATTTTTTAACATTTTAGTGCATTTTTTTTGTATACATACTTAAGTACATACAAGTACTTTATAAATTATAATAATGCAGGTGATGTTTTTAAATGGGCATGATAGGCGAAATCGGAAACTATTATATAAAGCTGGGACTATACGGCACCGGAATCCGCAGCTCCGGGAGAAAACGGTTCCGGTACCAATCAGTCGGTCAAACAATCGTACATGAATTTTTCCTGCATCGACTACATTGCCGCCGGGTCTTTCCGGGTCGGAAATTTCCCCGGAAGCAACCAGCACACTCGCCTCGCCGGGTACCCGGTCGGATTTTATTCAGCGAAAGGGCCGGAGCTTATCAATATTTTAAGCAGTTGTATGGAGCTGACTACATGACAACGGATTACGTCCTTTTCAGATGACAGTGTTGCCAACTTAGCGGTTTTCTGCCAAAATGTATGGGGGAAAATACGAAATAATAATAAGTATACGAAAATTAAATCAATTTTAATAAAATACAAAATAGTCATCAATTTTGAATTTTCTAGATGGCGGATATTTATTTTTTTGCACAATTGCTATAGTTTTCGTCTTCAAGATTTTTAGGGGTGCTGAACATAAAAATTACTTCCATTTAAAAATTCCAAGATGGCGGACATTAATTTTTATTCAAATGAATATGGGTGTCCTTTTCTAGGTTTCTGGGGTTACTGATTACAAGGAATACATTTTGAATTTCCAAGATGGCGAATATTTATTTTCTTATAAAATCGATATAGGTGTCGTCTACATGGTTTTTAGGGCGCTGAATACGAAAATTGTTTATTTTTAAAAAAATATTTTTTGTAAAATTGATATAGGTGTCATCTATAAGGTTTTTGAGCAAAGATTTCAAAACTCATGATAGGCTATGACGTACATTTGACAGAATAAACCTTCATACAGTAAAAAGTTACGCCATCTTGGCTTTCACCATACTATTCAAATCATGGAGAATAGAAGTCAGGAGTACCATCTCCATACATGAAAAGTGTCCGTAAAATAGCGTTAAATAGGGGGCGCTACAGACGCAGACGGGAGTAAAGCGGCAAAATTTAAACGGATACTTAAATCTTAGCATCTTCGGTTTTATATATAAAAATATTTTCGACTATACGAGTAATTAGAATTTTCATGATTTACTGAATTAACTACTTTTAATCTACTAAAGTCGTCAAAAATATTAAATAACTAAACTCAACTCACTTTACTTCATCTCTTATTGCTAACTTCATATCACACACCCTTGCCACTCTAGCGCCATTATGGCCAGTTTTTAGCTTTTCTGCCTTAGGAGATTGTCCTCCTTACCTCTATTTTCCATGACTTCAAATGTCACCAATATTTTTTTTTGTAAACTGCATTCTCCAGCATGTCTCTGGCATCCTCAAGGTTTATGTTTTTAATTGTTTAAAATAATATCGCTTTGCCGGTATGAAATATTCAGTTAACAAAACTTGTATGTATTTAGTCGCGGTATTTTTTGTCAACATTCTTTCGCAAAATTAGTACTTACCAGTATTATTAGTACCTACAGGATGACCTGAAATTCGATACATTCCTTTGAAAGACAGAAAGTAGACCTCATTTACAGTAATATTTTTCATGGCATGTTGTATCTTTATCTTTACTTTCTATCCGAAAGTTGATATTTACAAAGTTATTGAAATTTCAAAAAATTTTTCTTTATTTTAGACATTTTGACTTTGACATGGCGTATTTTTAAAATGTTTGTCTTTTTAGTGATTTTTTTATGTATTTTAACCGTCAATGAGTCAAATATTATTTTTAAGGAATAAATAGGGACAAACTAAGCGAGAATTTTTCATTATGAGACATGAAACAGAATTTTCTTTTAAGAAAAATGCACATTTTTCTTAAAAACAGGTGATTTTCTTAAAAAAATGTATGATACAATGCGTACAAATATTCTAAATAACTTCCTTATCTCATTAGCTTTCCAAAAAGGTGCAAATGTCTACATAAAAATATGACGTTGTAGTAAATATATTAGAAGTAAAATGAAATAATGTCTAAATCGATTTATTTGCGATAAGGTTAAAATAAAAGGAAAAACTTGAGTTTAATTACGTTTATTGTGTTTAAAAAACATCAATGTTTAATTAAATTTAATAATAAATATTCTACTTTAGGTCTTGTTCAAAATGTGATCCTCTGTTTCTGATACAGGCCCGTAGTCTTCTCCGTACCTCTGTTTTGATTAAGACTAGTTTTGATTTCTTCTGCTGCATTTATTATGCGGCTTCTGAGCTCCTCTACAGTAGTTATGGGTGTAGTATACACCAAAGTAATTATTAAAACTATTAAACTGGTTTAATGGAAGATGTGCCAATAGCAACTCGTCGTAATATGATTTTCCAGCATGATGGTTGCCCGGCCCACTTCCGCCTCGGCGTACGCCAGTGGCTAGACCAAACTTACCCACATCGCTGGATAGGTCGAGGCGGGCCAATTCCTTGGCCAGCACGGTGTCCCGATTTGACCCCGTGTGATTTTTATCTTTGGGGTCATATGAAGGCTATGGTGTATACTACACCCATAACTACTGTAGAGGAGCTCAGAAGCCGCACAAGAAATGCAGCAGAAGAAATCAAAACTAGTCTTAATCAAAACAGAGGTACGGAGAAGACTACGGGCCTGTATCAGAAACAGAGGATCACATTTTGAACAAGACCTAAAGTAGAATATTTATTATTAAATTTAATTAAACATTGATGTTTTTTAAACACAATAAACGTAATTAAATTCAAGTTTTTCCTTTTATTTTAACCTTATCGCAAATAAATCGATTTAGATATTATTTCATTTTACTTCTAATATGTTTACTACAACGTCATATTTTTATGTACATATTTGTACCTTTTTTGAAAGCTTATGAGGTAAGAAAGTTATTTAAGGTATTTGTACGCATTGTATCATACAACTTTTTAAAGAAAATCACCTGTTTTTAATAAAAATGTGCATTTTTCTTAAAAGAAAATTCTGTTTCATGTCTCATTATAAAAAATTCTCGCTTAGTTTGTCCCTATTTATTCCTTAAAAATATTATTTGACTCATTGACGATTAAAATACATAAAAAAAATCACTAAAAAGACAAACATTTTTAAAAATACGTCATGTCAAAGTCGAAAATAAAGAAAAAATTTTTGAAATTTCAATAACTTTGTAAATATCAACTTTCGGATATGGGATGCCATGAAAAATATTACTGTAAATGAGGTCTACTTTCTATCTTTCAAAGGAATGTATCGAATTTCAGGTCACCCTGTATATTATAATTGTTTACATTCTATATTTAAAGTTTTTTCTCAAGTTTAAATACATGGTGAATACAGAACATTATTTTTTATTGTTTGTTTATCATTATTAATTGAATTTTTCAATATTTATATTATTCTTAATTGTATTTTGTAAATATTAAATATTTTGTAAAATGTAGTCGTCATTGCCGCCGGGTCGATCCGGGTCGGAAATTTCCCCGGAAGCAACCGGCACACGTCCTGGTTCTCGCCGGGTACCCGGTCGGATTTTATTCGGCGAAAGGGGCAAGCTTATCAATATTATATTCAGTTGTATGGAGCATACTACATGACAACGGATTTGACTCTTTTCAGACGACATTTTAGCGGTTTTCTCCCAAAATGTATGGGGAAAAATACGAAATAATATTATGTATACGAAACTTTAAAAACATAAAAAACCTTCATAAACTTTACTATGTTTAACCTACTTAGTTAAAATTTGACTTTAGATTTAAATGATTTTTTAAGAATTCTACTCTTGTTACCTATCGAGACTTATTCTGTCTGGCAGCCGTTCCTTCTCTTGTGGCGTACGAAGAAGCTGAACTTTACCCTCTCCCACTGCTTGTAAATTGATAACATCATCCTTTCCATCATAGGAGTGTCTGTGAAAGAGAACAAAGTATAAACATTTTGTCGTACCTACTTGTGACACAATTTTGAGCTTTTTTAAAAGTTTACTTATGTAGATCATTATTGTTACCCTAGTAAAGTAGTGTTTGAGCGTTGCAATGTTGTGCGCTCACGGGGATCAGCCAAAGCTGGTTTTATCTGTAGAAACTGACGGCTATCACCATCGGCAGCATTATCGATGGGAGGTCCACTAACATCAAAGGAATGAGCCGATCTTCCTCGTGTTCGAAAACCTTTTCTTACCTAAAAAATATGCTGGCCGAAATCATAATATTCTAAATAATAAAAAAACATTTAAAACCAAAGAGTATTTTAGCTCACATTCCCGCGATTAAATGAAATAGGCATTAGATTAGTAGGAAAATATCAACTGTACAAAAAATTGTATATTTTTTGGTCCCATTAATTAAAAATAACATAATTTACGAAAGTAAATTAGTAGAAAATACAGATTTGGTCCACTTCGTCTATTTTACATCTTGTTGCTAAGATACGTAGGTAATATTATATTTATATAAGTGGAAGAGGTATGTATTTTGGAAAAAAGTGTGTATATTTTTGTATTAGTATTTACATTTATGATAAGGTGTTTCTTGAAAAATAAAATAAATTACCTACCTATTTATTTTTTATTTTGTAGTTTAAAGCTAGAATAAATTTAAAAAATCAAATGTCATTTTTAATGTACATCTCAATCAGTGACAGTATGGTGACAGTAAAAAAATAAACAAACAAATAAAAATTGTGAAATGTGCCAATTGTTTTTCTGCTGACGTGGGGGCCGCTTAGGCCTAAGAAGTTGTAGCTACAATAATAAAATCTAATTACTACCCTCCCCCGCGCGCGACTCTTATCCCGCGTCAAGTAGCTTTGAATCTAGTGCATAGGTATAGTATAGTACTACTACTGAGAGTTGCGACACCCTGTTTATTACTTATCATCTATGATCATAGATGATAAACTGTTCCACCAGCAGCACCTACATACGTAGTATACATACGTAGTTACATTCTCTTTGCAAGTGGCATTATCAGCCTGCGGATCTCACTCCTATATAGATTTCATTCCGTTGTCTCTATTTTTGCCAACAAAATGGTAAAATTCTTTCCTAATCCTTACCAAGATTTACAGACAGGAGTCAAGTTTACAATCAAGAAAGATGAATTGATCAGTCACATCGAAGAGCACATAAAAATTATTACAAATAAGAGCCTGGCATTAGTAGGAGGGCTGTACTTCGGTGTAACCGGCGTTTCGTTTATGTTTTATCAGTTGGCAAAGAATCCTATGCTCTCAGAGAACAAAACCGTATATTTGGAGAAGGCTCTCGAATATATTGCTCCTGCTCTGGACGTTTCGGCCGAAGACAAGACATCGTTTCTGCTCGGAGACGCGGGTACTTATGCGGTAGCTGCAGTTGTGAAAAAAGAACTAAGCGATAATAATTTCGTAGATTACGTTAATCTGTACAAATCTCTGTACAAACAGTATTTAAATCCGAAGTTTTTGAGGGTCGGCGGCGACGAGTTTTTCGTCGGACGTTCAGGATACCTCGCCGGCACGCTGTGGATGACTCGCGAATTGAAAACTCAGATTTTCACTAACGAGGAATTATATAAATTTTGTGACTTCATAGTATCATCTGGTAAGGAATTCTCTAGACAGAACAAGAGTCCATGTCCCCTAATGTACCACTATTTCAACACACAATACCTCGGTGCTGCACACGGTGTAAGCTTTATTTTACAAATGTTACTATCTGTACCTGGCTACCTAGAATACAATAAGACAGCGGCTCAGGATATTCAGATGACCATCCAATTCCTGGCATCACTCCAGACTCCGGAAGGTAACTGGCCCTGTGCCTTGGAAGACATCAGCATGTTGGATCATAAGCTGGTCCAATGGTGTCACGGAGCTCCTGGCATTGTTTATCTCATGGCCAAAGCATATTTAATGTTCAAGGACCAGAGTTACATCAATGCTTGCATCCAAGCTGGCGAGGTTGTGTGGAAAAAGGGTCTACTCCGGAAGGGTCCAGGTATATGTCACGGAGTAGCTGGTAATGGCTATGTGTTCCTGCTGCTGTATAGGTTAACAGGGGACGAGAAGTACTTGCATAGAGCTAAAGTGTTTGCTGATTTTATGCACACAGATGAATTTTTAAGAGATTCCCGTTTGCCAGACTGTCCACACTGTTTGTTTGAAGGAACGGCAGGAACCGTTTGCTTTTTAGCAGACTTACTTGTGCCAGATAAAGCCGAGTTCCCTTTCCAAGATGTTTTTTCTACATGTATGTAGAAACTGAAGACTGAGTTAGTAAAACTAGTTATGTACCTTCATTGTGTTTTAAATTATTTTATAGTGTTGTTTATTGATGGTTACATACTTGAAAAATAAATTAAATTCAAAATTTACTATTTTTTGTTATAACCACTTTACTCCCATGCTGTCTATATTTAAAAATACATAATAAAATTTTAACAATTTGGTTATTATACTTATTATCATTTCATTAAAATAAGGTATTTACAACAGTACTTAAAAAGCTTTGTGTTTTAGCTTACAAAATTTACAACAAATGAAAATTTTGTAAACATTGTTGACAGTAATGCTGCATAATTTTCAAGCAATTTTCTTGTCAATGCTGATAATAGCAGCTATACCTAGAATATTTATTCTCTAATCACTTTTCAATCAGTGCAAAGCAAGCAGTGATTCAGACTTATACAAAAGTAAAAATGTTATCTCTAAATGATATTTTTATAATATTCAACATTTTAAATCTAAAATACATACATTACGGAATAGTTTACCACTGTGAGAATAATTATAACTCTTCAATTATTCAAAAAATGTTTAATGAAAAACAAATATTTGTAAGTTTTCAGCGAATAAATACCAAGTTGGATTCTCATCTTTTCAACTCGAAATTTGGCTTCATACTTGATAGTGATTGTCAAGATTGGCCTCAAGTTTTCTCAAATAATGCAACATTTAAAATGCCTCACACTTGGATCGTAGTTGGCTCTAATTTAACGAATACTGTTAATCATTTGTCACAGTATCCAATAGAGATAGACTCCGATTTAAATATACTTGTAAAAAACCAAAACAAGTATAATTTGCATGAAATGTTCAATACTGGATTTTCAACCAAGGGGAAAGTTATAATTAACCAGCTTGGCTATTTTGATTCTGAATTACATATCACACGGAACACAAGGCTTGGAGTTACTATGAACGGTGTCACTTTAAAGTGCCCTATAGTTGTAATAGACGATGTCGTGGATGAGACGTATCTACACTTTATAGACAGATGGCGACCCCCATCCCGGGATCCGGTACACAAATTCAAGTTTTACAGACTTCTGACATATTTGCAAACTATGTATGGTTTTGAGTAAGTACCTATTTCTCATTATTTCGAACTAATGACAACAGAAAACCGTCGTTGGACCTATGGCAAAAGTGAAACACAGAATTTGCATATACTTATCTTTTGTTGTACATAGTAAGCGTCTACAAACGGAGGGGTGTTATAAGTTTGACGTGAATGTATAATGTCTGTATATCTGTCTCCCAAACGTTTGAACCGATTTTGATCTAGTTCTTTTTGTTTGAAAGGTGAATCATTCATTAGTTTTTAGTAAAACACATCATTATCTCGGTTACTGCTTAATTTTTAATATTGTTTTTAGTTATTGATATGAAACCTTTATTGCCTCTTTATCTCCTCCGAAATCGAGGGGTCCACGGTCAATGACACCTTAGATTCCACATACGAACAATAAAATACCTTAACATTGCAGATATGACTTCATCCGGACGAATTCATGGGGATATCTTCGGAATGGTTCCTTCGACGGCATGGTGGGGGAGCTACAGCGGCATAACGGCGACATGGGGGGATCTGGGGTGTTCTTCAGGTCCGACAGGGCCAAATACGTGCAGTACGTTGTAGAGGTGTGGAAGGTCAGGTAATATATACAGCCTTAAAAATATTTAAATTTTAAAAACAAAGGAAGGGGTGACAGCATCGACAGTAGAAGGCATTTACACGTATATACGCGAGCGCACGATTTATCGGCGCTGTTAAACGATTTTGATCTTATCCTTGGTCGAGCGGCAACTTGTTTGATTGTACATTGGCCTTTAACAGATTTACTTACTTTGCTAAGTCTTAAATCACCGTTACAGCTAGCTTGTTTCTTGTGTTTATACAATAATTACCACTACTTATTCTACATTCATGAAATTATTTCAGTTTTATCTAACGTATAATAAATTGTCTAAACAATACCCTTCTTGGCAGTCGGGTAAATATATTGAGAAGCGACAGTCAGGACACCTATTTCTTTAAACATTGCTCTCACAGATTCATAAAGGGACATTTTATAAATACATCTCATCATCAATCAAATGTATGGTGGGTGCAACTCGTGACGTCACAGGCCGATATATGGCTCTCTTTCATATTGTAAATTTAAATTGTTTGTATCTTCGTTATTTTTCAAGATATACGAAAATGGGTTCTAGATTGTTTATTAACATGTTGTCTAACATCGTATAGACGAAAATTTTTTTTTAGTCAAGATGCCTATTAGGTACTCATTCGTATTCTAATGCTGTGACGGGTGACGCCGATTTCGATGCGGTTTTTATGCGCATATAGTTCCGATGTTTTACGACTTTTTCTATGTTTTACATCTGCTTTTTATTTTCAGGCCATGCTTCATATTCCGTCACCCGAAGTACCCGGGCGGTTTCTACACGGTGTTCACGCGACCTCTCTCCGCCACGGTGTGGGGCTGTCTGTTCGCCGTGCTGATTTTGGCGGGAACTCTCATGGCCGCCATGCTGCGAGTGTCTGGAACGTTCGATGACACGTCACTGTCGCTGATGTTCGTGTTCATAAGCAGCGCTGTTGGTCAACAAGGTTTGAGAGTCAGGACTCAGGGGGTCTAGCAGAAACATTTAACAGCGCATAAACGTAACCTTATCGGATGTAATTTGTATCGGCGCTGTCATGATTTTGACACTTTTTCATACAAATCTCATTCGATCTCGTTACGTTTACGCTGTCAAATATTTATGCTAGGCCCACAGATTCTGGATAAGTAGGTATTGATCCGGTAAGAAATGCCGTAGAAGGATAGCCAGATATTTTAATCCACAAACCTATGGAGGGTAGAGGAATCCACAGGTTTTTCAAATTTATGGCTATAGGTATTATAAGCCTGGCAAAGGAACAGATAGGACGTCTGTTTTTAAGTTTGCAGCACCCCCAACTTAAGACTTACAAGACCGACCGGTAAGCTGACATATAGCAAGGATACGAGAGTAGTGAGTGATTCGCTGGATCTGCCTCACCGCCTCAATGTGGAAAAAATGGGTATTTCGATTTGGGGGTCGCTGAATCGATCCCTGTGGTCTTTTTTTGTATATCTTGCGGTTCCAAAGTTAGGTTTTGCATTTACCCCTCATTATCTACTATCTCCAGGCTCTATTGTTCGAAATCTAATGCCTCGCCTCGGCGTCCTATTGTTCCTAATGAGGGTATAATATAATATAATCACTACCTGCTTATCACTTACGTCACCTCACTTTATTACGACATGAGTAAAACAAAACAATTTTTCATTACATTTCTTTTATTTCATTCATTTAAACATGTATTGAACATACTGTATAATATTATATCATTACATAAAGTGTTGCTACTAAATAACTTTTGATACTCTAATAGACTTTTCCCATTGAACTTATAATACAAATACATTAAACTATAAGTACTCTCTACAAATTAATGTGAAATCATTTTGTAATCAACACGTGTTAAAATCCCATCTCCTGCAGTTTCGCCCCATAAAAACCTTGTGATATCGCATAGGGGCACGTCCGAAGGAATGAAAGTATTGTCCGAAGCCATTTTCATTGATGTTTATGGCTATCCAGTGGGATCCAGGTTTACTATCAGGGTCTAAGGCTCGAGTTCGCCAAAAGTAACTTCACCATTTTTCATTTTCCAATTCAAGATTTTGTAACCGGTAGTTTAAATTTTAAACATGACTTTAAACAAGGAGTCATTTTTTCCTGTTCACCATCGCTTCTCTTTCTCTGATTAGTAAATCGAGACAAAACTGGCCGTTTATGAATAAATTAGTTTTTATTTATTTATATATGGCATCGGCTTGTAACCATTTGCCAGTGTCAAGTTAAAAAGATGGGAAATAGAACTTTCGTTTCAATTTTCAACACCGTATTCCTATATCGTCAAGTCTAAAGTCTAGCCAAATATATAGTCAGTACAGTCTATGAGTCATGTCAGTCGATTCAGTAAAGTGGTAGAAGCTTTACTGAAAGTTCCTAGGGAGTTTTGGCGGGAAACACAAAATAGCACGTTTTAGAAGTTGTATCACTTGCCCACACTTGTGCACGATAACGAATATTTAATGGTTAATATTCTACCAATATTACACATTAAGAACCGAAATAACACAAATTTATGAAGTTTTACAAATTTCACAACATCACCCATTGAACTCCCCGGCAAAACTGCCGAATAAATTAGTGAGATATGTAATACAACTACTTCTTCGTCTTCTTTTGAGTATGGCGGCCAATGTCAGAGTGGTTTTATAAAGACTTTGCTCTAACTATTGCAGGTCCGGTGAAACAACTAGGGTGTAATTACCTAATATTTTACAAAGCTGTTGAATCATCTAAAACAAACACAAATATACCAGTGTTAGTAATAAAAAGTCACAATTTTATATTGTTAGAATGAATATATTATGTACATAAAATTTCAATAAAAGGAGTATTTACAAAACATAATTATGATTTAAAATTAAAAGGGCGAGGAATCGAGGTAGGAAGAGAGTCGTGAAGGGAGGGCTGGTTTCTTGGGCAATAGAAAAAAATGTGATCTAAGGTACCCTCGTCTAGGCCACACTCACAAAGAGAATTATCCTTGACCCTGATCTTTGCAAGGAAAGTAGGTGAGCAACAGTGACTCAGCAGACTGTTGAGCATACTGGTTTGCTACACTGTAAATATTTTAAAAAAACCATGGTCTAACTGGTACACTACTTTCAATGTCAAAGTAATGTTTGCCTTTAATATTACTTGAGCTGGCCCACTCGGTGTGCCACCTGACAGTTAAGTGTTTTTTGGCTATGGGAATGAAGTCCTGACAATACAGTTTGTACTGACTGAGTCCACCTGATGTTATGGCGTCTTTAGCGTAGGCATCTACACTCTCATTGCCAGTAATTCCGCTGTGACTAGGTATTCATGCTAACACAACATGGATATTTTGGACATGGCACCTAAGGAGAAGCCGTCTAATTTCCAAAATTAATGGAAATCTAGACTTAGAGCGGAACTGGTTAGCCGAAATACCCTCTAAAACGCTTCTGGAGTCCGAAAGAATAAGTGAATTGTTAAGGCCATGAGACTCAATAATGAGATGGCCTCAAAGATGGCGAGTGCCTCGCCTGTAAATACAGAGGAAATAGGAGGCAATCTGAAATTCAAAATCACATTAACCCTCGGAATCCAGACCGCCGCTCCAACACAACCATCCATCGAAAGTTTAGATGCATCCGTAAAAATAAGCAGCCAATCCTTATAGTGCTGATTAATAATTTGTTGAAAATGAGTATTCGCCAGAGAGGAACCTTTATCAATAGGGAAGTTAAGGATAATGTTCGGGGAGAATGTGTCTGTCATACCTCACATGAGAATGTGCCTCATATTATGAGGTAGAAAAAAAAGGGTTGAGTCTGCACTGAACAATTGGACAAGGAAGTTGGGTTAACTAACGGTAGCTGATCAAGAGACAGGGAAGATCTTTGTCACCAATAATTGGATGTTGAAATTAATTGGGATAAAGTGTGTAATTTGCCTATAAGGGGGTGGGAGGAATTCTGAAATGCCTTAAATAGAAACCTATTCGAAAGGTACTGCCGTCTGATATTAAGTGGTGGGTCGACACACTCAACCTGCAGGGCATTGATTGGAGAACATTTCATTGCTCCTACTATGATCCTTAAAGAATTCGATTGAATTTTGTCCAGATCTTTTAAAGTAACCTTGTTACATGGTTCCAATAAAAAGGATCCATAATCAATATGACTGCGGATAAGAGCATTATATAATATTTTTTGGGTATATGGGTGAGAACCCCACCATACACCACTGACTGACCGTAGGACATTAATATTTTTCTCGCATTTTTGCGAAATATGACTAATTTGGTAGGCGCCAGTCATCCTAGAATCCAGATAGACTCCTAAAAATTTAACCCTATCCTTAACCGGGAAACTTGTTCATTATAATGGATGTTGACATCAGGTATAATTTTGGACCGTGTAAATACTACAACGGAACCTTTCGAAACCGAAATATTTAAGCCATGTCGGTCCATCCATTCAGTCAGATAGCCAATTGCAGAGTTAAGTCGAGCAGAACATTCGGCAATATCCTTTGAGGCACTGTACATTGTCAGATCATCGGCATACTGTACCTCACAAAAACTACTAACGGATAAATCTAAATCATGGATGTAAATGTCATACAGGAGGGAACTAAGGGGGGAACCTTGGGCGAGGCCTTTGAAAATTAATCGGGGGGAAGGGAAAATTTTTGAGTGGAAGCTATAACAGATCTACAGGAGAGGGAATTGATAATGTAATTGATCATCTTCACTGGGACACTCAGATTATACAATTTCAGCCTGAGCACCGGAAGAAGAACATTGTCGTATGCCGATGATATGTCAAGGAACACACTCACCACATGCGCCCCTTTCGAAAAGGCGATGCGTATTTTAGTCACGAAGATCCCGAGACCGTCTATAGTGCTAATTAAGCCTTTCCGAAAACAGAACTTTGTTTTGGATAAAATGCCTTTGCTCTCCATCAGCCATTCCAATCTATTTTTGATTAAATGTTCCAAAATGTTTGCCAAAGTAATAGAAAGAGCGATAGGCCTATAACTAGATGGATCATTGCTAAGTTTTCCCGGTTTCAGTATCGGTAGAATGATCTGTGTCCGCCATTCCTCCGGGGGAATCTCAGATTGGAAAATACCATTTAAGACATTCAGGCATACTTCTTCGAGTAACAGGGCCGCTGTTTACTATGAAGGACATATTCCTTCATAGTAAACAGCGGCCCTGTTACTAATCCATCACTGCCTGGAGCGGTAACCTTTAATGAACTTAGAACCAATCGAAATTCCTCCAGAGAAAAAGGACTATCTAAATGACTGGTAGGAAGACCAGAAGAAACACAATTTTGGCACTCGTCAAAAGTTGGGACTGACGGAGGCGCCAACCTTTGAGAGAAAGCGTGTATCCACTCTAATGGGTTATTGGACGGATGGTAATCGCTAACTAGGGAGCCTCGGAACCTTTTCATGTTTTTCCAAATCAGTGAGGGGTGGGACAAAGGCGAAAGACGCGAAACTGGCGCCAACCATTTTTCTTTTTTGCGGATAGTAAAAGCCTAACCTCAGCTGCCACTTTTTTATAATTTAAATCGTTTTCTAGGGTCATAGCCCTAGAAAACAATTTTTCCGCGTCTTTGCGTCGCTTACAGGCTCCAGTGCACTCAGAGAAAGAGTTTTCCGATCACCTGAAGTTTTTAGTGGAATGGTCCTATCCGCAGCCAAAAGAATGACATTTTTTTAATTTTGATATAAGGAGAGTGTGTTATTAGTAATGATAGGTAGGAAGAGGCTAATTTCAGAATCCGTAATGTCAGCGAATTGGGACCAATTCGCATTAGAAGTTTTAAATTTGAGCCGAGGGGAAGGGGACGTTAATGTCTGTCTAGTCTGTCTTTATGCTATTGTAGTTAGAATTATTTTCCAATTCAATCACTACCATAAGAATTAGGAATAACTGCCCAGGAACATGAAGGAGAAAGAGAAGGGGAGCATAACGATAGATCCACCACGCTCCTCGGGTTCTGCAAAGGAGAGGCCCGACGCGTAGGGGATCCATCATTAAGGACTACTAGGTTGAGATCATCAAGTATATCAATCAGGAAAGAGGAATTAGGATCGTTAGAATGGGAGCCCCAAGATGTATGGTGAGTGTTGAAATCACCCAACACAACCAAAGGGGAAAGAACAGAAGAGAAAATGGAGGACAGTTCAGAGAAGATGGAATATGTCCCTCACCCTAATCCATTAGGGTGAGGGACATACACAAATATAAAAATTGTATCTAAGACACGGACGGCTACAATATTAAAATAACTACTATGTACAGGAAGTGTATATACAGAATATGGATATTGGTTGGAGACCAAAATGGCTACTCCAGCTCTGCCATCAGACCTGTCATCCTGGAAACATGCATAACCCGGAACCCGAAAACGAGAGCCAGGTACCAGTCATGTTTCCTGGATGGCAAGAATTGTTGGCTTATATGAATTAATTAAATAAAGGTTAACCTGTTTCTTATTCCTGATGCTTCGGCTGTTCCACTGTATTACAGTGTGAGCCATTATTGGGCAAAAGTTTCATGAGTTGGGTCAGGTTGGCAAGAGTTTTGTTCGGTAGGGAGTCGCTAGACCTAGGAATAAGATCAATAAAGAAGATAGTCAAGTTGTCAAGTAAGTTATCGTTCGGGGCTACTGGGGAAATTTCGTTACTAGAGGGATATACGCCTCCATTAGAGGACTGAGAAGATGGTTGACCAATTGTATTTCTATGTGCCTGGTGGTCATACCCAGGGGACATAGGAGGAATGGGGCGACGAGTCTTTCTGTAGGATGTGGTAACGGGAGATTTTGTCAGTATGTCTGTTTGCCTTGAAATGTTGACAGTTGCAGAAGGAGAAGTCCTGGCTGAATCAGCAAAGGATCGTCTCACATGGGGGAATCGAGCTGATGCCGCCATGTATGAGATACTTTCCTGACTCATAACCAATTTTATCTCTTTTTGCCTGGAATATTCCGGGCAAAAGACATCATTGGCTGCGTGCGGACCACTACAGTACATACAAGTAAAAGGTGTTGCTGTACACGTTGCTCCCTCATGCTTCTGTGAACATATTTTATAACAGCGTGGTTGTGACCTAAACTGTGCCTTAACGTGGCCAAAGCGGCAACATTTATTACACTGTATAGTGGGTAATTATATGTATAGTAAATAAAAAAAATAAAATAGCAATAGACATGGGAAGGTAATTTAGTGACCGTCAGAACCACTGATTGGGTAGGTATCCAAATAGGGGAGTTATGATCATTCATAGTCTTGCGACTCAACCTACGTGCCTTAACTACTTTGCCATAGCCTAACGGAACTTGCATATTTTCAACCAGCTCTTCCATCGACCAGTCCACAGGAACATTGCGGTTAATGCCCATGCGGGATACACTGTAAGAGGGAATGGATACAATGTATCCAGCACTCCATATTGCAGGCAGGTCGATGAAAGAATTGGCGTGCTCTGGAGACTTAAATTAGATCGAGACACGATTACGGCCTATCTTCTTAATCCCGTCCATTTTAATATTCTGTACATTATTTTGAAATACAAACTGTCCAAATTGAATGGGATTAAGAACAGGACCGCTATCGGTCTCAGGCTTTGATACATGTACTATATAAGGTACAGCATCGTCAGAACCATAAACTTTTTTATTTGCAAAATCTGGGTTAATATAATGCAGTTGGATTGAAGGTACCGAGTGTGCACTATTGGTAATCTTGTTACGGGTGAAATTAAAATAAAAGAGGTATTTCCCGTGACAATATATATTAAAAAAATTATAAGGGCGTGGGCAGAAGGTCGAGCGATCTTCAGTTGTCCAGTCCGGAATATCTAGCGGCCTCAGAAATTCGGTAGTAGGAAAATAGCCAATCGTCCTTGATAAGCCTTTATCCGGTATATAGCGGTGCTTGTGCCCGAAACGAAGCTCCCTGAAAAATTCATGATGAACGTGTAGGTAGGAGTCCCGTCACACAGCGTGATCTGAACCCCAAACGAATCAAAATCACGGGCTGTGTGGCCATCACAAAATAAAAAGATGATATTCAAGAAAAGAATAATTAAAACTTGGATACAAATAACCTAATAATTAAACAATGCAAAATCGGAAAAAATTAAACTATAAATTGAGCACATGGCCAATCAAATTTTTCTTTTAACAACTAATTTTACCAAGATGATATTTTACATGAAAGATAATGTGTTTTTAATTACAAGCGTGATTTAGCAAATATTCACAACACAGATATACTAAATTACTCACCGTGAACACGGGGTTGAAATATAATTATTATAACGACTACATCTTGAGTTTATAGACAATTTTATTCTAAAAACGAAACGTCATTCGAAGAAGTGCCATATATACCCTCCTCCGTCGTTTTTTAAACTTTTGACAACTATGAAACTAAAGCGTAAAGAGAAAAAATCCAGAAACCAAAATAAAAAGATATTATATTAATAATCAATATATTATGTAACATAATGATGCAAACCTACTGTATTTTCATTATTATTCAAAATTAACTTATTATTTTTTAAGATTTAAGACGGAAGTAAAATCGATCTATGAATCAAATATTAAAGCAAGGCTAATGCCGTTTTAGTAAGGACGTGCGCCGATAGATGGCGCTTTAAGCCTCTGAAAATGACTAAATAATTTAAGTATAAAAAATCACAGATGACGCAAGTAACGCCGAAATAATTGATTTTACGGGAAGGAAATGTAACTATGTTACAATCTTTTTTGCCACAGGCTCATTTTTTTCTTGATTAGTACGTTTTCTATCCGTACTACCTCCTCCGGGGTCCGGGGGATCGGTATCAATGTCCATTTCAGACCACGAAAAGAAACTAGTTACCGGCTTAACCTACAAACAAAAACTTACAAATACTAAATACTTACGACAAGACAAACACGATTAAAACTACATACCACCAAATACAGATAAGATAACTCAACAGATACTTAAAAACCTTCACAATTTTAACTAGGAAGTATATTTACGTAGACCTTATGTCAATATAGTATCGTGTAGACAATTATAGTGAATAAAATGTTGTTGTTTTCTTGTAATAAATATGGATGAGAAGAAAAAGCGAACAACTAATTTTAGCAACAATGAAAAGAGTGTGTTATCTGAACTTGTAATGAAATACAATAATATAATTGAGAATAAACGGACTGACGCCTCTACAAATTCTCAGAAAGTAGCAGGTTGGATACGACTCGCTGAAGAATTTAACTCAAATTCTAATTTATCTTCAATTAATCCAATAATATGAATTGCACTCGATTTGGATAAGCAAAACCGGGTCTTGAATGAAATTTCATCGTATATTTCACAGAAATTACGGCGACTTTGAAAAATTCGATGTCTTCTCGTCATCGCTTCTAACTCGTCCAAATACTCAAGCATGTTGAGATTGTAATCTCCTTCCATTATAACATTAAAAGGCATCATTTTGTCTCAAATAAATGATATGTCTTTTCTCTTTAATAAAACTATTAAAGTTAAAGCTACAAAAGTTCTGTCAAATCACTATAATCGACGCTTAAACAAGGGTCTCGGGCTTGGTTAAGATAATCGGCCGGTTAACTTCTATAACCAATGTTTATGACGTGGTGAACAGGATTTTTTACAAAAACGACCGATTATTTCTTTAAACGGTTGATAAAATGTCGGTGAACACGAGCCTAAGTTGCTAATAATGTATGTAGGGGTTTGAATATATATAGGTAGACGATTCGCGGCGTATACATTATCTTCTAAACCTTCAGGGCATAAACTGCGTTAAGCGGGCACCCGCGCGGCTTCATACAAAAGTGACCCGTCGCGGGAAGCCGCGCAGGAGACCGTCGCGGGGAGGTGGGCCCCGCGCCCGCGCAACGGAGCCCGTCTCCCCGCGACGGTTCCCGTTGCGGGGGCAGGCGCGGGGCGCG
Organism: Phengaris alcon alcon; assembly: GCA_037179445.1. NCBI lineage: Eukaryota > Metazoa > Arthropoda > Insecta > Lepidoptera > Lycaenidae > Phengaris > Phengaris alcon. Next base: position 292,708 of record JAYRCH010000044.1, on the reverse strand, counting down.
CCGACAGGAGCACGCGCGGGCTAGTTTTGTTAATGGCGCTATGTGTTACGGGCCGCACGCGCTCTCAAAATGACTTTCGATACTGAAAGAGTAATTATAGAAGTACATTGTCACCCTGTCATTTGGGACCAGACGAATGAATTATATAAAGACCGAGACGCGCGGACGGCAGCATGGCTCGAAATTTGCAAAGAATTATTTGAAAATTTCGAAAATTTCAGTGACGCAGAGAAAAAAAACAACAGGTAGGTAAACATTTTTATTTCGAAAATTTCAGTGACGCAGAAAGAAAAACAACAGGTAGGTAAACATTTTATTTATTATACAGGATGTAAATCAAACCTTAACGAAGTCGAAGACCATGTGTTCTGCTCCTCGTCCTAAGCAGAATCTACAAATTTTATTGCAAGGAAACGACTTTTTGTTAACCCTTTATTGTCACCTATTACTGAATCTCGCAATATACCGCTCAAAACCAAGTGCAAGTGTGAGTATATCGTGTGTATCCAAAATTTAGACAAAGTTTATTTATCAGAAAGCAAATTACATTTTAAACAGTTTTTTGTGATAAACGCGATTTTTTGTTCAAAACTTTGAAATTTAGTATCTCTGCCAATATTCATTTCCCAGGCATAGTTCCTTAGCAAATATTGATCGTAGTAACTAGGAGAATACGTGTCCGACGGCTTCGTTAAGGTTATTTTTACACCCTTTATTATATACATATAACTAAGTACATAATTGCTATTTATGTAATACCGGCAGGTAAGTACCTACTTATAAAAAGGTTACTTTATATTAACTTTATACAGTTGGGTTCGAAGGTATTCTCAAAAAATACTGCGATCTTGCCACGACGATGGTAAGTTACCATCCGTCACGAAATAATCAGCGAATTTATCACGTATTGTGTATGCATCTCTTTGGGTGTTCCCAAACCCACTGTCGATGTCACGAATATGGTGTGGTGTGATGACAACATCGTTGATATTATCGACTTGTTGTCTAGATCTAATAAAATTATGCAGAATGTATATCGCTTTAGTAAAACAAATGGCATTTTCTTTTGAAAGATTCAAAGGACGATGAAGTATTCGAAATTTATTGGCCATGATACCAAAAGTTGAAAAGTTGATTCAATATAACGCCGCGCTCTTGTTAGCCTATAATTAATTTTTTTTTATGATCCAAATTGAGAGCTCGAACATATGGTCGACATTATATGGCTAGATAACAGAAACGCAAAACACATCTAGTATGATTGATATAACATCATTAAATATAAGATCGGAAACGCAAAACACAGATACAATAGAAGATTAATTACTGGTGCAAAGTATTCTTATTACGTAGGTATATGAGAATAAAGACTTCAATAATATTAATAAGACTGCATGACAAAAATATAACAACAAAAAAATCGATAATTAGTTATAATGTTATAATAGTTGTAAGAATGTACGAGTTAAGAGCCATTTCGCTGTTCACTAGCGTCACCAACAGTTTTTTATGAATTATTGTGAATTTAAGACATTTACAAAACTGTCTTAATAAAGGATATTCACGATATTTTAGGGTGTCAATAGAATACATTATTTCTGTAAAACTATTCCAATTGTGATTTATGCTTAAATTGGCCACTTTTAGCATAAATCACAAATTTGTTTATTTACACAGAGATAATTTATTCTGTTAACATTTTAAAATATAGAAAATATCTTATTTTATTATCTTAATAAGACAGTTTTTGTTTAAATATCTTAAATAAACGACACTTAATAACAACGATTGGTGGCGCTAGTGGGCAGTGAAATGGCTCTTATTGTAGGTATGTTATTAAATTTATCATGAGTAAAGAAATAATAACATAATTAGTAACAATACATAATGAGAATGTATGATTAAAGAAGTGTGATAATTAATGTGATTCATGAAGAAATAATTATAATTGGTAATAATAAGAGTAAAGAACTGTGATTATAAATGTGATTAATAAGCAAAGGAATAATAATAATTAGTATTAATAATAAAAATACACAAGTAAAGTACTGTTTTATAAAATATATCATGAACCAAATATAATTTAATTATCTAGTATAAGCAAAAATAAAAATTGTATTTTTTTCTTACTTACCGCATTGTTGTTGCCAGCCTCTCCATTAGTGATATGACTGATATAGCTCTTACTTTGAGATTGTTGACTTTCAAATACGGTTCCAGTTTTGAAAATAATTCGTCGTAGACTTGAACCGAAACTTTAAAATACTTATAAAATAAATTTTCATTATCCCTTAATTTACTAATCTTTACAACAAATTCCCCGCATAGCAACCTAGATTCAACGAAAGGGCTCACTTGTGTAAGCTAGGAACTTACACATGCGACTTTGAGCTGAGGGAAGTAGGTATATAGGTTAATGTGAGGGCTGGAGAAATCTGGGACTGACCTTATTGTTGAGCTGGTGGTTCTGTATCTGGGCGGAGGTTTCTTCTCACTACACTACACAGCTGTTGAGCGGATTATCGATAGATTTATCGCGGTTCGCCGGCGAATTTGGTATTATATTAACGAGCACAAATAAATATGCGCACACGCGTTCGCGTTCACTAGGTTTCGGGATGAGCTGAAAATGCATCCGGCGCGGGAGGGGATCTAATTGCAAGTGTTCGTCACTCTCTGACAGCGCCCCTTTCGGTCGGCCATACATCACGTAGTGATGTCCTTTGTGTTTATTCTAAACGTCGCGCTAGTGTTGGCGCGAACATCCTGGGGGGCCCGCACAGGCGGCGAGCTGAGCCCCATCCTGAGCAGAATCCAGTGGGAGCCGGGCAATCTTGCCGACAGGCCTCCGCAGCTGGCCTTGAGTCGTGTCCAAGTCCACAACTCTGATGACTCCATCCTTCCCAGGTAGCAGACGTGAGATTCTTCCCATCTTCCATTGTAGAGGAGGCAAATTGTCCTCCTTGAGCAGAACCAGTTCTCCAATTTTGGGTGGAGAGGAAGAGGAAAGCCATTTGGAGCGGATTTGAAGGGTATGGAGGTAGGACTTGGTCCAAAGGTTCCAAAAGCGCTGAGAGAGTGATTGAATGAGCTGAAAGCGTTTGAGCGGAGATATTACTCTTTCATCTAGAGTCAGCTCGGGGAGAGCTGTGAGCGGACGGCCAATGAGAAAGTGGCCAGCAGTAAGGAGCTGATAGTCCGTGGGATCGGACGAAAGTGGACTGATGGGCCGAGAGTTTAACACAGCTTCGATTCTAGTGAGCAGAGTTAAGAATTCCTCGAAAGTGAGGTGTTGCTCACCGATAACACGGTATAGAAGTTGCTTTGTGGATTTAACATTAATCTCATGGATACCTCCCATCCATGGGGCTTTAGGCGGATTGAGTAACCAAGTTATATTTTGAGTTGAGAGTTTATGAGAAATGGCGTCGTTATTGTCATTGAGAAATTGTTGTACCTCTAGTAGATGATTCCTAGCTCCTACATAATTTGTGCCACAATCCGAACGTATCAATACCGGAAGTCCGCGACGTGAGCAGAACCTTTGTAATGTTGCAATAAACGCTTCGGCAGTGAGCGATGAGACTGGTTCTAAGTGAACCGCCTTTGTAGTGAGGCAAACAAATATGCAAAAATATCCCTTAATTAACTTAGCATTACGTAATTGACTTGATTTGAGCAGAAACGGTCCGGCGAAATCTGTTGATACGTGACTAAATACGGGCTGAGGTATGACTCTATCAGCTGGCAGGTCAGTCATGATAGGTACTTCGGGCTGAGCGTGGCAACGGAAACATCTTATGCATTTAAACGTTCTGTGCCTTATAATGCGGCGGGCAGATAATATCCAAAATTGCTGACGTAAAATAGCATGTAGCGTGTCCGTGCCAGGGTGGCAGTGTATGCGATGATAGTGATCTATTATGAGGTCTACGAGCGGACTAGAACTAGGCAAAATGTATGGGTGTTGAGCATCGTATGTGAGTTCCGAACGAGTGAGTCTACCTCCTACTCTGAGGAGACCGTCCTGCGTAAAAGGCGACAGACGTTGTAGTCGTACTGTGCAGATTCTATCGGTTTGCAGGCGGTGAATATCTTCTGCGAATGCATTCTGCTGTACAGAGCGGATCCAGAAGAGTAATGCTTCTCTACGTTCACTTACAGTTAGAGGGCCTAGTTGTCGCGAGTTTGAATTTAGTTTACAGTTACGAATGAATCGCCTCATGTAGGCAGTGACACCAGTTAGTTTTTCTAAAGAGCTGAAGCGAGTGAGCAGATCACTATCGACACCGGGTATCGAGAAATTGCATGGTACGTATTTTGGTTTGAGTCCTGGCAAGTCTTGTCGAGTATGAGCTGAAGGCATCTTGGGCCAGGTATCCTCTGGCAATTTGAGCCAAGGAGGAGACCACCATAAATCATGAGCGGAGAGAGCTTGAGCTGATAATCCTCTGCTTGCACAGTCAGCAGGATTTAATTGGGAAGGTACATGACGCCACTTAAGTGTGAGTGAATTTGAGTTAATTTTTGTTACTCTATTTGATTCAAATGTTTGTAAACGATGGGGCGGAGTTTTTATCCATGCAAGCACTATGGTACTATCTGACCAACAAATGTGATGTGTAATTGTGAGATGAGCAGACAATTGTTGGGAGACACGCAACATGAGCTGAGATAATAGAGTTGCAGCAGACAACTCTAATTTGGGGATTGTGAGTTTATTTTTAATCGGTGCGACTTTAGATTTAGCAATTATGAGGTGAACGTTAACAAATCCGTTGTGAGCTGATTCTTGTAAATATATCACTGCAGCAAAACCGCTTTCCGAAGCATCTGCGAAGCCGTGAAGTGAGTATGTTGATTTGAATTTGTGTGGAGCGATATGTCTGGGAAAATGTATATCTGAGATGTGTGGAAGATCATGATAGATGCGCTGCCAATCCTCTGTAATATTATTTGGAGTGGGATCGTCCCAGTCCAATTTAGTTAACCATAACCTTTGAAGAAGTATTTTTGCGCGGAATATGACGGGTGTAACCCAACCGTTTGGGTCATAGAGAGAAGCTACTGTGCTAAGAATTGAACGTTTTGTAATGTGGGTAACTGGTGGTAATGAGATGTGATATGTAAATTCATCAGACTGGGGAATCCATCTAATACCCAAAACCTTAATTGATGGAGACTCTGCGCTGATGTCAAAGTCTTTAGGCATTTCGCATTGATCGTCTGGAAATCTTTGCAAGAGCTGAGGTGTGTTTGATGTCCATTTACTAAGTTTAAATCCACCGAGTGATAACAAATCAATGAGCTGAGTTTGGAGTGCTGATGCTTCTTCTATGGTGTCATGGCCGCAAAGTACATCATCCACGAAAACAAATTTACGCAAAATTTGGGCAGCCTGAGGATAGTGATGACCTTCATCTTCAGCTAATTGTAATAATGTGCGGATAGCATGATATGGACTTCGCAATCCGTATGTAACAGTGTTGAGTGCATATGTGAGCAGAGGTCGATCTGGAGACGATCGCCAGAGTATGAGCTGATAGTGTCTTTGGTCTGGTCTTAAAAGAATATTTCTAAACATCATTTTTATGTCAGTGCTGAATACTATACGATGTGCGCGGAATGATATAATAATATCTACAATGTCTCGTTGAAGTGCTGGACCTGTGTGCAGGCAATCGTTTAAACTGACTCCATTGGATGACTTACAACTGCCATCAAATACTGTGCGGAGTTTGTCAGTACCTGATTTGAACACGCCATGATGAGGAATATAATAATGAGGTTTATGAGTAAATGTAGACGGATGACACGGTGTCATGTGTCCTAAGTTTATGTATTCGTTCATGAATTCTATATATTTTTGTCGCAGTGTGTGATCGGATTGCAACCGTTTTTCTAGATTGAGAAATCTACGTAGAGCAATAGCATGAGTACTACCTAATACGGGTGCATCTGATAAGAAGGGAAGAGTCACCATGTAACGGCCTGAATCGTCACGAATGGTGGTTGAGCTGAATATGTGTTCACATTGCTCGTGTAGCGGGTTTGAATGAGCAGAACGAGGCTGGGGTTCTTCCGACTCCCAGAATCTTTCCAGGCTTTTGCAAATATCATGAGTAGAATGAGCAGAATGTGTAGAGTGAGCCGACTGAGTATAATGAGTATGAGTAACATGAGCAGAGCCAACTTGAGCTACAGGTGAATCGCATGAGTGCTCAACGAGTCCTATGAGTGCAAAATCAAAAATCGTGCCGAAGACTATGGGCTTCCCCGGGCCCAAAGCAATCTTAGTACCATCCAAAACGTGACCCAAAACGTCTGAGCCTAAAATGAGATCAATGGGCGCAGGAGTATGATAAGCTTGATCCGCCAATGGAATGAGCTGATGAGCTGAGTCTTGTACAACATCTGGTATTTTTTGCAAAGGTAAATAACCTGTAACGTCTTTGAGAATATGAGCGGTAGTAGTAATAGATGGCGTGTCACGGTGTGTGGGCCTAAATGTTATTGTGACCCAACCTTTAGAATTTTGTATGTGCTGATCACCTACACCTGTAATTTTTAATGAACATTGTTTTGGTTGCAAATTTAGATTTCTAGTCATGCGCTGAGTTATGAGCGTTATCATGCTACCACAGTCCAATAAAGCCCGAGCTTTGTGATATTCTCCGCATTTATCAGATATATTTAAAACGACTGTGGGAAGTAACACTGGAGTTTTTAATGGGTTTTCTATGTGCTGAGTTGAATTTACTTGGGCTGATTCTACAGAATATTGGGCTGAACTAGATTTAGATATTTTATGAGCTGAATGTGATGCAGGTGTACTATGAGCTGAATGACATTTTCAATTATTGGGTTGATCTTCTAATTCTATGTGCTCCGTGATTGTAGGTAGTCATTGTTTTTTGTTTTGAGATTGATGAGTTGTAGACGGTGCATGATCAGACGATTGGTTGGGGTCTGATGATGATGATTGATGTGCACGCGTATGTTGTGTGTAGGCCGTGTAGGTATGTGGCTTGTCTTGAGCACGCCGGCGGGGCTGTGTGCGTAAATGAGGAGGAAGCAAATGCGCTGACGACACCGGAGAATTTGGAGTTCCGTGACGATGAAGCGAGGTGTGGTGATTTGCACTTCCACACTCTTTGCATGAGTTTGTCGAACGACATTCATTTTCAAAATGCGGACCTAGACATTTACGACATCTGTCGTTGGCTTCTATGAAATCCCAACGACCTTGAGTGGGCTGATGATTATATTTCGGACACGCGATAAGTTTGTGTTCTGTATTCCTACAATAGGGGCAGTAGAATCGCTTGCGTTTATCTGTATTCCGGGCTGAGTACTCGCGCCGCTCTGTTCGGGGGGAGGGGGGCCAGTAGCGTTGAGGGTAATGAGGAACTGGGCTGACGTGATAGCTACTTAAAGTGTGAGCCGATGGCGAGCGCTGAGTATTACGAGGATACGCGGGACTAATTGGTCTAAAGCGTGGACTGCGCGGAGAGTTTGCGGGGGGTGTGTGTTGACGAGTGGGCCCAGTTTGTGGTGAGTAGGTAACACCGCGCGTTGCATTAGAATATTCGGTTTCGATACAGCGCGCGTGCTCCTCTAAAAAAGAAATCAAATCACCTAAGGTGGGCAGAGTGTCCGAGATGCCGTATCTTCTTTCGAACAGGGTGCGGAGCTCGCCTCGTAATTTTCTAACTACAATAGACACAAATACGTAATTACTATCCATAGGTAAACGCAGATTATTTAATGCGCTTTGTGCGGAAATGAGCGGAGTTAAAAACGTCGCGCGTATGCTTGATCGAATATGAATATTAGGTAGGCCGAGTATTATATCAACAAACCCATCTATCAGAACACGGCGGTTTTCATACCTACGTGTGAGTATATCGAGCGCGACGCTGTAATTATCATTTGTGATTTTTAAATGCGCAATCATGCTGAGCGCCTCCCCCGATAGGCAAGACAAAAGATAGTGCAGCTTAACTGCATCTGTAAGTGACGTCATGTCGTCTGTAAGACTCCTAAAAATCGTAATAAACGATGGCCAGTCCTCAACGCGTGAGCTGAATTTTGGCAGTTCAATTTTGGGCAGAACGGCAGAAGTGAGCTGACTTGACTCTGAAGTGGAACTTATATTTTCCGCTGCAGTTAAAATATCATAATATTCGGATAGCGCGTTCTCGTAACCGGCTGTATAAAACTTTTCAATTTCTTCTGTAAGACTGCCGTCGTCTAAAATTTCGCAGTATAAATTTTCTAATTTTTGTTTCAAATTTTGTAGGTCTTTAAAACGCGCATTAAACTCCGTTTTGTTAGACTTTGAGTCACCTTTGTGTAATGCCAATGCGATCTCTCTGAGCCGACTGATAGATTTTATAGTTTGCCTAAATATGGCCGCTTGCGATTTTGTAGGCATGTTTAAAAATATATGCGTGTAACTAAGTTAAATATTTAAAAGTAATGAGCGGAAAATACGCGCGCAATTAATTAAAACGCAGAAAATAGATTTTAATAATGTGCCGACAATGTATACAATTTTATCATAATATGTGTACGAGTTAATTAACAAATGAGCTGACCGATCGCCTGATGCTAATATAGTATTAGTGTATGTTTGATGAGCGGAGATTAATGCGTTAGAAGTCGTCTGTAATATTATATTAATGTCCTGAAGTTTGAATATAAACAAATCTTAGCGGGCGCGTTAGAAACAAAATAACGTAATGAAAACAATGTAAGTAGGTATGAGCAGGTTCAATCTCAATAGTGTGCCGACTTATTCAAAACAGCTGTAACGTAACACCTATAATATATTTGTATAAACACAGAACGTCGATAAGAATTCTTATTTAAAACAGCTGTAACGTAACACCTATAATATATTTGTATAAACACAGAACGTCGATAAGAATTCTTATTTAAAACAGCTGTAACGTAATACCTAATAATATTTTTGTATAGACACAGAACGTAGATAAGATATGAATTCAATGTGAAGGTCACTATTTATTCTATGAAGAATACCTAATTGAGAATAAATGTAACAGCTGTTGTTCGCACGGGCGCCGTGTAGGTACACAAATCAAGTTTTCTGTATCGAAGCGAGCCGACGATGTTAGTATGGGCACTTGAGATGTTATGCAACCCGTAACTATTAAAATAATGCTAAGTTAATTAATATTGTGTTTTAAAAATTGAGAATATGAAGATATAAACGTTATATATAGATAAAATACTTAGTAATGCAACGACGATTTACAATTCTGTTATGAGCCGAACGTAATTCACAATACGCACTAGTTATTACTTATTTTATATGCGAGTCAAACATTAAAATATTTTGTAAGTAATTAAGAGCTAAGAAAATTATATGAGATATTATTGGCACAAATTATGTATTAGGTACGTTAGGGAAGTTCTGGAATGTTCGAGTTCTTTGTTCGACAATAAGCCGACAACCTACCCACTATTTTTTTATTTATTTTTTTTGGGTTTTTCCTATGAATTTATGGGCCGAAATACGCACAAAATAACTTAAATAATTAACATATAGGTTAATATCAAAGTACAGAATAGGGGTTTAATGTTAAATGTGTCGAATTGATAATGGGAGTGGACTGTAACTTGGTTTTAAAATGGCGGGGCGGCCTGGCCAGAATTAATTGGACAAAATATAAATAATCGAGCTGATTTTATGTGCAGAATTGGGCGGAGTGGAACTGTAGGTGCTGGTTCTAATCAGGCCCAACGCCGGTAATAGGGAGAAGGGCTTCACGAAGGCTCGATGGGCCAAGAAATGTGTAAGCTAGGAACTTACACATGCGACTTTGAGCTGAGGGAAGTAGGTATATAGGTTAATGTGAGGGCTGGAGAAATCTGGGACTGACCTTATTGTTGAGCTGGTGGTTCTGTATCTGGGCGGAGGTTTCTTCTCACTACACTACACAGCTGTTGAGCGGATTATCGATAGATTTATCGCGGTTCGCCGGCGAATTTGGTATTATATTAACGAGCACAAATAAATATGCGCACACGCGTTCGCGTTCACTAGGTTTCGGGATGAGCTGAAAATGCATCCGGCGCGGGAGGGGATCTAATTGCAAGTGTTCGTCACTCTCTGACAGCGCCCCTTTCGGTCGGCCATACATCACGTAGTGATGTCCTTTGTGTTTATTCTAAACGTCGCGCTAGTGTTGGCGCGAACATCACTGGTTGTCTTTTTTTTTGTGCTAGTCGTCGTTTTGCTAGGTAATAATATATTAAGTTCTCCATCGATACGACTGTACATGCACACTGTTAAAATTAAACTGGAGACACTGCGTAAGTCGGGTCTTCGCGACGGGTCCCGCGACGGGGACCGCTGCGTGTTCACGCGCGTGCTCAAGCGACGTGCGCCCGTCGCGGGTGCCCGCTTAACGCAGTTTATGCCCTCACAAATTCTTCTCAAATAATTACGGATCTCTATTGTGTTCATACTGTATTATCACAGAACCGATCTGGTTTATGGATCTTGTATTTATGTCACATATCCGTATTATGTATGGTCATGTATTTACTAAGAGGGGTATTACATATGAAAATAATGAATGAATAAATAAAATAAACATAAATTTGGTACAATAATTTTATTTCATAATACACACACACACACACTAATAGGCACACACACGTTACACATTATAATTAATATTATCACACATTATAAATATATTTATCTATTTCTATAACATTATCAAACTCTGCATATACAATACAGTTAATCGTTTGAGAGAGACTAGAATCAGATTGAACCTCTTAACATCCATTTAGTGGTAAAGCATACAATAGATACACTTTCACATTCTTTACTAATTATTCCTGTGAGTCGTTGCCAGAACAGGATAACTAAATGGTTGGGGCATTAGATAAGATTGCAGAACCTCATTCCTAACCATTCCAATTTTTACTATATAAGCCCTCTGTTTTCTCATTGTGGATATCATTACTGTGCGAGTAAGTGAGTGGGTGAAATCAGTATAGTGATTAGTGTAGTTAAACTCTTGTGCAACTTCTGAGTACATCCCAATGCAGGTAAGTTATTTATTTTTTTGTCTGATTTAATTTTGTGTTTACAATATTTAATATAACTGATAGTTTCTATGGACTGTTATAATAGATGAGCTTTCCATTGTTGCAGAATTCATTCAATTTAATTGACCACGAAGAAAATACTTTTAAGCATTATTATTACCCACAATCCCCGACTGATGTGGAAAGTAATGATTGTGTACCTTGTGTACGAAAAACATACCACTAAAAGGAAACGAAGTGAAAGTCTTGATGAATTTTTTGACACTGCACCAAAAAAACAGCAAAAGAAACAATCCTCAAATGTTTCAAGACCCAATTGGGATGGTGGAATGTGTAACATATCTACTAATGTGGATGATGGAAAGACAGCAACCCATTTAATAAAAATCGAGATATATGATCTCAAAAAATTAGAAAAGATTCCTCAATCGGAACATTGGAAACATGTTTACTCTAGGACAAAGTACCATACAAACGAAAATAATAATATCTATAAATTAACAAAAGAGTCAATTTATAAAACTACTTGTAGGAAATATCAATATAATAATAAATAATGAATTATTATAAAAATTAGATATGTCTTAATTTTAAGTTAACTTGATAACTTCTTACATTTGATTTATTAAAGTCCATTTTATAATAATAAACCATGAATCATAATTTAGATTTGATTTACTCAAATCTATCACTTGAATTTCGAATTCATACCGCAAACATTCAAACCCCTTTAATTTCAAACCCCGGAATTATTTTTGAATTCGATCAGAAATGATATTTTATTTTTGATTGAAAATTCTATAAAACAACATAATGTTTTAAAGTAAATTTTGTTTTTAATTTTTCAAACTTGCAATTACATAATTAATAGATCAGATGATTTGAACATTTTCTTTTCATCGCTTTGTGACACATTAACAAACAAAATTAGTGCTTTCGAAAAAAAAGATAGTGGTTGGAGTCTTAAGAATATTAAATGTTTAGATATGAACATTAATAAATTTAACCCCCTATGTGGTACTTCATATATCGATTTACCGCAAGATATAAGAGCAAAAAAAGCTATAATCAATGTGAAAAATGCAGATAATTTATGTTTTAAATGGTCATTACTTTCTGCCTTGTATCCGATCCACAAAAATTCCGATCGTGTAAGTTCTTACTGTCAACATTCAAACAAACTAAAATTTGATAATCTAACTTTCCCCATGAAGTTAAGTGTTATACCAAAAGTAGACAAATTAAACAACATTAGTATAAATGTGTTTGGATTGGAATATAACACAAATAAAAAGTTGCATGATGTTATAGGTCCATTGTTCATGACAAAATGCCGTAAACCTATTCATGTAAATTTATTATTGATCTCAAACGGAACAAATAATCATTATTGTTATATTAAAAACATGTCGCGACTAGTAAGTAAACAACTTTCAAATCAAGAAAGATCTGTTCATATTTGTGATGGATGTTTGTTGCACTTTTCAACAAAAGAAAGATTATCTAACCACCAAGAACATGATTGTTCACATATAAACACGGAATTACCAACGGGGGGTACAACATCAAGAAATTGGTTAGGACAGTTAGTACCAAACAATAAACTTCAGTTTGATAAGTTCGTTAAAAAATTAAAAGTACCGTTTGTGGTTTATGCTGATTTTGAAGCATTTTTAAATCCGATCCATACTTGTTCAAATAATCCAGATAAATCTTAAACAAATAATACTCATAAACATGATGTGTACAGTTTCGGTTACTACGTAAAATGTTCTTATGATGACAGATTGTCCAGATATGTCACTTATAGTGGACCTGACTGTGCTGAACAATTTATGAAATGTTTATATGAAGATATAAAAACAATTTGTAAAAAAAAATTGCTTTCAAAGATCCCCTTTGCCTCTTTCACTTGAAGATAAAAATGAAATAAATGCTAAAACTTTCATACATGTGAAAATGACTTAAATGGCGAATGCAGCCATGATTTCGATTGGCATACTGGTAGTTTCAGCTCATGAAAATTGCATGAAAAAAATTCGTACACCACGTCACATACCAATATTTTTACATAATCTTAGTCATTATGATGCACATTTCATTGTCCACGCATTAAATCTTATCGAAGGGACCATTGAAATTATTCCACAGAATAAGGAGATATACATTTCATTTTCAAAAAATATATCTGTAAATAATCAACAAATAAGTGTACGTTTAGTGGACTCGTTAAAATTTTTACCATGTAATCTTGATCAATTAGCAAAAAATTTACATGACGATCAATTTAATACGTTAAAAAGAAACTTTCCCTGTGATCAAGATTTTAATCGACTTAGGGTCAGCGCAGACAGAGAGGAGTAATCCTCGCGCGGTCTCGGGCATTTTCTATTTTATATTGGCATATCTTCGAGGACGCGCGAGCATTTTTTGTCAGGTTCAAGCATGTATGCACTTTATTTTAATAATTTTAAAGTTTATTTTCGAGTGCGTTAAAAAAATGCTCTCCGCTGCGCCCCTCACTGTCTGCGCTAGACCTTAGGCGGAAGGGTATTTATCCATATGAGTATATGACATCCTACGATAGCTTAAAGTTGACATCACTCCCTAGTAAAGATCAATTTTATAGTTCATTAACCGATTCAAATGTTTCCACTGAAGATTACATCCACGCCGAAGATGTTTGGTGCCATTTTTAATGTTACAATATGTCGGATTACTCTAACCTGTATTTAAAAACAGATGTTTTACTATTAACCCATATATTTGAAAATTTTAGAAATCTGTATATTAAAACATATGATTTAGATCCAGCACATTACTATACAGCCCCCGGTTTAAGTTGGGATGCCATGTTGAAATATACTAAAATTGAATTGGAATTACTGACGGACATTGACATAATCGCATTTATCAGAGCAGGTGTAAGAGGAGGTATATCTCAATGTAGTAACCGCTATGCGAAGGCAAATAACAGATTCATAGAAGAACATAATAAAAATTTACCTGAGTCCTATTTACTTAACATACTTTGATGCGAATAATCTTTATGGTTGGGCCATGTCGCAGTATCTTCCTGTAGGAGATTTTAAGTGGGTAGATCCGGAATCTAACTTTGATGGACCAGATAATAGCGAATTCGGTTTTATTTTAGAAGTAGATTTAGAATATCCAGATGAACTGCATGATTTTCACATTCAGACTTTCCGTTATGTCCTGAAAATATATGTAATTCTAAAGAGATTAAATTGGTTACAAATCTTAATAATAAAACTAAATACAAAATTCATTACAGGAATCTTAAACAATGCATAAAAATGGGGTTGAAATTAACTAAAGTTCATAGAATATTAAAGTTTAGACAGCCATGACAGAGCCAGACCATGGTTGCAAAAGTATATAGATTTAAATACCAAATTAAGAACTATTGCCAAATCAGATTTCGAAAAAGATTTTTATAAACTTATGAATAATTCAGTATTTGGCAAAACAATGGAAAATATTGAAAAAAGAGTTAATGTTAAATTATTAACACATTGGGATAATCATGGTAAAGTTCTAGGTGCACAGGATTTAAAAGCAAAACCAAAATTTCATAGTTTATCGATTTTTTCAGAAAATTTAGTGGCTGTCCAGTTACGTAAAACCAAAATATTTCACAACAAACCAATTTATTTAGGATTTTGTATTTTAGATATTTCAAAAACTTTAATGTATGATTTCCACTACAATTATATGATAAATAAATTTAAAAATAACATTAAATTGTTATATACAGATACTGCTTAATATATCAAATATACACACACAATTTCTATGATGATATTATACAGGATCTTCCAAAATATTTTGATACATCTGATTATCCTTCTGATAATAGGTATGGTTATCCTCAAATAAATAAGAAAAAATTAGGTTTTTTCAAAGATGAAAACTACGGAAAATTAATGAAAGAATTTGTAGGGTTGAGATCAAAAATGTATGCGTTTGATGTAGCCAATCGTTTAACTGCCAAGGCAAAAGGAGTCAATAAATGTGTCACAAAAACAATGAATTTAGAAAATTATAAATCGTGTTTGTTTGATAAAAATATTAATTTATGCTCAATGTTAAGATTCAAATCAATCAAACAGAATTTTCACTCAAAAAATAAATAAAACATATTTATCAGACAATGATACTAAAATATTTATTTTGTCTAATGATATAGACACTTTAGCTTGGGGTTTTTTATAAATTGAGAAACGTTATGTGAAATAAAAACCTTCTAAAAAATATTGTGTTTGTATGTGATTTGTCATTGTAACGTGAAACTGTATCTTAAGCTAAGTAAATAAGATTAATATGTTTTACGTAAGATATACTTTATGAGATAATTTTATGCTAATGAACATTTTTTTTTCCTTTTGTAAACTAGTTTGTAATACTTTGTTTCGAGTAGCTATACTTTTATGTATAATATTGTACTGAATGTTTAATTTTTAATGTTTCATTGTACTATAACATTGTAAAATATAATATAAAAGGTATGTATATAATCAAGATTTTCTTAAAAACATAAAGTTTTAAATATGTTACTTATAAGAGTTTTCGAACAAAGTTTTAATATATATTTCAAATTTATTAAAGCTTGTTTCATTATTTTCAAAAACCTTTTCGGATATACACGTGAAGATGTTTCATTTTATTCATCCTTTTACTGCCATAGTTTTGCTGGTCCAAGTGGTTGTGGGAAATCAGTTTTTGTAACAAACTTTATAAATCACATAAAATCAATTTGTAGTGTAAACTTTGCACAAATAACATGGTGTTTTGATGAAATGCAGCCATTATATAATTTGCAAAATATGAATTATTATCAAGGTATACCAGATCTTAGTATGTTTGATGGAAAGGAACCACAACTCCTTATACTTGATGATTTAATGCGAGAGTCTGATGGACGTTGTTGATATATTCACCAAAGGAAGTCACCACAGAAACTTGAGTGTGTTTTATGTTTCTCAAAATTTTTTTCATCAAGGTAAAGGACAAAGAGATATATCATTGAATACGGGTTATATAATCTATTTTAAAAATCCTCGGGATAAAACACAAATACGGTATTTAGCCCGACAAGTAGGTATCTCCTGAAAATCCAAAATTCATTGAAGATGCTTACAGAGATGCAACAAATAAACCCCATGGATTTCTAATGGTGGATTTGAAACAAGAAACCAATGACATGTGTCGATTGAAAACTAAAATATTTCCTCTAGATGGTCATTGCATTTATTATGTACCAACTAAAGAATATAATTATGCTAGGAGTAAACAAATTCAAATCATTTATAAATAATGCATCAAAGCTTAAAGACGCACAAGGATTTGCCACGTGCACTACATACATTAGAACCAAAATACATTAAAGCTCTTTTGAAATCTTGTGATGACGAAGAAATAAATTGCATTTGTGAGTGTATTCATAACGTTCTACAAGGTAAAGTACCACTCGAAGAAAAGGAGAAAAAGAAATTAAACAAGTATAAAAATATTCTTCGAAAATTAGTACCTACAGAAAGGGAAAAGTAAAATATTAAGAAAAAAAATTATAATTCAAAAAGGGGGTGCATTTTTAACCATAATTCTTGGTTCTATTTTGAGAGGATTGATAAATTACCTTGTTTAAGATGGAAAATGCAAAAAAAATGTTATTAATTTAACCAAGTGTTATTGAAAAGTTAAAACAACCTAGTAGTGTGGAAAATCCTTTATCTCGGTTAGATACTGAAATGCAAAACAAATGTTTTATGAAAAGTAACGTAGAAGATCGTAAAAAATGCATTTTATACTTACAAACGTTGCAGAGATATTTGCATTTTACAGAAGAAGAACTTCAACCATATGAATTACCTATACATTCTAATATTCAGAGTGAACCTACAACTATTAATAAAAATCATGATACCATAAAGAATCAGTTACTCCTTGGGCGCCATCTGAATACGTAAGTGAACTGGATTTAACTGTTAATAATAATCCTATATACACATCAAAGCAAATATTAAGTTTAATACCCAAATCATATTCAAGAAAGGGTGAGTTATTATTAAACTTAATTTCTATGAGTCAAAATAAAATTAATTGGAACGATTCCGGTACAGAAACTATAGATAATAAACAAATTCCTGGGAGTAACATTATTGACTTGATAAACGATTCTCTAAGACCTTTAAAAAGAAGTGATCCTATAGGATGGGAAACATTTGCTAAGGCACTAAAAGAAATTAAAATATCTCTTACTTACATTGGAAACCCAAAAAGAAGTGAATATATAAATAACCTTCATATAAAAGATATCGGAGAGTGTGCATCAACTGAAGCTGTGTTTCCAACAACAACTGATGGAGAAAAGTATATCGGGAAAAAAAACTTAGACTGGGAAAAATGGACCCCTTATTAGAAATGCATAACATTTATTATGACCCATCACACCCTGCTGGTTATAGTGGCATTGATAAACTTGCAAATGCAGTGAAGGGTAAAATTAAAAAAAAGATGAAATGAAGTGGTTACAGTCACAAGAAACATATACATTACATAGACCCGTTCAAAGAAGGTTTTCTAGAAACAAGTATATTTTATCAAACTTCAATGAGTTGTGGCAGGTAGATTTAAGTGATATGAGAACTTATTCTAAATATAACGATGGTTTTAATTACATATTGTGTGTTATTGATGTTTTTTCTAAATATGCATATGCAAGACCCATGAAACATAAAAACTCTGAAACCACTAAACTATGTTTTGAAAGTGTATTTAATGAAGCTAAAGTAACCCCAACACATACAATCTGACAAAGGGACGAGTTCTTTTCGAAAGATGTGCAACGATTTTTCAAAAGTAAAAATATTAACTATTATACAACGAATAACCCTGATATTAAAGCAAGTATTGTTGAAAGGTTTCAGAGAACACTTAAAATTAAAATGTGGCGTTATTTTACTAATGACAATTGCTACATATATATAGATATTTTACAAGACTTGATTTACTCTTATAACCATTGTAAACACTCAAGTATAAAGATGGCTCCATGTGATGTGAATTCCAACAATATTATGACTGTTTGGAATAACCTGTATGGTAGTGATAAAGTCACATCATCACCAAATTGTCAAACACCTAAATTTCATGTGGGTGATTACGTTAGAATAACTAAATACAAACACATAGGCTATGAATCGAACTGGAGTGATGAAATATTTGTTATATCTTCAATTATAGATCGATCACCTTGGGTTGTGTATACATTAAAAGACTTGCAAAATGAAGATATAACTGGTACTTTCTATGAAAAGGAGTTGCAAAAAGTGTTTTATGACCCCTCTTCTAGTTATAAGATAGATAAAATAATTGGTACCCGATATTCAGGTAACAGAAACCAAGTGTTAGTGAAGTGGAAAGGTTATCCAGACAAATTTAATAGTTTGGTTCTATTTTCTGATTTGAAAAAAATATGACTAAAGAAAGTTTTTATTTAACACTACTAAGTAATTTTGTTTCGTCTGTTGAACAAAGTCAGCCTGCAAAACAAAATTTACTTTAAGAACATTATGTTGTTTTATAGAATTTTCAATCAAAAATAAAATATCATTTTTGATCGAATTCAAAAATAATTCCGGGGTTTGAAATACTCCATCACAATTTGTACCATTAATTTTATAACTAATTATTCTCTCTCCGAAAGCTGATTCGACAACTGACACGTTTTTTAAAGTACTATGTAATTTCAAATGGTTATTCTTATGCCTATTACTTTTTAAATGAATAGAGAAATACCGCGTTTTGATGGGAGCTTGACATGTACTGTAATTAATCTGGTCACCATCATTGTCTTCTGTTACTTGATCTACCTCCACAGTTCTCGAACTAGATGCATTAGAATCTGTGTATTTTCTCCTCTTTGCAGGTTGGTCTTTGTCCTTGTTAACTCGCTTTAGAGCTCCTCCAGTTTGTTGTGTCGATTGACTGTGAAACAAAAATCACATTAAGTTCACCTTTTGCTTTGTTAACTCGCTTTAAAGTTCCTCCATATTGTTTTTCAATTGTCAGTAAGACAAAAATAAAAATAATTTGAGTAAAATCTATAATGTACATACAGTATAATATTACCTATAATTTACATATACTATGATAAAAATAGACATATTTATTTCAGTAAACTTAATTGATTTATGTTTCAGCCGCAGCACAAATACTAATGAGCTCCTCGTCGTAGATCGGATCAAATAGTTCACATTTTTCGACTTCTTCACACAAGTTGCCCAGCTCCACATCCATGTTATCGTTGAAGAAAGCGCTGACATATATTTCATTTGAGTTCTCCATAATGTTTGCGGTATGAATTCGAAATTCAAGTGATAGATTTGAGTAAATCAAATGTAAGAAGTTATCAAATTAACTTAAAATTAAGACATATCTAATTTTTATAATAATTCATTATTTATTATTATATTGATATTTCCTACAAGTAGTTTTATAAATTGACTCTTTTGTTAATTTATAGATATTATTATTTTCGTTTGTATGGTACTTTGTCCTAGAGTAAACATGTTTCCAATGTTCCGATTGAGGAATCTTTTCTAAATTTTTGAGATCATATATCTCGATTTTTATTAAATGGGTTGCTGTCTTTCCATCATCCACATTAGTAGATATGTTACACATTCCACCATCCCCATTGGGTCTTGAAACATTTGAGGATTGTTTCTTTTGCTGTTTTTTTGATGCAGTGTCAAAAAATTCATCAAGACTTTCACTTCGTTTCCTTTTAGTGGTATGTTTTTCGTTAGGTACACAATCATTACTTTCCACATCATTCGGGGATTGTGGGTAATAATAATGCTTAAAAGTATTTTCTTCGTGGTCAATTAAATTGAATGAATTCTGCAACAATGGAAAGCTAATCTATTATAACAGTCCATAGAAACTATCAGTTAAAATATTGTAAACGCAAAATTAAATCAGACAAAAAAAATAAAAAATTAATAACTTACCTCCATTGGGATGTACTCAGAAGATGCACAAGAGTTTAACTACACTAATCACTAGACTGATTTCACCCACTCAATCGCACAGTAATGGTATCCACAATGAGAGAACAGAGGGCTTATATAGTAAAAATTTGGGTGGTTAGGAATGCGGTTTGCAATCTTATCTAATGCCCCAACCATTAAGTTATCCTGTTCTGTATGCTTTATCACTAAAAGGAAAATGATGTTAAGTATGACTCAATGATTGTGAATAATGGTTTGTGATATTACAACATTCCACTGATGAGAAAAAAAAAAACGCTTGATAATATATTCCTATAAAAAATGGGTATTTCGATGACCAATTTTAGCGAATGGTCATCGAAATACCAATTTTTTCCACATTGAGGCGGTGAGGCAGATCCAGCGTATATAACTACTTACGATGGCTAGTAAGTGCTATTTTGTCTTAAAAAACGCTCGTGGGAACGAGGTCTAAAAATTTTGTAACTCACTAGGTATTCCCATATACAGCAAGACTTCATCAATCAAAATACTGATAATCTCGACTCTGATCTTCACGCTGACGCTGTACCAGTACTACAATGCCATGGTAGTGTCCACATTGCTGAGAGAACCTTCCGCCACTATACGGACTCTTGAGGACTTGCTGCACAGCAAAATGGACATTGGTATTGAGGATACGCTCTACGACAGAGACTATTTTCGGGTTAGTTACACATAAAACCAATGAACTTCGAATCGCCTTAAACAAGTACTCGTAACATTGCCGAAGGCTGGTTCTCCTTCATGAGGAAGCCCTAGCCTGTATAATAGGTAAGGATTTGGATGAAGGTCTTCAAAACGTAAATGGTAAGTGAAGCCGGTAGGAATGGAGTTATGAGAACCCGACGCCACTGGTGAAAATAAATTTTAAAACGCCGATACCGTTCTATTATGTCCTTATTTCTAGAGTTTGTACACTGTAACAGCTCTAAGGCTGTTGCTTTAAGCGTCAGTTCACACCGAAACGAGACGAGGCGCGACGCGGCGCTGCACTTTTAAAATAGCGATTCAACATTGACAACTTTATTAATTATACAAGAAGGTGCACGTTTAATAGGATAATCTACATTTTTTTCAAATATATTTTAAAATGTTCACATCGATTCGATAGTCTATAGTATATAGTATAGTATTTTTATATATATTAATAATAAAAATACTAATTTATTATTATTGTATAATATTATATTAGTATTTTTATTTAGATAGTCTATAGTATAGTATTTTTATTTCCTGGAAATAATATCTCTATAAGCAAAGAAAAAATGATTAAAATTTAAACGATAAATGTTTGCGCCAAAACGACAGCCGCCATTAACGTGACGTCACAAGAACAGAAACAAATAAATGTCATATGTGCGTGTGTAGTGCATGAACTTTAGATTTAACTTTCGCTGTTGTTTATTCGATTTTTATATTCTTGTCACCTCGTAAGACGTCACTTACAAGAAAAATGTGGCGGCTGGCGTTTTAGGTCACGTGACATACCGACAGATAATAAAACTAGTTTTATTTTCGAAATTATAAACAAATCGCATATTTATATAACAAAATAGTGTTGTATTCTTATTTCATATGAAAGAAACTATAATTAACAAATTTATATCATTTGATTTTGATAGATGAAACTAGCTAGAGTTTGAATGTCAACTAGACCGCTCTGCACAGCGCGGCACCGCTATTGCAATGAAACGTGTACTGAATTATAGGTCAATTTTTAATCACAATTTTAAAAATGCAGCGCCGCCTCGCGTTTCGTTACGTATCAGTGTTGCGTAATCAAATTACAATGGGTGAGTTTACAAAATGTGTTGTTTGTCACGTTTAGTAAACGCGCGGCGTTGCGGTGAGTCTAGAACGCGGTGACATTTCTTTAGAAATGTTTTGTATAATAAATCCAGACAGTGATCAAGGAAAAGATAAGACTTTCTACTAACCTTTATGCTATTATGCATGAATCTTAATGCGTGCAGTAAGCTGCAAGTAAAACACGTGAAAGTTTTGAGGCGAATTTTATGCTTTTTCAAATCAATATTAACTACTATTTTTAAATCAATTTTTATTATTGTTGGATTTTTTAAGCAAATGTAGTTGTGACAATATGTTATGCATGTATTTTTAATTCTTTTTAAACTTTTCTACTGGTTATAACATTACCAAATATATATAAATAACACATCCAAAATATCACAATAACTTTTGTACGATTTAAAAACGCCATTTTCGCGCGCTTTAGTTGTGTGTGATGACGTCACAACGTCATCGCACCTAAAATAGACAGTTGACAGTTAAAATCATTGTTTGACTTTGCCATACAGTCATACACAAGTTCGATGTAAACAAACAACGAAGTGATTAGTTCACAAAGTTATAAAAATAATACATAAAGTAACATATAACAATGGAAAATCACAGCAACCCATGTTATAAAATATATTGTGTCGGCTCTATGTGCGAAAATAACACAAAAACTGCACCTGACAAAGTTTATTTTCGTATGCCGAAAGGTGCAAGTATGTAAGAAAAAGTGGTGCAAGGCGATAAGAAGAGACAGTGTATCTTGTTTGAGCATATTATACTGTTGTGAAGATCAATCAGTATCAGTTCAACATTAATGTGTTCGATTTTCAACTCTAATGTTTTAGCGCACGGCTCTATTTCTAATGCTCAGAATTTTCTTCGGCCTTCCGGATTCCGGATCATAATATAGTCTCAGCCTTAAACGAAAATTCTGTTTCACTTGACACAATGAAATTTGACACTGGCAAATTTACAAGGTTTTAATACCTTCCGCCTTAAATATAAAAAAAGAGTTTTTAAGTTGATACACGTTCGTCTGTACGATGACGTCACGTTTCGTTCCGCCAGTATATATCCTTTTTTGAAATTTGCGCGAGATTAAAAAAAAACAGTTTTTGATGATTATATTTCACTATTAATTTACGATAAATTTTAAAAACATTTGTACTTGTTTGTTTTTTAGCGATAAAGATTACAAATAAAAATGTTTTATCAATTTTGGTGTCACATGCATATTCCCTATTGTTAGTTTTGTATTTGCTTTCATATGGTCCCAAAATGGACCACCGAAAAACAGCCAATAAGTATTAACCATAAATTTTCAGCGTACCACCGACCCAATAGCGCTCAAACTGTACCACACCAAGATAGTGACGGCCAAGAAACACAACTTGTTCCCCGCCGAGGTCGGCATGAGGCTGGTAAAGAGGGGTGGCTTCGCCTTCCACTTGGAGAGTGTAGAGGGCTACCGGCTCATGAGGGCCACCTTTGCGGAGGGTGAGATTTGTGACGCGCAGGTCAGAACCCCAATTCTCGTATTTAATTTAGACTTTCAATGAATTATAAATTAATTGTCTTGTTATTATAAACTGATTTTGGAGTTTGGAAGATTAAAAACTCAAATATATCTTTTTGATAAAAAGTGACGCCCGCGATCCAACCGAGTTTGTGTCGCCGGATCTTCGCGGCGGGCTAGGGTTCAACGGGTGGTAGATATTTTCTGACTTTTTATAAATAGTTTTGTGAGTTTTATAATTTGAAAATAAAACAAATTTTATTTTATTTCAGGAGATACAGCTGTACCCGCCGCAGCAGGTTGGATTAGTGCTGAAGAAGGGCTCGCCTTATAGAGAATTTTTCGCTGTTGGGTATGTATTAAAATGGTACTAGGTACAGCGACGCGTTGCGCCATGACGATGTCAATATGTGACGAATTTTATACCATGTTGTGTTGCGCCATAACCTCCTCCAATATAGAAATTAGGATGAAAGTGGTAGGTTGGTTGGGATGATATACAATATACATGTCTTGGTCATTACCGGTCTGATCTCGCATATCGGATTCAGTAGTGGGAAAGCGCACTCATGCCGACGACATAAGAGCATTTTCCGGTCCGATATCGGATATCGTATCGACTAATGTGAAAACGGTCTTAGGACCTGTTTCGAAATCGCCTAATAAGTTTTTTCGCTGCTTACTTTATATTGAGCGACAGAGACAAAACTTCCGGATAAGCTATTTGACACTTATTAGGCGATTGTGAAACAAACCCCAGACAGACAGACAGAGAGTCTCAAGTAACGATTAGCTTCTCAAGATGGTCTTTAATTCATAGTATGATCTCAAGACCGTATCAGT
The DNA here is from genome assembly GCA_037179445.1 of Phengaris alcon alcon. NCBI lineage: Eukaryota > Metazoa > Arthropoda > Insecta > Lepidoptera > Lycaenidae > Phengaris > Phengaris alcon. Next base: position 268,378 of record JAYRCH010000044.1, on the reverse strand, counting down.
TGATAACGTTATTGAGACACTTGCTCAACTTTTTCTTTTCTTTGACAAAGAACGAATAAAATAACGTTTCGTTTACACTTCTACAAAGAACGGATTTATTGATTATACATTCCTTCAATATTTCTTTATAAAATTAAATTTTTAATAATATAAATAACAAAAAAAGTTTAGTCTGTATTTTTAAATTGAAAAAAAAAGAACTGATTTTTATTAATTTTCACGTAGACATTAATATTTATTATTCACTAGCATATTAATATCCATATTTTTTAACAACTACGTAAAACGGAATGCGGATCATTGCCATTCGATAAAAGTTCTTCTTCATCTTATTCTTTAAAATGGCTCCTTAGTGATTCGCCAATGTCAGAGTGTGTTGACGAAAACTCTGTCTAAGGCTGGGACTATATGCACCGGAATCCGGAAGGCCGTAGGAAATTTGAGCATTGAAAATATAACTTTGCACTAATACAATAGAGTTGAAAATCGAAGTGCCAGGTGTCGAGCTGTCATATATGACATTGACATTTGACTCGACACTCATGTGTTCGACTTTCAAATCTAATATATTAGCGCAGAGTTCTATTTTCAGTGCTCTGAATTTTCACCGTCGTTCCGGATTCCGGAGCATATAGTCCCAGACTTATGAGTTGGTTTTATGAATAAAAGTAAAAACAAGGGTACATCATGTACTGGATGAAGTCTGTTGAATAATCTAAAACCTAGAACATACACAAACATTTAGGGTTATTACCGAAGTTTTATTTTGTTATATTATGTACATCAAGTTTCAATAAAAGGAGTATTTACAAAACACAGAACAGATTTAAGGTTGTGGGAATATGGTGGCAAGCCCCAAAGGGAGATCTCCGACCGAGCAAGGTGCTATGCTCGGTCAGGCCGAAGCCCACTTGTATGAATTTCAGATGTCGTATATATAGTGCCGATCATAGAAAACTTCGATAGCGCGATTCAGGATTGTGGCGCTAATTGGTCCGCCACATCACTCCCCCCCGAAGACCTGAGGTCGAATCTTGAATCGTCTTGCTTGAGTCGCCAGTGCCAGTGGAGAGTCCCAGTGAGTCGGAACTGTGCCTGCCGTGCTGGGCTGATGCTACGTGCTGACCAGGAGAGGTGCTTCGTGCTCTTCTTGCTAACCGATCCTTGTAGCTACGTGTGCTGATCAGGAGAGGTGCTTCGTGCTCTGCTTGCTAACCGATCGCTGTAGCTGCGTGTGCTGACCAGGAGAGATGCTTCGTGCTCTGCTTGCTGACCAGTCCGTCTAGTGTCCGTTGAAGCCGATGAGGATTCGACCAGGCCGCGGTGCGTTGAGGCTGGTGGTCGAGGTACTCGATGAGGCTGAGTCTGGCGGCTGGCGTGGTGCGGGGGGTGGGGGGTGGGGTAATGATGTCCAGAAGGAGGCGTGTTCTGTCGAGGGTCACCAATGTGGGAAGAGTGGATTCCCCAAAGGGAGATCTCCGACCAAGCGAGGTGCTATGCTCGGTCAGGCCGAAGCCCACTTGTATGAATTTCAGATGTCGTATATATAGTGCCGATCATAGAAAACTTCGATAGCGCGATTCAGGATTGTGGCGCTAATTGGTCCGCCACAAGGTCGATAGGCCGAGGAATTGTAGGAGGGAGGGAATCATTTATTGAGGATTGTTTTTTGGGCAGCGAAAAAAAGTTCTGCTGTCAAGTGTCAAATCAAGTCACTTTTCTTTTGACTTATCTTTAGTATTGAGTTATATTAATAAAAATCAAATAGGTAATTTGTTTAATGTAAATAAATAAATAAAATCGAAAAAAATTCTATAAATACTCGACACTATGGTGCAAAACCTTTGCAACCGCGATTTCCAAAAGGAAGAAGTATCAACAAGCGTCTTTTATTTTTAACTTTATAGTGGGAGTTTTGCCGGGGAATTCAATGGATGACGTTGTGGTTTTTGTATATCTTTAAAAAATGTGTGTTATTCCGGTTCTTAATGTGTAATATTGATAGAATATTAACCATTAAATATTCGTTAACGTGCGTAAGTGTGGGAAAGTGGTACAACTTCAAAAAACGTGTATTTTGTGTTCCCTCTTAAACTCCCTAGGAATTTTCAATAAAGCTTCTCCCACTTTACTGAATCGACTGACTTGACTAATTGACTGCACTGACTGTTTATTTGTTGAAAATTGAAACGAAAATTCTATTTCCCGCCTTTTTAACTTGAAACTGGCAAATGGTTTTAAGCCGACGCCATATATTTAAATAAATTAAAAAAAACACAACATTATAGTGTTGAGTATGTAGTGTGAATTCTGAGTTTGTTTAATCATAAGTATATTTAGATTTTAATTTACATAATTGTAACACAACAAATAATATTGTACTGTATTCCATCCGTACTCAAGTCAAGGTTTGACTGTACTCACGAAACCGCATCTCAAGTAACACATGAAGAATAGAATTTAAGAGTACTATCTCCAAATATGAAAAGTGTCCGTAAAATAGCGTTAAATAGGGGGCGCTACAGACGCAGACGGGAGTAAAGCGGCAAAATTTAAACGTATAATTAAATCATAGCATCTTCTTCGGTTTTATATATAAAAATATTTTCGACTATACGAGTAATTAGAATTTTCATGATTTACTGAATTAACTACTTTTAGGCTCGTATTAATAAAGCGTTCTCATCTCTAAGACAATTCTCAAGAAAGTACTTAAGACGTTGTTTTAATTAATAGACCGTACTTAAGTACAGCTGTCAGTAGGTACGGCGTATCAAGTGAGTGCGAACGTATTTATAAACGAGACTCGTTACTCAAGTACGCTGTCATTGCTGTCATACTGTTACTTGAGACGCGGTTTCGTGGGTACAGTCAAACCTTGACTTGAGAACGGCTTGCTTGGGAATTGGGATACAGTACATAATTATTTGTGGTGTTTTTGGGTGTGTTACAATTATGTAAATTAAAATCTAAATATTTATGACTAAACAAACTCAGAATTTACACTACATACTCAATACAAAATAAAGTTATAAAAAAGATGCTATATTGATACATGATTGATACTTGTTCTTATTTTTTTTTGGCAATCGCGGTTGCAAAAGTTTTGAACTATTCTGCCAGTGTCGAGTATTTGTAGAAATATTTTCGATTTTATTTAAATTTATTTATTTATATTAAACATTACTTATTACAAAGTTATTTATTTATTTATATTACCTATTTGATTTATATTAATTGACTTGATTTGACACTTGACAGCAGAACTTTTTTTCGCTAACCAAAAAACAATCCTCATTATATGATCCCTCCCTCCTACAATTCCTCGCCCTATCAACCTTAAATCTGTTCTGTGTTTTGTAAATACTCCTTTTACTGAAACTTTATGTACATACTGTGGTACTGGCCCTAAATGTTTGTGTCTATTCTAGGTTTTAGATTATTCAACAAACTTCCTCCTGTACACCGTGCCCTTGTTTATTCATAAAACCCACTCATAAAGCAGAGTTTTCGTCAACACAACACATTGGCGAATCACTAAGGAGCCACTTTAAAGAACAAGAAGAAGAACTTTTTTAGAATGGCAATGATCCGAATTCCGTTTTACGTAGTTAAAAAAAAAATAGGATATTATTATGCTAGACAATAATAAATATTAATATCTACGTAAAAATTAATGAAAATCAGTTTGTTTTTCAATATAAAAAATACAGACTAAACTTTTTTTGGTATTTATATTATTAAATATTACATTTTTAAAAAGAAATATTGAAGGAATGTATAATCAATAAATCCGTTCTTTGTAGAAATGTAAACGAAACGTTATTTTATTCGTTCTTTGTCGTGTATACTCGGCGCGGCGAACCTTGATCCCTATGACACTAACAGGTAATCTCACTACATAACATTGTAGTGGCGTCACCATTAAATTAGGATCATATTGGAGGCGTCTAAAAATGCCATTTATAAATTTTACGTAGCTTTATGCCATTACAATGATATTCCATTGGAACTTTTAACATTTACAAGAAATTATCTCAATCTGAATTTACGTTTACGTCCTGCAAAACTTACGTCGTGTGACATTTCGTGTGACATGTAAGTTTTGCAGGACGTAAACGTAAATTCAGATTGAGACAATTTCTTGTAAATGTTAAGAATTTTTAAAAATTCCAACGGAATATCATTGTAATGGCATAAAGCTACGTAAAATTTATAAATGGCATTTTTAGACGTCTCCAATATGATCCTAACTTAATGGTGACGCCACTACAATGTTATGTCGTGAGATTAACTGTCAGTGTCATAGGGATCAAGATTCGCGCTGAGTATAGATGACGCTTAAAAGTTGAGTAAGTGATCTCAATAACGTTATCAACTGAGACGGTCTTGAGATCATACTATGAATTAAAGACCGTCTTGAGAAACTAATCGTTACTTGAGACTGTCTCAGCCAAGAAAGGTCTTGAGAACGAGTTTGAGAACGGTTTATTAATACGGGCCTTAATCTACTAAAGTCGTCAACTCACTTCATCTCTTATTGCTAACTTCATATCACACACCCTTGCCACTCTAGCGCCATTATAGCCAGTTTTGGAACTATTATTTAATTACTTTTTTCGGACACTTTTTAGCTTTTCTGCCTTAGAGAGATGGTACTCCTTACCTCTATTCTCCATGAAGTAACAGTTTGACAGCAATGACAGCTAAAGACTCGTTTAATAATACGTTCGCACTCACTTGATACGCCGTACCTACAGCTGTAATTAAGTACGGTCTATTAATTAAAATAATTCTAAATCTTAAGTACTTTCTTGATAATTGTCTTAGAGTTAAGAACGCTTTATTAATACGGGCCATAGTATCACGGCTTACCTACACGGAATTTCAGGATACGCAAGATGCACGAATCCGGCGTCATGTCCCGCCTCAACAGCGTGTGGGAGGAGTACAAGCCGTCCTGCGTGCGGACCCCCGACACGAGCGTCATCTCCGTCTCCATAACCGACTTCTGCATGGCGCTGGTGTTGCTTGCCGTCGGAGCAGTTCTGGCTCTTGTTGCGTTGGTCGGTGAAATGGTGGTGTTTAGAATACATGGGAGCCGCTACTGATTGAACAACAGAGCCTAGTATATAACTATGTTATTTATTATTAGAAACAATAAAAAAAAACAATAAACGCTTTTACATCGAACACACAGCGATAACAGGTTTTCAAATCATGTGATTTCTGGAGTTATCATAATATTTAAAAAAATATAAAATAGGTATGCTTTGTATCTAAAAACAAAGCATACCTTTTTTTTATTTATTACAATAAATAATTTATATAACAAATTATTTATTTCTCTTATTTAGAATAGCAACATTGCTAAAACTAAATTATGAATTACGAGTAATATTATGTAGGTAGTTGGTACATTCAAAAACCAAATAATTTCACCTGTTTATTTGGGTATATAACATTCATTTTATGCATACGTTTTGATGTAAAATTACAAATGCGATCACCAGTAAACCAAGACAAAACAAGCGTTCACCGTCTACAACGACAGCTGTAGACTTAGCCTAGACCTAGCCTTAACATTTGACAGCGACGTCGTAAACGTTACGTTAGCGAACGAGAAGTGTATGAAAATCTGTCAAAATCATGACAGCGCCCATACAAATTTCATTCCATAACGTTTCGTTTACGCCGCTGTCAAATGTTCCTGCGAAGCCCCCAGTTTACAAAACGTTTAAAAAGCTCCCGAATCATGAAGAGTTAAGTAGTTTCGTATTAGCCCGCAATTACACGGAGACGACGCTCGACATAAGTCGCGCGAATAGCCAGCGAGGCAGGATCTGCGCGCTGATTGGTCAGACTGATTTTCTGACAATTTACTGAAATTATATAGAAATTTTATTAAATAACCAATAATTATAAAGTACTTAATACTGTCACAAGATAACTGCTGTGTGCATAAAATTAAAACTATGTAAATCTAATAATAATATACTTATCCGTTTGTAAATATATTTTATAAATAAAAATATATTTTATAATATATATATATATATATATATATATATATATATATATATATATATATAATAGCAGAAAATCATATGATATAAGTAGATAGTAATTCATACAATTATAATGTAATTAATAAATCGTTGTAATTTACTTGTAAGTATGTATTTATTATGGAATAAACGAGGCTAATTATTATTATTATTGGAGCGAGAGGCGAGACAGTTATCTCGACTTATGTCGCGCCGCATATACAATATGTAATTGTGATAGAGAAAAACTGCCAAGAATAAAATCTACCACGCGAAATAAACGCCATCTAGTATCAACAGAGATAACTATATAGCGCCATCTAGTTATAAATTTGTTTTTAAAATGACAACATCCGTTATCAAAATCAAATTTTGCGTCGCGTATAAAAATCTGCCGAAACTACTTAACCTTTATATTTATACCTAGAATTGGAATTTTCAAATTAAATACAAACATTATAACTATATAATTACAGACTTGCATTCACATAAATATATACCATCGGGCGACCCTTTCACATAAATGTATACAACACTTTTGACGTAATTTTCGTACCGATTTATTGAAGATGAGACCTTGTTACACATTGAAGCTGATGCTTAAACGAGTTCGTTTTAACGTAATTTGTATTTAGCATTAAAATATTTTTCGACAACGATGCTGATCGTGAAAATAAAGGCTTTAGGGTCGCCTATACAAAGCTGCATTCAGCAAGACCATACATACGGAGGAACCGACACATAGGACGAAGTTACGCTGTCTCTTATACGTAGTTATTTCGAATAATTGAATTTGTTCCAGGCCGCTGCCTCGAATTTCTCGGGAAGCGGCGACGCACGCAGGCGTGCGCCATAGTCACCGCTTGACAGGAGTGACCTTTTTACGAACAGTGGACTATGGCGGCCGCCTGCGCGCGTCGCCGCCGCTGTCACTGCCCGCAGCCACGCCGCTCACTGCGAAATTAGAGACAGCGGCCTCAGGCCCCTCGTTGTCTAGGATACCGGTGGCGTCTCCGGTAAAGTGTATCGCCTCTATCGCGACGAGACGCGAGATATATTTGTCTACAGTGCGTCGATAGATTAGTAAGACCGATAAAGCTATATCGACGGTGTGCTGTACACATATTATCTAGCGCTCACCACTAGTTTGCCACCGCACACAAGAGTGGTGGCGCTATCCCGAAGAGAAGGCCCATTTTGTAGTTTTTAAACCGGGACCTGTTTCATAATCTTCTGATAAGGATCAGGTAGCATATTTGCACGTTTTGTATCTATCTCTCTTTAAAAAGCAAGCAGAAACAAAACTACCGAATAAGCTATCCGACACTTAGAAGATCGTGAATCTGGCACTTAATCTTGTAACGCCCAGTAATGTATAATTTTTAAATAAAAATATGCTAATAATTAAACCAAACTTTGAATCTGTGTCATAGGTGTTTTGAACTTTACTATGAAAGTACATCGAAAAATAAATGTTGACAGGTGTATGAATATAGTGCTTGCTTTCATTAAAATATTTTTATGTGGTGCATCTATGTTATAAGAAACTTATAGTACTATATAGCGTATTTAATTATGGATAACAAACGAGGTATAAGTCTGGTTGTTACAGAGTTACATCATATTCGATACAGCCAGTTAGCTAATCATAAGCTTGGCATTTATCGTTGAACAGATGCTAAATCTGTTGTTGCTTAATTATAGGTATTACAAAAATACTTTTGATTCAAATGAAGATGGCGTTTATATTAAATTGTTTTATATACAGCAAAATATACAAAATTGTATGTTTATGTAATTTAGAGATTTCAGCGACAAGTGCTTAGGCACGATTTTTTAACACAAAAGGCAACATTTTGACCACAACCAATTATTTGATTTGTAAAATAATAATTATGCTCTTTGACATTACAAAAACATTCCTTTGCCCTGTGCAATTTGATTTATAAAAAAAAACACCACTGACAGTGACATTGACAGGTTGAAATGACAGGTTGGTACGTCGTACCTAAATATCACAATGAAGACCGGTGTTTTCTCGTGTGTCGCGAAATACCCGGTGATGTGGGGACGACATTCACCGCTCCTCCAACATGATGGTCTCCTGCGGGTACAGTTTGAGCGCCTGCAGCGTGCTGGTGTGCGGCTCCGCTGTGAGCTGACAACGACAATTAATAAATGTAAGTAGGTATTATATTATTAAATAAAAATATTCTATAAACCATGAATTACTACAGAAATAATATTTGTAAACAAATATTATTTCTTTATCAAATAGATAGATAGATAGATATATATACACTTAATTGCTCACATTAAAGTAGGTACAATCATTTTACTCGAAATTATACTTATAACTAAATGAGGGCAAGGGCGGCCTTATCGCTATAAGCGATCTCTTCCAGGCAACCCTGCAGGATAGGAGAGGTAAATTAAGTAGACAAATAGCTGGGTAGTGAGAAAAAAGACAAGGATAATATAAACAAGTAATTGCAAGAATAATAATTGTTATATCGTAAATTATAATGAGCAAAAGCCTGCAATTCGATTAAAAATTCGTAATATATTATAAGAATGATATAAACTTACATGTTATAAATAAATATACATAATGAATTAACAGTTAATTTAGCAAGCGACTTTGTTCCGTAGATGGCTATGTAGCTTCGACTTGAAAATACATAGTGACTTTGACTCTCGAATGTCACGTGGTAGATCATTCCACAGGTACTTAGCCTTCACAGCAAAAGAATCCGAAAAGTAACCGGACTTATGGTACAAAAAGTTTATTGCTGTACTCAGAGCGTAACACACGGCTTTGGTCAGCACTACGATACTGAAAACACTCCTTCAGGTAGGGAAAGCGCGGGTCATGTAGGGCATTGTACAGGAAAACTAGTACATGCTCATCCCGACGCGACGGAGCCTGATGGGCAGCCAACAAAGTACCTATCTGTTCTTTGATTTATCGTTAGCTTTCATAATAATAAAAACCGGCCAAGCGCGAGTCGGACTCGCGCACGGAGTATTTCATACATAAAAAAATTCATGTTTGTTGTATGGGAGCCCCACTTAAATATTGATTTTATTCTGTTTTTAGTACTTATTTGTCGGTCTACGGCATGTATGGGTTGCTTTGACATGTTGAGGGCCAAACTTTAGCGTGAAAATACGCTCGCGGGCCGCGTTTAAAAGTACTTAGTGCATTTTAAAGTAGTGATATATTTTTTGCGATAGATATTAGACATGAAATAATACGACAATGTTATTATAGTACAATTTATTAAAGTAACAAAATGAAATTTAAAAAAATGGTACATTATTAAATCGTTAAATTTGCAATTGTTACAAACTACGAAAGTTAAATACACCGAAATCAATGAGACACTTGATCTTGAATTTGGGAAACTAATCCATCGATATTTGGATTAATTCCACTGATACAAAGACGTAAAGAATTTTCCAAATTATCGTCAGTCAGTCTTGTATGTGTTGATTTATTAACTTTCATCAATGAAAAGAACTGTTCGCATTTATAAGTACTGCCAAACGCACAACTCTACGTCTTCAAATTTGGATTTTAGGAGTGAGTTTTCTTGAATCTCGATCAACTGCATTTTTAAGTGTATTGGAGCATTTTGTACATTACATTTTGTAGGAGTAGCTAGCAGATGAACTAAAACAGTCTTCCATGTTTTTGAAGTCGCTAAATCTGTTCGAAAATTGTTCCGACAGTAACTTGAGTTCTTCAGCATATTGAGCATAAGCAATATTTTCATACGCTGAGAGCGCGTTGAAATGGTAACTGTTACCAGACAGCATCTGTGACTCCCACAAGCGTAGTTTGATCTGAAACGCTTTCAAATTGGTGTACAAATCATTTAATAACTGTCCTTGTTTTTGAAGTTTCAAATTTAAATCATTCAGTAGGATCGACCAGAAATGCTAAGTCACATATCCATTTTGGGTCACTTAATTCAGATAGTGGTTTATCTTTTATTTTCATAAAGTCTGCTATCTCATTTCTAAGCTCATAAAACCGTTTCAACATTTTTCTTTTGCTCAGCCATCTGACTTCACAATAATATGCTACGTCGTTATATTCAGCTGATATTTCATCTAAAAATGCCTTGAACTGACGATGGTTAAGCCCTCGGGATCGAATAAAGTTGATAGTTTTTACTAGCACATTCATTACATTCTGGAGTCGAATGGACTTAGAACACAAGTTCTGTTGGTGGATAATGCAATGAAGGACTATCAAATCATCTTTTTGCACATTTAATTCTGTTGCTTTTTCATTCAAAAATCCGATGAAACCTTTACGTAAGCCGACCATAGAAGGTGCACCATCAGTGCATAGTCCAATTAATTTTGACCATGGCAAGCTGTTCGGTCAAAAATAAGTTAAATTATATTTTTGTCAATCAAAGTTTCCGAACGCACAATGTCCCTTTCCTATCCCAATATATTTTCCTTGCGGGTAGAAGAAAGAAAAACATCAAACCAAGAAACGTCAAGTAGCGTCTGATGGCGTTTCGCTCTCTTGGCTTCGACGCGCTCGTGGATGCATCAACAGAGTCCATGACTCTCATGTTCGCGTCTAGTCTCAAGTCAGCCGGTTTACTGTACCCAATCAGCGGTATTGTGTGAACATTCACTTCTTTGGAAATCAGACAATCATCAAAAACGCGATATGTGCATAAATGTAGTGATATAAGTGCAGAGGTATCCAGAAAGGTGGCCACGAGAACCTGTCGCCTGTAAACCGTCTGCGGCTGTAAAGCAAGCAATTCCTCAGTAATAGTGAACTCCTTATCAACACCTCGAATAAATATAGCCAGTTGAGCTGTGTCAGACAAATCGGTGCTCCCGTCTAATGCTATGGAAAATAATAAAACCAGCCATACGGTCAGTTAATGTTGTTTTTATATCATTAGCCATCATTTCTATACGTCGAACAACAGTTCTTCTTAACAAATTAATTTTTTTTCTTGTCATGACACAAAATACCGCACTTCTAACAAAGTGTTTGTTGATAAATTTTGAGAAATTCTCCTTCTGCAAATGGTTTTAATGCCTTTGCCAATTTTGCTTTCCAAGCTTTCACAACATTATCAAGTTGTGTTCTTTGTTTATGAAACATTTGTTGCTGTTTTTCCAAATTTGCGGTAAGCTTCTGGATTTTGTCTGTTCTTAATTGTCCTGTCAGTGAGTGCAGCGTAGCATGCTTAGTTGAGTAATGCCTCTTTATATTGAATTATTTCATTACTGAAATGGATTCATTACACAGCAAACAATTAGGCTTACCGTTGTGCAAGATAAAAAAGAATTCTTCAGTCCATTTTTCTTGAAACTGGCGACCCTCTGTTTCTACTTTTCGTTTCTTTCCACCAGACATCATTTTTGTTTACTTTTCGTTCAATAAACTTAATAACAAACTACAGTTAGTAACCACTCAAGATGCACACAAAGTCACAAAGCAAGTTGACGGCTCGAGCAGTTCGCTAGGATATCGCTTGTCCAAGTTATCACCTCGGTAGCTCAAATAGAACTGAACTAACGTTCGGGCCATCCACTCGCTTATATCGGCAAAATGAAGAAATAATCTGGAATAAACTAGTTTAGAATAATTGAGAAGCAATAAATCTTTTGATGTGTCGCCCGTGAGGCGGAAAACCTCAAATAATTTGATCGAGCAAGCCGAGTGGCGGCGATTATCAAAGAGTGAGGCGGCAAACATCAAATGATTTGACGTTTGCCGCCTCACTGTCACTCCCGTGAGTATAAGTACCTAATGTAATATTTTTTTTATTGGGTTTTTCCAAAATGTCTCGCGGGCCGGATCATATCTTACAGCGGGCCGGATGCGGCCCGCGGGCTGGTTGTTGCCCATATATGGTCTACGGTCTAGGTATCACTGTTCATGAGGCACAGCCTGGTGTGTCAGGCAGACATATGGACGGATGGACAACGAAGTCTCCGTAACCCGTTTTCACCTTTTGGGTACGGAACTTCCAAGGTTGCCGAAGGTTCCATGTGTGAGACGCTAATTTACATTTTCGATTTCGATTAGTTTCTAACAACACGTATTTACATAAATTGGAGCATCGAATTAAGGATTACTTTTTGCGCTACCCTACATTTTGACAGAAGTTTATTGTTTGAATGAATTCTTTTCGTGATTTCAAGTACAAAATATGAGCCCAAGTATTATAATTTTTAATTTTTCGTTAGTAAATTAATACTTACATCTCTTCTAGGCCAGCTAGAAATGACTTTGTAATTCTCCTTTGGATAACCTTTCGACGCCAAAAAGTCCAGCAACGCCTGGAATTGTTTCAAGATAATAAATTATTTTGCATAAAAATAAAAATTATATAAGCTGACCGAACTTATCATATACCATATATCATAGGGAACGTCTACTATGGTTCATTAGAAACGGAAAATCTTTGTGCTTCTTTAACCTAATATACAGCTTTAGTCAATGATTTATCCATATAAAGCAGTCTCCCGAAATTAATTGTTATTTTATTGATTTTGATAATGATTTTAATAATTATTTTTCTGCATTTTTTTTTCTTTTATTGATTCTAATATTATTTTTATTAATCATGTGCCCAAAGGCTTCGTAATTACTATTAGAAAGCGTTACATGAAATGCGCCAACTTTGGTGGGAATTATGAGCTCTACATGCCAGTGATATTTTAAGAGAGAAAGACCGGCAGCGGACTTGTGTTTTAACGTGTCGTGTCGAGGGCGACGGACGGCGGTAATCGTTTGCCATCAGGTTATCCGTCTGCTCGTTTGCCGGTCTCACCGTGAGCTGGTCGGTGGGGCGGAAGCGGCGCTCGATGCACTCGTGGTGAGGCGGCGGCAGGCGCACGCGAATCCGAGCAGCGTCCGCGCCTGCCGCCGGCTCCGCTGGCAGCCGCGCCTCGGCGCCCGCGCGCAGCGCCTGAAACAAACAAAATCATGAATATACTCTGTTCAAATCCTATAGAGTATTTTCCAAGCTTTTGAAAAACATGTCAAATTGTTCATAATACATTTGCAATCCGGACCATTATTTGTGTATTTCTTTCCTTTCCTTGCAAATCAGCTTATAATCAGTAATAAAGCCGCCAAAATCCTAAAATGTATTATCATGTCACCTTCTTATAAACACCTGTTGTAGCTTACCTTGGGCTTACTAGTATTTTAAAGTATCAACTCTTTATCTTGATTTAATTACCTCTTTCCTCGCCTCCTCCTGTTGTCTCTCAGACTCCGCCCGCTCTATTTCCTGATTCCTCTCTAATTCTTGTTGTTTCTTAATTTCTTCTTTTGCTCTGAAACAAAATATTTCTCGTGAAATATAAAATTTAACGTCTCATTTACATACATACAGATTGTGACAGAGAGTAATTGTATTTCTTTATTGCACGATAAAATAGTGACATTTAAATTAGTAGCATTATGCGTTCTATTGTTCTTTTTGTTTACATTAAATTGGATATAAACGGCATATACTGCCCGGCTATACACAATGCGTTACTCGACTTGGATTAAATAACTTTCCTGCGTGGTAACCAAAACACGCTAGCCTCGCTAAGCGTCGACCAATAACCGCGCGGTAAGTTTTAATCCGAGTCGAACGGGACTTGTGAGTAGCCCCGCTGGCCAAGCTTTACCTGTCCGCCTCGAGACTGTGCTGGTACGCCTCGTCCTGCTCGCGCTTGACCCGCTGGCGCGCGTCCCGCTCGCGCTCGACGCGCGCGTCCTCCGCCCGCCGCGCCGCGAACCGCTCCGCCGCCTCCGACAGACCCGCGACTAGCTCTGATACACCCACATTACCTGCGAACGAGTCACGATTTTTTATTTCGTCTGTTTTATACAGGGTATCTGTTTGGTATGTTATATATTATGGATTAATAGGGATGTTGCCTAGTGTGGAATATCACATTTGTATAAATTAAATTTTAAAATGATTGATTAAAGATACATAATTCTAAAAGAAATAGGTATGTAAATTGTAGCGATAAAAAAATATAAGCAAATGAAAAATATTGCCCATCTCTATTCGCAAAACGATTTGTGACGTCACAGACCGATATATCTCTCTCTTTCATATTGTAAATTTAAATTGTTTGTATCTTCGTTATTTTTTAAGATATATGAAAATGGGTTCTAGATTGTTTATTAACATGTTGTCTATAGATACATGAATTGAAATTCTAGAGCATAATTATTTTATTCTATTCCCCTTTTATCATTAAATTTAAAATTATTATTTACTCATTTAAGCATTAGAAGAACTAAATCGAAAAAAAAAAAAATTAAAATTACAAATTTTCACCCCATTTCTACAGTCATTTTCAATGAATTAGCATTGCAGGGCATTGCGTGTGAGGCGCACCCTGAAACTAATTGTTTACGCAACAACTGTAGTGTGAAATTATTCAATGTTTTTTTTTTCTAATTTACAAATACTCGGGCTTTGATGAATACTGACATACACAGATACAGATACATTTGATAGAATACTTTCGTATACAGATTCAGTACCCCAATTCTCGTATTTAACTTAAGACTTTCAATGAATTATAAATGATATCATAAATCGTCTTGATGTCATCAATTGGTTTTTGGAGTTTGGACCAATTAAAACGCATTTTGATGTTGGTTTGATGTTTATGAGAATACCATTTTGCTGTTTGAACATATCGAGACGTCATTAAAAAAAATTCTGCCGTTAGGGGACAGACCCAACGCACATAAATCATCATCTGGTGTCGTAAGTGGTATCAAAAACGATCACTAAGTTTTCGATTCTTTTTCTGTCACCAGGCGGCGCTTGGTAGCCCGACGGTCCTTGTCGTGTCAGAAAGCTGTTAGATGTTACGAATTTAAAAACCCTCATTGAAAGATTCAATCCAGATCAATCCAGAATCGACCCTTGTTGAAGTTGATGAGACAGCTTTTGTTGATACATTGCATTGCATGCCATATTTTTTCCCAGACGTTAGCAAGTATGTAGTATTGTCATAACTCACCGTTAATAACCGAGTATATCTCTGTATTGGACCGCACCCGCATGATGATGACGAGCGCGGGCAGGCGGTCGACGGGGATGCTGCGGATCGTCATGCTCGCCACAGGACCTAACGCCGTCGCCACGGACGTCAGCAGCCTGAAAATACGCCAACGATTAGATGCTTTGTAATGAAAAATACAGTGCGTATGGGTCACTAATATAAATAAAAAATGTAAACAAACAGAGGGGTTCATAACCTCTGGATGAATTATTACAATCTATGGATAAGTGTCAGGTAGATTATTTGCATATTTTGTCTCTGTCGCTCGATATAAAGTAAGCAGCGAGAAAACTTCCGAATAAGCTATTTGACACTTTTTAGAAGTTTGCGGAACAGGCCCTTGAAAATTCATTGTTGAAAAAAATCGTGGTTTAGGCTACGAATAAAAATACTATAGAAGAGTAATTGAGCCAAAAAAATGGTCCCACGATGTATCAACCATGGTGGGCGGGGCTAAAAATATTAACCGCCCGGGCGTTTTAGTCGGTTGCCACAATCGGGTCGTGCGGTTGCGTCGTGTTGCAAAGGACATAATATTGTGTTTAAGGTTTTTACGCTATTTTTTTATTATACTTACCTTAATTTTGTAAATAATGTAATGTAAATAAAAATAAAGATTCATATACTTTCATGATGTTTGTTTTAATTTATTATTTTTGTCGTATACAAATCATTCATAAAAAATTAACACAAGTGAGCTTACTTAATGTAACGTAATCCTACTACTATTATGAACGTGAAAGTTGGAGTGAATGGACGGATGGATGTTTGTTACTCTTTCACGCAAAAACTACTGAACGGATTTTGATGAATTTTGATATGGTAGTAGTTTAGGCTCTGGATTAAAACATAGGCTACATTTTATCCCGAAAAACTGTAGTGTTCCCGTGGGGTACTGTATTTTTGCGGGCGGAGCCGCGGGCCAGCTGTGGCGAGCGCCGAGCCGACGGGGACAATATGACCTTGGCGCGACCAAACACAACGCAATCATGCACTGAGGAAGTGTGAGTGTTTCGTTGTAATTGCAATTTGTTTGTGTGTGAAAATGGAACCAAAATCAAATCGACAAACGTATGAACGTTACTCTTCTATAGTATTGCTATTTGTAGGGTTTAAGCATAGTGCAGATGTTATTAGAATACAGTAAATATAGTTATGCTGCAAGCTGGAAAGTGGTCGATGGACATCGGGTGGCCCGCTGCGGACAGAAGCACGCTGATGATGATCATGTACTCACAGGTCGGCGTTGCGCGAGTCCGTCATGTCCCAGCCGTACAGCAGAAATCCGTCGGCGAGCGTGTGCAGGACGGCGTCGCAGCCCAGCAGCTGCGCGCAGAACACGTTGGACAGCACCGAGCGCTCGTGGTGCAGGTACACTCCGAGCAGGCGCCGCTGTGGGGTTAAGTCAGTGTTAAATACTAGACCTGTGTAGTTCGCGAATTAATCGCTCGATTGAACTAGTTCACTTGTGTCATGACCTTCATCCACTCGTTCAGTTTCAATACAAGTTTATCATAAGTTCTTATAATCCAATGCCCGAATTATTGATTTAGTCGATTGATGCGTAAATTAACTTAGAAAAATCATGTAAAATCGTTTTTTACAGCCGCACTTGATTAACTCGTATAGAGAAATAAACTAAATATTAACTGAACGACTGAACTAAAATAGTGATATATTTCACCATGATTAAGACATATTATCTTATCAATTCAGAGACATAATATGAGTTCATCTCGTCAGTGAAATGGCAAGCATTTCTAGGCACTTCGCCCTTTCATTTCTTTCTTTGTCAGTTATAAGAGACAATGAGTTTTTATTTCATTTTACTGACCGAGACTAAAAATCGTAGTCCAAAATAATTTTAGAATCTTAATTTATCTTCTATTTTTATTTAAAATTATAAATTGCATCAAGTGGCTACGCTGATTACAATGTAGAAGAGTTAAACACTAAGTTTTATAAGTTTGTAGATTAAATATAATATAAACTATAGAAAAACAAGTACATTTCTTACCTCTTTAGCTGGTTTTAAACAGGACTCTTTGATGGCATCTTGTAGGGTTCCCTCGAAGAAGTTTGGTGTGTTCGGTCCATACCGCTGTTTGAACCGTTGAGCAAATTCTATACATCCTAGCGCCTCGTCTTCTACGTTCTCTGACACTGTTAATATATTTTTTAAATAACATTTTTATATTAAATATTAGTTCAAACACAGCTGATATCAAAAAAAAAAAATTTTTAAGGTTCCATACCCAAAATTTCCTATAGTTTATTCTTTTTGATTTTTATAATTATTTTTCTGCCTATACATCTTTACATAAGCAGTAAATCTGTGCCTGAAATTTCCGTAATTAATTTTGCAAAACGTTTTAACTTCTTTACATAGTACAAAATGCCTGTTCGCTGTTTGCTCGCTTATATCTTTTTAACTACTCAACGGATTTAAATGAAGTTTTAGGCAGTAGTGACACGGTAAACAGAGAACAGAAGGTTATCTAAGGCCGTCTGGCGAGTTAATTGCCTACTCTCGCGTTGGCGCAAGGGCTGTCAAATAAATTCTAAAATAATGCAGGCTAACGCGAACCGTCATACTTCAAAACTCGTGATAACGTACGCGGTCACGGCACAGCCCGCACTGAGATACGAGGTGTGTGCCTGCGTGTGGATAGGAGACCGGCGCGCTCGCACACATTCAAACCGATAGCGGCACGTTTGTATGAAGATATTCAACTGTTCTTATACTGTGGTAGTGATCCAAGAGGAAAGTTTTTATATATAAAACATTGCACCAGCGCAAAGTACAATTACTTTGCACATGGTGCTTTTGCTCGCGGCTCCGCCCGCGTAAATACACTATCCCACGGAAAACGCTGTCATTTTTCGGGATAAAAAGTGGCCTGTGTGTTAATGCAGAGCTCAAACTACTACCATACCAAATTTCATCAAAATCCGTTTAGTAGTTCTTGCGTCAAAGAGTAACAAACATCCATCCATCCTCACAAACTTTTATAGTAGTACATGTACGCACTGAGTGGCTGCAAGCGCTCGGCGGGCACGTCCACGAACATGTCCTCCTCCACAGGGAAGTCAGCGTCTTCCACCTCTTCCACGGAGCTGTTCTCGCTGTCCGAGCTCTCAACCACTATCTGTGAATTATACGGGGTGTATTAATTAAAATTCTAAACTTAAAAACACTTGTGGAATTAGTGGAAGCCCCAAAGGGAGAACTCCGACCGAGCGAGGTGGAATGTTCGGTCAGTTTCGGATGTTGTATATATAGCGCCGAACTGTGAAAACTTCGATAGAGAGATTCAGGATCGTGACGCTAATTGGTCCGCTACACACTCAACACTGGGTACATCGAGACTAGGCGTGGCATTTTTAAGACAGCGATTCAAAATTGAACATAATTCACTATACAAGAAGATACACGATTCATTGCATGAGTTCGAATTTCGAGATGCGCCGCTCTTCCACTGAAACGTGTATCTTCTTGTTTAACGAATAAAGTTTAATTTTGAATTTTGTAATTTTCAATGAAGGTGAGCGGGATCCTTATAGGTTGTAGTTAAAACGAAGTCTAAAGTTATCCACGAATAGCTTGAACATATTATGCAGGATGCTGTACAGACCTGGCCACAACCTGCAAAAATACATAATACAGGGTGTACACAAAGTGTGACAAGAGATACTTCGTACACATACATCAACAGAACACGTCTTCCGTATGGGAATCGCCTGTGTGTGCGACAGAGAGTTAGCACAGTACGTACCCGCTTGTACTCCTTCTGCTTGGCGGGCGCGCGGCGTACGGTGAGTTCGTGCTGCGGCTGCTCCAGCCCCACCATCGCCAGCACTGTATCGTCCAACCCCTGGACCGAAGGCCATCCCGTCCACACCTGAAAACAGACACGTTATAACATATAGTTAGAGATGAGGTCGAGACAAAATTTGGGGCGTGACTGGGTCATGTATACAGCCGTTGGCCGCAGCCGTATCATGGAATCTAATTCATAAGCAGTTCGACTTGTCATAATTTGTTCGTAATATTAATAATAATAGCTCCCCACACTGATTTCAGGGACGGTGGCCGGTTTAATTGAAACCAGGCCAGCTACGCAAGAGTTATTTTATAGTGCCCAAGTGTGTGCGCAGTACACAAGAGCACTCTCTCTTCCTTTACTCTCGTAACCCAGTGGGACGAATAACCGACACGACTGGTGAGATATCAGGCGCAGGTCCGACTTTTTACATGCCATCCGACGCAAGGATCATCTTTCTTGTCAGACAATCAGGTGATCAGCCTGCATTGTCCTAACCAAACTTGGAAACAAGATTTTTTGTTATTCCAATGCGGGAATCGAACCCACGACCTCCGAGTCGAGAGCCAAGCTCTAAACCACTAGACCACGGAGGCTGTTTTAATAATAATAAGATATCAAACCGACATATAATTGACAATTTTATTGTGACTGCATGCCGTCATTATAATACAAATAGATTATGGGAACACAATCTATCTGCATATGAATTATATTCCGTTATAGAATATGCTGAAATATTATGTAAATCTCGATTTCTCTTAGCCACGAACAATGCGTCATAGTCCTCGCTTAGCGTAAATAATTATTTGATTTTATCCTTCTGATTATGTGAACTATTATAAACAGAGCTTCGATTTTGTGAACACATTACCTGAAGGCGCACGGGTATGTCGGTGAGCGAGTACAGATCGCCCTTGACCTCGCGCACGGTCTTCGTGCCGGGGTAGTTGAGCGTGTAGTCGCGCTCGTCGTGGCGCACTCGCAGCGTGTACGTCGTCGTTAACCGCTCCGCCACCCTGCGGATATAACGTCATAATACAACCAGGCCAAAGGATTATAAAAGGCAGGTGTGTGTGGGATTAATTTTCGAACCATTTCTTTTTCTCGTTTACATAAACGGTATGTCTTAAAGAAGCTGCGTAGGAGCAAGTATTCACATTTTTACATAAACGATACTTTGTATATTTTACTAGTTTAAAAAACAAAAGTGCATATGAGCCAAACTGACTTACTATAGGAAAACAATAGTAAAAGGTTGAGTTAAAGAGATTGCTTACTTAGCAATAACTAGGCTTAATGTTTATAAAAGTTAAAAAACATATCCTGTATTATTGCACCATTTAAAACTGTTGCTAGTAAGGAACAATTTCTGGGAAGTAATGGCATATGCCAAACTTCAGGAAAATGTTGTATTTCCTTAAGATGCCTGTGAAAAGTGTTATTCAAAAATATTGAAGAAATGTACGGGTAAACAATAAAATGCTAAAATAAGCTCTATTCCCAAGTTTTTCACTTACAATTGCCTCCCAGAAGTTGTTTCTCACTAGCGATACTATCGAATGGTGCAATAAGTGGTGGTGGTGTTTCTTTTTCACAATCTATGGGTTCAAATCCTGGCTAGGAAAATTGGGTTATCAAAATTCTAATGATGCAGTTTAGGTTTTCATCAAGTCGGACTCGACATTCCGTTGGGATAATTTGCTATTCCTAATTTGTTTTAGACTTCTCTTACAACGCCCAGAAGAAAAATTTAGCATGTGCTAAATTATTTTTACTTTTTTTCTATACATAATCGTTTTTTAAATTATTTTTGCTATTTAATTGTATGTATTTGAATGTAATTGTTTTATCTGCATCATTAGATTTTACATAAACCAATTTTCTAGGCCAGGATTCGAACCCGCAGGTAAGGAAAAAATTCATTCTGTATTATTGCACCATTCGATAGCGTCGCTAGTAACAATTTCCAGAAATTAATTATGTGCCCATAAGTTAAGGAAAGAGCTTATTTTTTGCATTTTATTATTCTTCCATACATTTCTTCAGAGTATGAGGCAGTTTATCAAAATATAACACTTTTCTGAAGTTTGCAGTATACCATTACTTCCCAAAAGTTATTCCCTATTAGCAACACTATGAAATGATGCAATAATACAGGTGATTTTTTTAAACTTTTCTTTAATTTAACCCTCATTAACTTTTTTCTCCCATGGTTTAGAGATTTTTTACCATACAATAAAATGACACACTTTTTAAGCCCTTTCATTTGATATGTCTTGTAGTGCTACAAGGGTGTGGACGTTTTGCCCCTTCTTTGTAGCATTATAATATACTATTGTCTTTTTCTTTATATTTAGATTAAATCGGATCTGAGGCCCGATTCTCGTATTTAGACTTTCAACTAACCATCAATTCATTATAAATTAATCATCCTGTTATCATAAATTGACCGAAAGTAGGTATTCTAGTACACTATTTTAGTACGTTTAAAATCCCAACACAGTCATTTTGAAATTACATTGACTACAATTCATACATAAAGCGAGTACAAAGACAGCTGTTGCTTCACGTTTGTACGATCCAGTGTTGCCAATTATTGTCAGTTAAGGCTCCTGCTCGTGTTTTTTTGAAACATTACACAAAATCATCGAAATTGGGGCGTGGCTATGGACATTTGTGTAGGCATAGTGCAAACACAATGTTTTTGTCTTCCGAGTCGAACGGAAAACATTCTCCACGCGGGAAGAGGGGATGGCAAAAAAGTAATTTGTGCATATAATAAATATTTTTTTGTTATGACATCCCCACATGCCAAAGTGAAAAAAAAAACCGGTTGACGGTTCGGCTTGAGATAAATTGGAGTCAAGTTTATAAATATAATAGAATACCGTTTTCTATGGATAAGTGGTTCGCTCAATCTACAATCAAGCTTCCATACAATTATAATTGCATCGCGGTGAAATTCTTCGTTTGACGTTTGTTTTAAGTTAAGTAGAATACGATTTTGTTGTTTGATAGGATCCGGACTGTATCAAACAAGTATCGAAGCTGCATTATTGTTGGATTAAAATAGCAGAATCTACCTTCGGAACAGAGTATAAAATAAAGTAGCCTGTAGTTGTTCAGCTTTATCTGTATGTTGCCAACAACTTACTCATCATCAGCCATCACCATGTCGGCTGCCTTCAGCCGCAGCACGGCGTCGCGCGGCAGCCCCAGGGTGGACAGAGGCGCGGACGCGGTAGCGCGCGAGCCACCCAGGCCAGAGATCTGCTGCCTGCATACCGGCACCCCGCACACCATCTCTAGACGTTTCTTCAGGTCGCCTGGAGAGAAACAGCGGTGTTAGAACTTAGTAGGGCTTGGGTAGATTTTTTAATTGATGATGGACTCGCCAGATTCTAGAATATCTACTAGTTTCTTACGCTGTAAAATGTGGACTATTAGCATTACTAATATTATAACGCGTAATTTTATAAGTATGGATGTTTGTTAGTCTTTCACGCGCTGAACGAATTATGATGAAATTTGGAAAGATAGTAGTTAGACTCTGGATTAACATATACGACAAATTTAACGCAGCAAAATGTACGGGATAGTACGAAGTCGCGGGCAACAATTAGTATATTACTAGTAATTTTACCTACTATAATTTATATAGTAGGTAAATTGGACAAAAATACATGATATTCAGGTTTGGCTTAAATTAACATTTATAAACGCATATCTTATAAATAAAATCCTTGTGTGTGGTGTTTGTTACATAACTCCTCTGAAACATTTTGCAGATGTATTTGGTAGGTATGAGAATAGGTTCTAAACTATTTTTATACCCCTAAGTAATAGCATGGAGGAATAATACTATGGTTTTATTGGTCCATGGTAATAGGGGGGGGTGACCCACCCTAAAAATGTTTTATTTTTTATTTTTATTATTTTATGATTTAGGCATTAAATAAACATGTACAACCCTAAATTCTTACACAAATCCATATTGTTTGTTACCAATATTAGTGCTGTAACAATCTTCAACCCTTCATTGGCGATAACTCTTGCACACATCACCTGTACATTGTAGGGGTAGGTAGTAGGTATAGACTGCAGGTGTAGTTGTTGGTAGTTATTTATTTATTCCAGTTCATAGTTAAGATAGGAAAGAAAAAAAGTTTGGTTGCATTGAATAGGCTGGAAACTACTGGATCGATTTTGATGAAATTTAGCACACATATAGAATATACCATGAGGAAGGATATAGGCTACTTTTTACTGCGGGATAATGTACGGATCCCTCGAGATTTCCTTTTGCGCGTACGAAGTCGCGGGCATAATCTAGTTCTGGTATAAATAAATAAAATACTCACTGACTGTAGCCAGGCCGGACATTTTGATTGGATGTATCTTATTGTTGTAGTGAACTTGTAACTCGACCAGGTTGGGGACGTTGTTCCTGGGCGACGAGGTTGAAGCTATATTATTGTCTTCTCGATCTGTACAGGTTACACGAAAATATTATACATTAGAACCCAAATTCTCATAATTCACTTACACTTTCATTTTACTTTTATTGAATTATAAATGAATCATTTTGATATAATAAACTGATTTTTGGAGTTTGGATGAATCATAACAGGTTTGATGTTTATAAGAATACCATTTTGCAGTTCTGGACTGGATTGTAATGTTATTACTGTAGAATTGACCTTTATTAAAAACTTAAATATCTCTATGCATCACATGGAATTAAGAAAAATGACATGTTGACATATTCTCTCTCTACTGATAGAACAGGTAGATTCTGCATATCTACGACCAAAACCTGAAACAATAGTCAAATTAAGTGACACTTAAGTCACATGCTGTCCTTGTTGTTTCAGCTAGCAGAGACAGCGACAGTCTGTGAATACGAGGGTTCTTAATTTTGATTAGTGTTTCAATATTCTGCCGTTAGATACTTCAAATAAGCACATTGTTTGGGTAACTATTAAGCTAATTTGCAGATATCAGTTACAAGTATGCACTCACCAGGTGGGTGTGTTTTTGGTGTTATCACAGATATGTCGTCATCTATCATCTCCACATCGTGTGTGTCGGTGGACTGCGACACCAAGCTGTTGCCATCTTGCGGCATCACTCGGTTAATCGCTGACTGGAAATAAAATATTAACATAAAGTCTATAAGAGTTATTAACATGAAATAAGTTATTTCATGTTAAGAACTCTTATTATAAGGCAGTTTATTCATGCCTGCCATGGATTCTGAGTTTTTTTGTTGGTATGTGCCATCCAAACAAAAGTACTATTGAATAGGTAAACTATAGACAAAAAACATATGAGGCACTAGATGTCTAAATACAATCATGAACATAAAAATTTAAGTATTTTAGGAATTATTGCAGTTATTTTGCATGATGAACGTCTAATAGCTAACAGAGGCAACCATATTTTGAAGGATTTAAATGATGCTGCCTGTGCACCATTTACACAAGAAAATAATTATAATTCACTTGACTATCTGAAGACACAACTATGTAAATACTTAGCTTGTACAACAAAATTGTTCCAATTAAGATTCTTTGTTATGTCACAATATACACACACCGGCATATTTAGCCGAACATAAAATAAAGGGTTGATATCAGTATCATATAAGGTTGCTGGCTGGTTTATACGTCATTTAATTTAAAAATAAATATTTTCAAATTAAGAAAACAACTGAACATCACATTTTATGCAATTGTTTTAATTTTATTCAAATACACCTTATCTGGAGCGAACTTCGAGTATTTCTTCCTTCTGAGTTTGATTTAAAATTTCATTGAAATACTGTTTTTTGTTAGTTTTTTTTTAATTGCGTATCTTTTTGGAGTTGAGGACTGAATTATGCCTGACTTAGCCCCAACGGAGATTGCCAGGGCACTCGAAATGCGAAGAAATGGTCAAACCTACAGAGTGATATCCAGAGATCTTCGTCAACCAGTTTCAACGATCCATCGCAGTATCCAACAGTTCAGGGAGACCTGTACTTATGTGAGGAGAGCAGGACAAGGCAGAAAAAGACGCACTTCGAGTAGGCATGATCGTTTCATTCGGCTTCGTGTACATAGGAAACCCCGTTTGACGGCCGTCTAAGCCCGACATGAGTTAAAAGCAGTGTGGGGTGTAACCGTAAGTGAGTGTACGGTACGAAGAAGGTTCGAAGAAGCTGGTTTGGGTTCATTTGTGCCTGCCAAGGCTCCAGGCTCAAGGTAAATTATCGTAGAAACAGGTTAACTTTTGCTCAGGAACGCAGACCAATGGAGTAAGGTATTGTTTAGTGATGAGTGCAGAATTCTCTTAAATCAAATTGACGGCAGGCAAAGAATATACAGACACAAAGGAGAACGATACATTCAGACAAATTATGAAACTACAGTTGCATACGGTGGTGGATCAATAATGGTTTGGGCGGGCATTTGTTTAGGGGCTCGCACAGACTTGGTAGTGATTGACAGAGGGAGTCTGACTGCAGACCGCTATATCAGAGAAGTTTTAGGAGAAAATGTCGTACCGTTTGCCCCATATATCGGTGACGATTTTGTTTTTATGCAGAATAATGCTCGGCCACATACCGCTCGGGTAACTCAAGCTTATCTTAATGATATGAATATCACTGTTATCAAGTGGCCGGCGAGATCACCGGATATGAACCCAATAGAGCACGTTTGGGACTTGCTGAAAAGAAAAGTTAAGTCCAGAATTCCAGCTCCTGCCAACGTGAGTGAACTGCGAATCGCCGTAGTTGAGGAATGGCGGAGACTATCCCAGGAGACCATCGATAACATCATTCTCAGTATGCCTCGACGGGTAGAAACTTTAATAAGAGCACGTGGAGGAAATACGCAGTATTAATCACCATTTTTCTAATTTAATTAATTGTTATTTTAATATTAATTTTCACTTTTCCCGGGTACATGAAAAGTTCAAAAATGTACAATTTTTCACCAATAGCCTTTACTCGCAAAATCTGTTCTTAATGTGATCTCATTTTAAGTAAAACAAATGAAACTTTAAATAACAAAAGAAGTGTAGTAAGTAGATTTTAAAATAAAACCATATTTTTTTAATTATGGACCTTTTTTTGTGTTCCGCTAAATATGCCAGTGTGTTTATTTGGAATAGGTAAAAATGTAAAACTTTACTTCATAAGAATAAAAATGACAATACACTTTGTAGTAGAAATAGGATTAGGAATGCATTTATTATATTTCTTTGTGCCCTGCAAATGACACAAAGAAACACTTTTACTTAAAAAGGGTAACATTATTAATTAAATAGACACTCACCAATAGATCCCAATTAGTTTCTTCCAAGTGGAAAATTGCTTCTGCCACATCTTCAACGTTGGTTATCCCCTGAAACCAAGTCCTACTGAGTACTTCTGTTGTCATAACACATGTTTGTTTACACTTCCAATCGTATATCACCTTGAAATGCTAAATATATATACGTAATATTCTATTACATGAATAGAATACGACTATACTTGCAAAACAATAGCCTTTGTGTTCAAGACATTTCCAAAATACGAAAAAGTAACGTGAATGGCAGACTTGGTGTTCGAAACGAGAAGAAATGTTAGTTTATTTCAAAATGTTTTGTTACCAAATTATACAAAGAGATAAAGGGGAATGAACAGTCACTGTTTTTGTATCCCTCATAACCTGAACGATTTATTATTTTGGTATAGCCATATTATTAGGCATGAGAATAAATGTAGTAGCATTTACCTGGAAATTTGCAAGTATTTCTTCCCTGTTTTCAGCCATCCTGAATAAAAATGAGCTAAAATGTTGCTTCTAATATGACATTTAAAATTGTAGACATCACTTGCACACTCTTTCAAACATTGGCCATTGACTACTGAAAAAATTAGAATAGAATTGACATCGACAATAATTATGTTGCCAGTCGAAACACAGACCCTGTCTTTTGAGTTTTAACAAATGCCACAAATTTTAATTTGTATTATACAAAATTTTCGTGCAATTTCTTATTTGATCATCTCCCAAATAGGCATGGTGCCAAAAATTTTATTTTTCGTCTATTTGATGTTAGACAACATGTTAATAAACAATATAGAACTCATTTTCGTATATCTTAAAAAATAACGAAGATACAAACAATTTAAATTTAGAATATGAAAGAGAGCCATATATCGGCCTGTGACGTCACGAGTACAAAATGTATGGCGGTAGCAACTTGTGACGTAACAAATCGTTTTGCGGGAAAGAGATGGGCAATATTTTTTATTTGCTTATAATTTTTAATCGCGTCAGTGTAAATACATACACTGGCGGACACATAAACTGCATCATAGTGCAAGATAACTTTCAATGAAATATAATTAGTGAAACAAACTATTTTGATTTATTTTAATGATAATGCTAAGACTGGTTCTTAATCTGATAAAAAAATCAATTCATGTGTGTATAGGTCAACTTTTCTCACTAAAATAATCAAATTACTCCTTTTGCAGCTTTTTGGAATGAAACAGTGAATAGAACAAAAACGGCTTTATTTTGAAAATTTTAGAATACTAAGAAAAGAAAAAGTTTTTTTTTGTTTTTAATAAGGTGTATTGTCTCCTCTTGCCCTAACAACTAATTCAAGTCGGTTTCGCATCGACCTGATCAGTGTTTTTAAAAGATCTTGCGGAGTATTGTCCTATTCTTGTGACAATGCAACTCTGAGCTCCGCAACCGTTGCTGGGACCGGATTTCTTGTAAATACAGCTCTTTTTAAGTTGTCCCACGTGTTCTATCGGATTGAGGTCCAGGCTACGTGCTGGCCAATCCAAGGAAAGAATATAAACCTGAGTAAAGTATTGCTCAACTTGTCTCGCTGCGTGCGGACGAGCCTCCATCCTGCATCAGAATGAAGTTTTCGCCTATAAATCCGCTAAAAGGTACTACATGAGGGTTCAATATCTCCGTTATATAGCGATGTGATGTTAAACCACGGTTACCACGGCCATATGTGTCTGCGTCAATAAACACATGTTCAGTTCGAGCATCCATCAATATGCCGCCCCAAACAGAAGACTCCAAATGGAACCCTATCCTCAATGCAATTTTGAGCATATCGCTCTCCTCGTCTACGGTAGACTAGTCTGCGACCATCAGCACCGTACAAACCAGTTCTACACTCATCAGTGAATAATACGGAAGCCCATTGCTCTTTAGTCCAATTTAAGTGTTCACGAGCAAATCTTAGTCGAGCTTGCCTGCGAGCCGCAGACAATTTTGGTCCATTTGCGGGTCTGAAAGGTGTGATATCACGCTCTTTTAGCCTTCTTCTTATGGTTCGTGCACTAACTGCTACGTCACGTGCCTGGTGGAGCCCATTTTTAATGCTTATAGACGTTAAAAACAGACTTCGCAAGGAAGTTGTCACAATAAATCTGTCGAGTTCTGCCGGTTCCACGTCTTCTTTTTAATGAACCTGCCTCCATAAACCTTCTGTAAACTCGGGAAACCGTAGACTGGTTAACATTTAAATCTGCAGCAATTGTTCGTTGGTCTAGGCCTTGCTGCACTAGAGCAACAATTTGTGCGGCTTTTTTGGACGATACGTCCATAGTCGTGAGAGAAAAACATGTTTATAATGAAAACGGACTAGCAATTAAACAATTAGTAACGATAATTCAACATGTAACAAAAAAAAAAATAACCATCAATCACAACATTAACGTAACAACGAGTTAATTTTTAGTAAATTGACAAAATTTATTCTATAGAATATTTTCTTTCTTTTGTGACAGTACCATATTTAAATTTGATTTTGTTTTTGTGTTTATAAACCAACCTTTATTTTCCATTACCAATAAATGTAAAAGTTTGCATATTTCGTAATAAAATTTGATTGAATGTATTCTTGCACTATGATGCAGTTTCAGTGTCCGCCAGTGTATTTTTATAAGTTTTATGTATCTTTAATCAACAACTTTAAAAATAATTTATAAATAATCCACACTAGGCAACATACCTATCGCGAAATGGGTATACAAATATCAGCAACTTGAATTTCTAATAAAAATAGATAACCGCACAAGACCCGCACAGCCCTATAATTCGATCGACATTTGACACTGACAGTGACAGTTGAACAGAAATGACGACAAGACATCGATTTAAACATAAACTAGACAAAGCAAACTTGCATTGAACTTTGAAGACACCGAGAAAGATAACGATTGTAAACGAAACAAATCGAGGTGACTAACGAGCGACGACTTACGAGAGCAGTGTGTGGTTAAGACGAGAATGTGCGTACACGTTGCGCACGCGCGCGTCTATACACCGAGCTCTTAAATTCGAGTTCCGCGCGGAATTTAATTACCTACCTAAAGTGCAAATCTTTATTATTTGAATATTGGGTAATTAATATTTCTAATAATTTCCAAATATAAAATATTAAAACTGCATTTACCTACTTTGATTTTCTAATCGTACAAAAATATAGTTAGGTACGGAATTAAATAATATTATTGTCAAACTTTAAAATACTACATCAACTACCAAGTGATGTTATAAAATGTGATGGTTTGTTTGTTCACTTTGGCCAAAGTGTAAACCGTTTTTCTAATAAGTATTTCGATAATATTGAGGTTTGTTGCTTAAAAACACTGTGTTCCCATACTCTTCATTTTAAGTGTACCTAGTTGATAATTTTTATCGATTTTTTCCAGGTAATATGGCTTCCCGAGCCATATGGCCCCGAGCGCTATTGCTACTCCTTGCCGTCTCCTTCTCACACTCCCTCACTTACGATGAAGGTAAGTGAAAAATACAAACCACTTACTACCTCGGTAGTATTTATCATAAGGATTAGGATTACCTGCTAAGATCTACCCTCAAAAGAAATGTACTGATTTTCACATTTTGTTATCGATTTCGTGGTAAATTCGGTGGTATAGTGTAAACATAACTTTGTTGTAACATAATTAATTACAAATCAAACATACACCCCTTACACCAGTAAGAAATAGGCGAGTATTTTTTTTACTATTTTAACCTTTTCACATGGTAATAACAAAGGTTTATTTTTATACTACTTTGTAAGTACTTAAATGAAAGTTATATTTTATGAAAAGCAAACTTGAAAAACAAACCAGGAGTATTTCGCAAATCGAAAGTTTAAAATCCTTCAGTGGTTTTATTATTTTCAGCGCGGTTCTATTTTTATTTCAACTCTGTTGCAACTCAAGAGTTCTACATTTTCACTAATGAGGACGCAAATAGTTACTTATTTCACAGAAAACCACCGGTAAATCGGAGATGGACTTTACGATTTATTTTTATTTTTTAAAATTATGAGTTCGTAGCTAGGTTGTTCTACCTTTTCTGTTGTTTTATAAGATTCGGTAAAATCAACTAGGGATATTTTGGGCATACGATCTACTGCTAATGTATAGACGTTTAGGCAGAAAAATATTTGTTGTACTGGAAATAAAAACTTCCTATATATGGGCGAGTTTGCGTTGAGCGGAGATTCACCCATTAAGAGAAGCCTTTTGGTACAGAATAACTTTGAATAATTGGTACTAGGCTGCAGTGGTACCTAATGACTAATGTGGTGGGCGCCTTACCTCCTCATCTAGGACTTGGATTAGGTACCTATATTATATTTACTCTGTGCTATGGTAACTTTGTGGCTAATTTAGAGAACGTATGAAAAGTCACTATTTTCCAACGTATTGGACAAGGACAGCAACATTGAATGCTTATCCGTTGCGTAAATATTTTATTATTGAAAGATTATAATGTGCTTTTAGTGTCCTTCATCATACATTTGGCTCATTTAAGTAGTCATCAATTATGAATGTCCTTCTTGTAAGACGACACTCGACAGTAAACAGCTATGTCTAAAGTATTCGTCACACTAAGTTACCAGCCATTTGGGATGATGCTACTAATAGTATCCAGTAGCCACTTCGAAAGCGTTGCTATTAAGACATAGGGCGTTTTTCCGCTTTAAGTACTAAAAAAGTCGCAACCACAAATCGAAATTCTATTAGATTGTACAATTTTCATTCTGAATGCATTTTCCGTAAATAAGCGTATAATTCATGGAGAAGTGGAGATACTTATCCATTAAATTGTTCGACATAATTTACATGAATATTCATTAAAATGAGTTGAAATATCACAATATTTACCCCACCTCCTGCAAATATGCTACCTGTGTCATATGCAGATGCAATTACGCTTACATCTAACCTAATTTTATCTTTGGTCGCCGTGGGTAATTGTTCCATAATCCTTTCCATAGTTCAATGTCCTTTGAATTTAATAAAATTTATGATTTTTTAAAGTTCTGCTACTGGGCGAGATATTTTATAGCAGCTAGGACTGGTTTAAAATGACAATAATGTGCAAGCTAATAAACAGCACTTGTCACAATCATACTAAGTACGGTCCCGGGTCCGAGAAATTGAATGTTTAGCAGAATGGAGCTGCTAAACATTTGATTTCCCTGTACATTGCGTAGTATAATAATCTAAATTAAATTTTTTAAGTAACCCCTGAATTATCCAGCATTGAGCATGAATTGTAGAACACTCCCGATCATGTCAGCTTTCAAACAAAAACCTAGATCAAATCTATTAATCCCTTTGGGAGCTACGATGCCACAGACAGACACACAGACACACACGTAAATTTATAACGACCCTCTGTTTTCGTCGGGGGTTAAAAAGAACGTTGGTAACGTTGTGGAGGCAGTTTTTATCCGACTACGACGAAGCCAAAAGGAAGAGTAATGATTTTGGCAGTATATGTATGTATGTATATATGTATGTATGTATGTATATACTCCGATTTTAATGGATGAGGTGTCAATTCGTAATAAAAGCCCATATGGCGTAGGGTTAGAGCATTAAACCAACGTAGGCTATAAAATTTACGTAGTCGGGTATAAGCAGTTTATTACAAAAAGTATTCGTAAAAAAAAGTCGGTAAAGCATGAGTCCAAAATGAATCAATGTTTCTCGCTTAATACTTTGTTCGGTGGCCCCAGTAGGTCAAGAACACCACCGTTTTCGGAAAGTAAGCTCAAACTTTTTTGATACAATCATACTTATTAGGAACTTGCACTGGTTTCTTGAAAGCATTAGGTAATAATTTTTCCACAGTAATGTGTAAAATACAATTTAGATGTAGTAAAGTAAATTCATATTGTTGTATATGACATATTATTAGAAATTTTTCAATGTAATCAATGAAATGAAAATTCCTCAACGCGCTTACAATTCCCCGGAAGTTGATATTCATGGGCGGCTGTAGGTACCTAATCTTATACTTTTAATTTTCTTATACAATCCTGTACATACATATAATCGTAATATCGGCAACAGCTGCAAGTATTTACTTGAAATTTAGTATCAAGGGAGTTTTGGGGGTGAAAAATCGGTCTAGCAAGGTTTTATCCTTGGGAAACTTGGGAAACTAAAAAATCATTTTTAAGTTATAGGTATATGTTTTTTTTAAGACATCAAAAAACATCACAAAGACAAAAAACATCAATAATTTCATCTATAATTTCAGTTCGATTGGCAGGTTGGTTAATTTTTGCGTTATTCGGAAATCCGGAATGTGGTGGGTTCGAACCCCGGAAAAATATTTTTGTGATCTTTTTTTTTAAATCTTCCAGCAAAGCTCGGTTACCCAGGTCAAAGAATCCAAGTACTCAATAATAAAATAAACATAATGTACATTATTTTATTTTATATTTAAACCCCGCCGCAAAAATAGGGGTGTTATAAGTTTGACGGGTCTGTCTGTCTATCTGTCCGTTTCTCACTGTCACAGACAAATGATACACGAAATGACTAATGTAGAGTTCCTTATTCTAAGGCATTCTATTCCTTATTTATAATAAAACGATGGCGGATTTAAAATGAGTGGATATGACAAAAACTAGTTTAGCCTTCATTAAATCACTGTCGCAATTATAAAATCCAGGTAATTAGACATTAAACACTAGGTAATAAAATTGAACAAAATGTCTAGGTTTCTGTATCAACTTAAAATTATTAATGTCTTTGCCAAGGTTGTAATGAGATGACAACGATATCCTTAAATAAATTGCGTGAGACCTTTTTTACCAACCAATTTTCTCGCATTTTAAGACTATTTTTGTTAGCAAAAAATTGGGTGATATTTGCTGAGACCCCCTCTCCCCCAAGTGAGATTCGCTTTGTTTTATATTTTATTTGTTATATAAAACAACAAAAAAAATCCTTTTTTGGTTTGTAGTCATCCAAAAGTTAAGGAGTTAATATACATTATGCATACATGCAGATGCTGCACCTAAAAATGTAATCAATTGTAGAGTCTGTGAATGTGTGTGTGTGTGTGTACGTGTGTATACGTAGCCCTACTACCAATGTCTTGGGATCGGTATACAGAACTACTAGGGTGCTCGTCTAGTGTAAAGTGGTATAGTCAAAGTCAAGTCAATTTTTTTAATTCAAAATTGGTATTTTTATACACTTTCTGAACGTCGGTCTACATGATGCCTACCACCAGTTCGGGAACTAGCCCGGCGAGAAAAACCGGCGTTAAGAATCTCGCTCGGGGCCTTCTTTTATCAAAAAGATGTAAAATTGTTCTTTTAAAATAAAAAAGGTATATATAACAATGTTATGACTAAAACTACATAACAAGAGTACAATAATATAATATGTAATTTAGAATCAGCCTTGCAGAGAGCCACCTCATTCCCAAGGTGTGCTATCATTCATAAAATCATTTTCATCACTTTATTAGCACACAAACTTTCTTTAACTATTTTTTAAAATTTATTGATTGAAAAATGTTGAACGCTTTCTGGCATCTTATTGTATAGGCGTATACATTGGCCTTTAGACGAATTCTTTACTTTACTAAGTGTAATCACTGGTACATCAAGCTTATGCTTCTTTCGGGTATTTCTATTGTGGTTGTCACTTTTCTTTTTGAATAGGCTTAATTTTTTTACATATAATACATTGGATAGAACATACTGAGAAGCTACTATATAGTATTAAGCCATTCATTAAAAGCAAGACCCTTAATTAAAGAAGTGGCACTCTCGTGGCACCTCTCATGCCACCAATCTTGCTTTCAAGCCCCTTTAAAAACTATAGGGCTGGGATAGTTTTTATAAAAATTGTAATTAGGCACTTACAAGGCGCTAATGTTGCGGTAAACTTTACTCACTTTACTTACATTCAGTGGGCCTAGCAGGAATATTTGACAGCTTCGTAAACGTAACGTTATCGAATGAGAATTGTATGAAAACCTGTCAAAATCATGATAGCGCCTCAATGTTACTGCCCTAGCAGTAACATTGAGGCGCTATCATGATTTTGACGCCTACTCCTGGAGTAGGAGCCTACTCCTGTAGGCTAAAGTATCAATCTCATTAGGTAGATTTTAGCATCGTGACGTCACACTTACTATAATCGATACCTACTAAACAAGACAATTCTTTGTGTTTGATTCATAATGTGTGAAGTCAGAGCTTGTATGAATGAGGTCAGCCGCACATTAAGAATCAAGAACAGGTTAAATGCAATTTACAAACACTGCCAACATAGGCAACATTATATTTCGCTAACATGATCCGACTTGCAATAGGGTAGCTTATATCACATTTTAATAAATTAAAAATTGGTGATGAATAGACGAACTTTTATCTAAAACAGTCGGTTTTAGGTTCACGCGATTAAAAATTATAAGCATACAAAATGTATTGTTCATCTCTTTTTCGCAATACAATTCTGGCTATGAAAAATGTACAGCGAACCATCTCAATGACGTCACACCGTATTTCGCTCTCTTTCGGTAATCTTACTTAGTAAATACAATACCTAGTGTAAAAGTTTGTAAGATGAAATTCATATGGTACTTTTTTGTCACGTAGACAGCTCAATAGATTTTAAAGAGCAGAGATAATTTACAAACTATGAAGGCTACAGCCTGGATATTCACATATGCTACTTAAGTTCTCTACATACAGTTAGGTTCCTGCGGGATTGACAGTAGGTAATTAAATAATTACTGAGCTATTGGAGTCTCTCTATGGAGTGCTACATCATAGTTTGCCTCTCGCGACACGAACAGTAAGCTAAGTAGGCTAAAATTTATATGGTTTCCCCAAATTTGCTCCTAGTCCGTCTTACACTTCTTAATTAAAGACTAAGTTATGCAATTTGCATATACGTTCTATAAAGGAGAGGGGTGGGAAATTGGCATATCTTACTACTATTATTATTAATGTGAAAGTTTGTGACGGATGGATGGTTGGATGGATGAATGGACGTTTGTGACTCTTTCACGCAAAAACTACTAAATGGATTTAGATGATATTTGGTATGGTAGTAGTTTAAGCTCTGGATTATTACATAAGCTACTTTTTATCCCGATAAAGTATAATCAGTAATACAGTGTTTCCGTGAAATACTGTATTTAAGTGGGTGGAGCCACGGGCCAAAAGCTAGTATTATATGTATGTATAAGTCGTTTATGCTACTTAGTATACGGTAGGCGAACCATGCTTCGGCACGAATGAGTAGGCTCCACCGAACATATACTCTGCTTATTAGCGCTAATATTTATATAAAAAACCTTTTTTTATTAAATTTACAATGTAAAATAACTCCGCAAGTACCTAAGCAATGGTGTATGGCCACCCTTATGGATCACTGATTGATGGACTACTTGCTTAGCGTGTGCGAATGCCATAGCAACATTATTTTCATCTAAACTGGCGCCATAGCGACGCACAATGGAAGCGTTAACAATAAAATCAAGGCTCCACACAAACAAATTTAAGCACTCTATATTAGGTAAGACGGGGTATTATAATATGACGGACGCATATGGTCGAAGCCTGATTCTTTGTTGGGCTTGCCCAATGCCCATTCATATAGATCTTGTCACCCGGTGGTCGAAAGTCGCCCATAATAATTCATATAATTTTTAAGTTTGAACGTAATACTTTTCTTTTCGTCATACATAGACAATTAAATAAAATGCAACAAAATCGTACCTATCAAACGCACGGTAGTGTGTTTTAATAATCTGAGGTAGTTTGTGTTTTTGCATTTTTTTTTAATTTTATTATTATATTTCTAAGCATAATTTAAAAAATTATTTGCTCTCTTCACACATTCCTCCACATCAACGTTAACTGTGCCGGATATCGTTCTCCTCTCTTCACACATTCCTCCACATCAACGTTAACTGTGCCGGATATCATTCTCCTCTCTTCACACATTCCTCCACATCAACGTTAACCGTGCCGGATATCATTCTCCTCCGATAGCACAGTTCCCCCTGTAAACCTGTACTGAAAGTTTTTGTTTTACGTTTTGACATATTATATGATGATGATGATGATTATACTTGCTGACCTATCATATTTAATAATTAAACTAAAAATAGTAAATTTCGGAATGTAGGTAAAGTACAATTTCCGCAACTTTAGCGCCTTGTACCTGAGAATTAGCCCACGGCATAAACTAGCGGGCATGCATACGTTCATTGTACACACGAATCACCTATATGTTATACGTCATTTTATCAGTAAGAATATAAGGGGAGTCTGGCGGGCCTGGCATCTCAGTCCAATCAATCAATCAATCAATTTATTTCCAGAAATTGGTTATATGGTTGTTACAATATGTAGAATTACATCATTTGGACACAATTTCCGCCCATGGAGCGTGGAAATCTTAAAATTTGTGATACAAAATTCAAATACCATACAAAATAAGTCACATCATCATTGTACAATATCATATTTAAGAAAAAAAACTACTTAAATAAAAAAAATAATATTATCATTAAAGTCAATAGGTTACATAGCACAAAACAAATTATTTAAATTAAATTAAACAAATAAAAGGACTATAAAAGGATTGCACCATTGATTAATCATCACATGAATTCTTTCAACGAATAGAAAAATTTATTTGTCAACCAATATTATAGCTTTTTCTTAAAAATTGTTAGTGGAAGTTCTTTTATGTCTTTGGGTAATCCTTACTAATATTATAAATGTGAAAGCGTGGATGTTTGTTACGCTTTCACGCAAAAACTACTGAACGGATTTCGATGAAATTCGGTATGGTAGTAGTTTGGACTCTGGATTAAAACATAGGCTACTTTTTATCCCGAAAAAGTAGTGTTCCCGAGGGGTACTATACTTACGCGGGCGGATTCGCGAGCAACAGCTAGTTTGTTATAAATATTTATTGACATATCATAGCACCCCTTGCTAGCAAGTGTCGATTTTGAGTTTGGTAAAATTAACTGGTCAGGATACCTCGTATTTCTATGTAAAACCTGAAAATTTCTTGTATAATATTCTGAAATACGAGTATGTTTTTTAACAAATATGCTTATCTCATAAACGTATAAACAAGGTAGTGTAAGTATATTTAACTTCCTTAAAAGAGGACGGCATGATTCCATAGGATGAGCTTCAGAGAGCTCGGATACATTTTTTTGAAACTTTTTATTCAGGAGACATTTTATTCGTTTGTGCCAACGTACTTGTGTTTTAAAACTATTACCAAGTCAGTCTTAGCCACTAAGTGTTTCGAATTAAAAAAAAAACTTTGCTTGCGGTTGTAAAATCCCGCCATTTCGAACGTGTATATATTTTAAACGTGGAACTTTAATCTTAGCTGTAAACGCTATTAAAACGGGGTCAGACAGGAAGGCCATGTATGGACTCTGGATGCTTTTTACCACTTACCGTTAACCCTTTTCTGATCTGCGCAATCGCATACGTCATTTTTCTTTTTATACGCCACGGTACTTTGTCGCAAAAAAGTTACTAAGTTTGTATTATTGTATACACTTTATAGATGAAAGGAACTCAATAGCATGTCGTACACTCCGTTGAGATATAATTTAATCCAAACGTAAACAAAAAGAATAATAGATCATATTGACTGATCACATAGCACACATTTGTCACTTGCAACTCCTCTGATGTTGCGGGTGTCCATGGGCGACGGTAATCGCTTTCCGATCCGTTTGCGAGTTTCCGAGTTTTATAAAAAAAAATTACCGACTACCGTGCAATAAAAATAAATAAATGACACCTTAGTTTGGTCGAGTTTCATATTTTTGTTTTCGTTTAGATTTAATTTAATTTCCCGCGACTTCGTACGGGAAAAAGAAAATCCCACGGGAACCGTGAATTTTGCTGCAACAAACATACCCTACGTCCATTCCCGTGGTCTACTCTATATCTGTGTAAAATTTCATCAAAATCGGTGCAGTGGTTTCGGAGCCTATTCGATGCAAACAAACATACAAACAAAACTTTAGCCTTTACAATATTAGTATATATTTGCCAAGTGTTAGTCATGTCTGCCTAATGACATAGGACAGTGCCCAGTGGCCACAAAAAGAACAAGCGTAACCCCACATGCGACTATTTCCAGCGCAAGTCAGGAATAACTCGTTGACGACTTAACGTTTTCGTGTCAACCGTATCAAATTAAACTTTCCTGTAAACAGCAAGCGCTCTCTTGTGAGTTGAGACACCTCACACGACAGTCTTGAAACAGACTTGTCTATGTGTCCTGCTTTCAAGTGCCTTTTCCAACGTATCAGAAAAAGACGACAACATGTATTAGCGCACGAAAGAAGGATTGTTGATTGTTAACCTGAGGATTAGCGTAAGACAGTTTTGTTCAGATGAGACAATTTCGTCTATAAGACGTTTTCATTCAAATGTGCGCATGTTCATATATTTTGTAATGCAATAGACTGTCTTAAGACTGTCGAGACTCACTCTCAAGTGAGCGCTTTCTCTTAGTGTAGCTTGTAAGGTTTTCCCGGCAAAGAAAGGCGGGTAGTATGAAACAAAATTAAATCGATGAATTGAATATTAGCATGTAATGGACTGAGACCCCAGGCCCGTCAGACTACCCCTATATATTGTTACTGATAAAATATATATCATAATTATCATAGAATTGGCCAACGGCACAAACACTATTGGGTATAAGGGTATGCATACGTTACTTGTACACAATAATACTACAATAGAATATGATATTATACATTTTATCAGTAAGAATATAAGGGGAGTCTCGCGGGTCTGGGATCACAGTCCATAAGTATGTTGTAGTATTTTATTTTATTTTTATGAAATGAACCAGGAAACGAGCAGACGGATCACCTGATGGTAAGCGATTACCGCCGCCCATAGACACTCGCAACACCAGAGTAGTTACACTTGTAACTCCTCTGATGTTGCGACTTGCGTTCCTGGTCCTTAAAATCCCCAATTCCCCCCTTGGGTCTCCGGTAACCGAAACGGAGGAGTCGGCGAAAGACAACGCAAGCGTTACTTCACGCCGGTTTTCTGTGAGGTCGTGATATTTATCCGATCGAGCCGGCCCATATGTGCCGAAGCGTGGCCCTCCCGCAGTTACTTAGTATTTGGTTCCTATTTCCTAACAAAACATAATCCCAGTCACTAGAAAAAGAGAAAAAGAACTATAGTTGTGGATGATAATGATGATGAGCGATCATCAACTAATATACCTATTATACACCATAGTTGTGTATAAAATATATGTAACACCTAAAGTGGCCTTTTTAGACCCCCTGTACATTTTCAAATCTTTATAAATTTTTGTCAGAAAGATCTGGTGAACTGTATGAAGAAATAGTGTGCCATAGGTCACTAACTCGGTAGTTTCGTGCAAGATAAGAGTACTCTGACCTAATGAACTGAGATCAACATACTAAATTCTAGTTTATCTACTGCTGATAAAAAAATAAAATAAAATAAGTTTAACAACTCGTCAGTTCAGATACTACATCTTTAACACTGGTCTCGGCTTCGAATCCCGCCAACGAATTAATTTATTTTATTTTTATGAAAGAAGTAAGTACCTACTGTAAGTACTTATTACTATTTAAGAGGACTACGCTATTCACGGCGCGTTTTACGCCCGCGGTTTGCGCGATTGTTCACGGGTCCCGCTGCACCGGAGCAACGGGCAACTAATAGTAGAACCGTGCGGGCCGCGGTCACCCGCAGCCTCGGTTGCGCCCGCGCGCTCTGCGTTCGGTTTGCGGGCGAAATTCAGAAATTCTGTTGTAAATATGTATTTGCCTTTTTGCAACCCCGCGTCCTGCGATCTTCACGGGGAAACACCGCTCCGTGAGTTCTTAGCGCTCGGAGTTAGGACTAGCGTCTGTGCTGCGACAAATTTAATTCAAATACATAATCGTGCGTAAGCGTACTATAACTAGGACTCCACTGTCTGTCAGTAAAAATAGAATAAAATAAATGATATTTTAGTGGGGCTCCCGTACAACAATTTTGATTTTTTGCCGTTTTGTACGAGTCAACGAGTGCGATTCGCACTTGGACGGTTTTTATCCTATCAAAGGCTAAGAACTCACGAATCGACTTTAGTCGCGCCCTCCGCGATTGCGGGCCCGCAGCTTCTGTAGAATGAAAATATATATATTATGTAAAAAATTAATGCAAAACTCATGACGCGATTTACGCCCGCGGCGTGCGCGATTGTTTGCGGGTGTCGCTGCATCGGCGGGCGACTAGTAGAATCGCGCGGCCTCGGCGATTTGCGCCCGCGCGCTCGGCGATCGACTGGCGGGCGAAATTCTTATGTTTAGATTTGCAGTCGCCCATCTTGCCCCGAAAAAGTACAGTATTCCCGTGGGATACCCGATGCCATATTAACGAGGGCGGAGTCGCGAGAAACAGCTAGTAAATAATATTTTGAGTGCCAATAAAATATATTGTCTGCCAGTTCAATTCATCTCAAGTGCCTTGTGAGTGCTCTGTGTAGTGTCCAGCCAAACTAAATCAAATAATCTTATTTCGGATGTCATCTATAAGTGATTAAAAATTCGGAATGGACCCTAACATTTGGTTCTTTGTGATATTGGTGAGCAAGCGTTGGCCTGTTTTGGTGCTAAAAAGACCAGGTTTTTAAAAATACTTGCCAAATTATTGTACCTACAGGTGTTTTTTTCCCGAATGATGTAGGTTAAAGGTAAATAAATTAAACATATTAATATATAAACCTTCCTCTTGGATCACTCTATCCATTGATAAAAAGTCCATTTAAACGACGAAAGAAAAAACATATAAAACTTGAAAATGCGCAGTTTCCCAGGGGCCAGGGATAAAACCTAGCTAGACCGATTTTTCTCCCCCAAAACTCCCTGCATACTAAATTTCATGTAAATACTTGCAGCCGTTGCCGAGATTACACAAGATTGTCTCGTTTAAATTATATGATATTGAGATTGCATCGAAACTGTATTATTGTAAGGTATAATTGCAAGAATCAACCTACAGTCGCGCCGAAGTGGTCATAAGAGCTTTTGCAATCAGCGTCCCTACCAAAAAATCTCCTTCTTCTCTATTTTAATCCTTTGTTTCCAGAAGCAACCAACGATGCCATAGCGGCCTCCTCAGCTGCGGAGGGTACTGAGGTAGCCATAACGATCAGGGGGCCTCACGGAGGACAGGGCAGGGAGGAGTTCCTACACGCTAAGGACACGAGCGACCATGTCGTGTCACTGTTCTATAATAGCAAGAGTAACAAGGGTAACTAATGGTTTCTTCTCAGTAATAGTTTCTTCTCAGCGTTTTAATAACTTTGCAATGGGTATGACTATAATATGTAAAAAATTTAGTCTAATTTATATATTCAGAAATATTGAGGTAATATTTAAATCTACTTGGTAAATGAAGAAGATACACGTTGCATTGCAAGAGCTGCGCATTGGACGTTGATTTTGATTGACTTGACATTCGATTTTTTTCAATACAACGTGTATCTTTTTGTGTAGTGAATAAAGTTCAATTTTGAATAGTTATTAGCAATTTTAAAAATGCAGCGCCGCGTCACGTGTCGCCTTGTTTCGGTGTGTACTGACCCCTCATCTTCTAAGATCTTTAGTCTTGCTTCAGCTCACACTCTGCTTTATTTCCAGTATTCCTAGAGAGTCTCCACGGTGGGCACCTGAAGTCTGTCTCGTGGGTTGTCGGGCACCATACCCACTTGGTGCTGGTGGTAACCCACAACCGCGTGAGGTTGCACGACGGTTGTAAGGCGCTCCGCTGGCACCCACTGTCCGGGAAACATGATGTTCGGAAGCTGCTGGCCAGCAAGAAGATGAAGTTGGTAAGTCTTTGACATTTAACGCCGCCCACGTGTTTGTGATCCTTTTTTCTTGATATGTAAGTAGATAAAAAAAAAAATTTTATGAAATAAATTAAAATTAGGGATTGTAGGCCCTATATTTACCACAGATTTTTGAAAAATTGTATAATGTTTCATATCAAAGCACATCTAATCAAAGTATAATGTAAGGCCTGTCCACATGTCCTCGTTACGCGCGGCGTCGCGTCGGGCTGGGTGCGTTATCGCGTCCTGATTTTTGATGACACGGCAATGTCGCATAGTCTCAGAGTAACAGTTGAAAGGGTGACCAGTGACAATTATGACTATTGTGGATGGAGGATATGAGAGGGGGTGTTGAGGGGACACGAGCCATGCTCGGGCGCAGCGCCATCGCAACGGGTGCTGCGCGTGTATTATTTATATAGAGCTATTTTTAACCGACTTTAAAAAAGGAGGTTCTCAGTTAGACCTGTACGTTTGTATGTGTAGCGAGCTACGACCTCTTGATATGTAAGTCCTTCTTACGCTTGAGTGGTGATGATAATAATACAGCAGCAATTCTTATATTCTCCTTTATTGGTGCTTATCGCAGATACGTATTACAAATGAGATATGTCTACCACAAATACGTCTACAGTCTACACTGAGAATCCTTTATACTTATCTAAAATAAACTAAATAGGCTTTACTTCATGACATCTGTCAATGTCAAAAATGACATTGACACTTACTTTTGTCGTTATGCAACAGTATGTATGTTTGTATGTTTATATTACAAAAGATAAGCATAAAATTGCAGTTTCTAACGAGGGGGCGATTCTAACGCGACGCGCGCCTTGTGTCGCTCCAAAAAAATTAGGTTGCGCTCTTAACGTTGACGACGACGCACAGTGGATCGAAAATCGACTTTCATAGACATAGAAATGAAATCTCGAAAGTGACAGTTTTTCT
The DNA here is from genome assembly GCA_037179445.1 of Phengaris alcon alcon. NCBI lineage: Eukaryota > Metazoa > Arthropoda > Insecta > Lepidoptera > Lycaenidae > Phengaris > Phengaris alcon. The sequence goes on along the minus strand of JAYRCH010000044.1, from coordinate 225,251 downwards.
GGATATTACTTCAGTTAGGTATTACTATGTAGAAAATGAAGTTTGAGATAATTTGGCCCAAAAATGAGGGAGTAATAATTTATTTACGAAAAACTTGTATGGTGACAATATGAAAAATTTCAAAAACGTTTTTCAAATTTCAAAAATTTCAAAAGTTTTACCGTTATATCCTGACAGATGGTTATAGTACTAATTATTCATGATTTTTTGGCATACATCATATAACGGTTTTAGCTGCTCTGTTTTTTTTAAATCGTTGAACATTTTCGAAAAAAGTCAACCTGTATTATTGCACGATTCTATAGTGTTGTGCTACTATTGACCCACCGTCAGACGTGCCGTGGACATGTGAACAGGCCCTAATCTCATTATGCTCCGGAATCCGGAAGGCCGTAGATAGTTCTGAGCATTGAAAATATTTCTCTGCCCTAGTACAATAAAGTTGATAAAAATAGAAGTTTCGAGTATCGGGGTATCAGATATGACATTGACAATTGACTCGACACTCATGTGTTCGATTTTCAACTCTATTGTAGGTATTAGCGCAGAGTTCTATTTTCAATGCTCAGAATTTTCTACGGCCTTCCACATTCCGGAGCATATAGTCCCAACCTTTGTGAATTTTTGAATTTGTAACTATCTAGTGTTCATGACTACATTATATTAATAATATACAGTATACTATAGTTTATAGTGCAGTAAATCTGCTCTGGGCCGCGTCCCCCAGGTGCGGTGGAGCGGGATTTATATGTTCTGACCGGGATCGATATTAACCTCGCTCAGTAATTGCCAATTCTGAATGACACATGACAAGTTTGCCAAAACACAATGAAAAAGGTTATCCAAAATGCAGCTTTTTATTGGCTTTATTTATTACGAGTATATTAATATACTATTAATAAGTACGAAGATTAATTAGACTCTGTTGCCTGCGATTTTGTTCGCGTAAAACAAAATTACTCAGTAATTTTTCAAAGAAAACTATTCCTGAGATAAGCGCGTTTAATCAAACATACTCATGCGCTCTATGATATTTTTCCTACGTCTGGTTTGTATGTATGGATGTTTGTTACTCTTTCACGCAATAAGTAATAACAACTGAACGGATTTTGATAAAATTTGGCATGGTTGTAGTTAAGGCTCTGGATTAACACATATGCTACTTTTTATCGCATCAAAATATACGGTTCCCGCGGGATTTCTTAATCCGCGTACAAAGTAGCGTGCAACATCTACTTATAGTTACTTATATTTGTGCGAAGGGTTGTTTAAAGACATTATGTTTCATATTTAAGTATTTTAATTTAACTACAAACTTTATGATACAAATATCCTCAACAAGCTGTTAGATAAGATGTCGTTGCTAATTACATAGACGAAGTTCGAAATGATGTGTATGGTATTGACGTATCTCGCTCTGTGTCACCCAGCGAAGGTTATGTTAATTCCATATTATATTTTCAATTTAGAAGATCGTCATTATAATTAACGATGGCAGGTTGGCTAAGCCCTCTGTTTCTATACAGTACCACAAAGAAAACGCGCCAATGGAAGTGTTCGACAGCGAACGGGCAGCGCTCGACTCCATCAAATGCTACGACGAGATGAGGCACCCCTCGGTCGTGTCAGTTGGTTCTGACGTGGAAGAAGTTCGTGACTTCATCAAGAAAGAGGAGGAAATCAAGAAGGAGGAGCTCGAGGGGGAAATGCAGGGTGATGACTATAGGACGAACTACATAGACCCGAATATTAGACCCGAGCCGCAGACCACTGCGCCGCAGAGAGGGGATGTGCCAGCTGTGGATATAGAGTCCTGTGACGGTGAGTTCCTTTCCCAAACAATATAATTTAGCGCGTTGGTGGTCAAGCTGGGGGTCACGGGTTCGAATCCCACCGAACTAATAAAAAAATTTCTGTGTTCACAGTAGCACAAATCACTCTCCAGCAAGTTTTAAATCCAACTACATACCCTATATAACCTAACCATATATATAGCTCACAATGGAGCAACTCATCCTACATAATCCAACTACATACCCTATATAACCTAACCATATATATAGCTCTCAATGGAGAAACTCATCCTACATAATCCAACTACATACCCTATATAACCTAACCATATATATAGCTCTCAATGGAGCAACTCATCCTACATAATCCAACTACATACCCTATATAACCTAAAAATATATATAGCTCTCAATGGAGCAACTCATCCTACATAATCCAACTACATACCCTATATAACCTAACCATATATATAGCTCACAATGGAGCAACTCATCCTACATAAACTAAAAACAAAAACTTTTCCTTTCAATCGACTTTATTTTGTTCACAGACGAAGTGATACGGCAATTAAAACTTCTGCGGCAGACGGTGGAGCTTCTGCGCCGGGAGCTGGGGGACCAGAAGGGGACGATCGACGCCCTGCGCCACCAGCTGCTGGTGTGCTGCAGCCGCGTGCCGGCGCCGCAGCCTGAGCGATGCTCCTCCTCCTCATGCTACACCGGTTATTGAACTAATATTTAGTATTTAGCCTAGGTTTAAGGATTTTAACCGCATAAGTACAGCTTTGCAATTATACCCTATACACCAAAAAAATAATTTTGAAAATTAGTCCACAGACGGCGGACTAATCGTTGAACATACAAAAAATATATATTTACTTGGTGTGTTTTCAGTCAGTGTTCAAACTTTCAGGATTGAATATACTCTTGAATATAAGCATATTTTACTATGGGATCAACTTTGCTACTTGAAAAAAAAAAATGCTATTTCCTACAACATGCTATCTATGCCGTAGCTCTTTTCTATGAAACAGCTGATTTTTTTTTCAAGTAGGAAAGTTGATCCCATAGTAAAAGTTGCTTATATTCAAGAGTATATTCACTCCTGAAACTTTGGACACTGATGGAAAAAAACACCCTCTATATACAGCCGAACGTATAAATGCCTCCTTTTTTGGAAGTCGGTTAAAACAGAGTATGACGCGGTGACAACTGACAGCAGGTACTAAACACATTTTTCTGTGTATCATCTCATAACCTAGACCAATCTAGGAATCTGGGAATGACATTATATTATATTTATTTGCTATGTTTTAATATATTTAAATTAAGTATCTTGTTCCAGTCTATTAAGGATAAAAGATGATAAAGCCGATAACGTAACTTGTGTGATTGGATTAGACGTCATATTTTGACTAGATTAAGTTAATCTTAATTTTTTTATAGGTAGGTACTTAATAATTCTAATGGATTCACATTTGGTCAAAAATTTTCAAAAAAGCTTGTTTACGAGTTTTGTTGTATTTAACAGGTTTTAATTTAATTTGAAATGCAAGTAGTTACCTTAGTATCGACAATAGAGTTGTGTAGTTTAGATATGAAAGTGATTGCGCAATACTTTTTTACCAAGTAAAGTTAGGTAGAGTAAATAACCTAACCGAGAGCATGTCGGGACATGTCTAAGGAGGGTTCCGTAACTATCAACGCGTAATATGTTTTTCAAATTACATCAAAAGTTACAGTTCGATTTCGTTCAAAATAATTTTCATAAAGAGTTTTTAGCATGATCTATCAGCATGGAAAATTATAAGTTTCTATCTGCTACAGTTTAGAAATGCCAAATGCCAAATTTAAATCTGCCAAATTTATACCAACTTACACACTTTGCAATCGGCCTCCGATTACTCGAAAATGGTCGACTTTGTAAAACAGGCATGTATGAAACCTTGCCTTTATTTTAAAATACCTATTCAACGATTCCCCACACGATGGGGTAGAATAAAAAATTATTTTTCATCTCCACATCATATGTATGGAGAGGCACCCCTAAAATATAAAAAAATAAATTTATTTTATAATAATTTTAATCCGAGATCTATAGACAATCTATAACTAATGCCTAATTTCATCCATTTATATTCATAACTACAGAAGATAGAAGCGTGGACAGACAGACAGACGGACGGACAGAGCGAAACTATAAGAATTCCTTATGTATTACGGAATCCTAAAAACCGCGTTAAAACAAAGCGAATTTAAGTTGACAGTTATATGTTATAATATGTTAATGGTATAATTACAATTAACGTCGTGTGTAGAGATATTAGTGTCAGTTCACACCCAGACGCGACGTGACGCGACGCTGCAATTTTTAGCGATTCAAAATTGAACTTTAGTCACTACACAAGAAGATGCACGTTTCATTGTAGGAGTTAGAATTTAGATCTGCGCAGTGCTGCGTAGCTCGGCGCCCGCTCTTGCAATGAAACGTGTATCTTCCTGTGTAGTGATAATTCACTGAATAGTTCAATTTTGAATCGCTATCTTAAAAATGCAGCAGCGCGTCGCATCGCGTTTCGGTGTGTGCTGACGTAGGCTACAATAAAGGTAAATCAAGCAATGTGTGGGTTTTGAATAAATGTGTCACATTATACCGCCTTTTATTTGTCCCCCATATTCATGGCAGAGTTTCGCCCACCGTTGCTTGATCAACCTCGCCTTAACGGGAGCTAGAAATTACCTTCTTGTTGTAACGAAACTCTGGCATGAATATAAATCATTAAATTATAAGTTTGAAGCATAAAACCACTGTGATTAGAACTAGATATGGTAATGGATATTGGTCACAACTCACATAATATTATGATGTAATTTTACAGTTACCAATATAGAGACTGTGTAGATCACTCGAGTAGACCGAGACCTTTTTTGTCAACGAAAAAAGTATTTAGAACTACTGAGGCCAGTGTAAGAATTTAAAAAATCGTATATTGTATGTCAGAAGTAAAAAACTAAATGGAATCCTACTATAAATGTGAAAGTTTGTGAGGTTGGATGGACGGATGTTGCTCTTTAAAGCAGAACTGCTGAACGGATTTTGATCAAATTTGGTATGGGAGTAGTTTAGGCTCCGGATCAACACATAGGCTACTTTTTAACCAGAAAAAGTACAGTGTTTACCTAGACTAGAATTTGGACTGCACTGTTTTATTTAAAAATAAAAATGCTCTCCCAGTCTTGGCCTTCCGTTGACTGTGCCAATGCCCTGTTGTAATTTTATTTTTATGAGGAGGCGTCTCACCGCTTACCTGATATCAATCATCTACGCCTACAGAGATCGAAGATATAAATTTTAAATTTAGCATGTGAGTCCTTCTAAATAGTAGTGTAAAAACATAGTTACCATAGATAGAAGAGTATATATTATATATGTTTCAATGATAAAAAACTTGGTTATTCGTTTAATTAATGTAAATACTAAAAGCATTATCTAGACTACAGAAAAGAGAATTTAACTATCAGAAAAATTGATTTTTGTTTACTTCAACAGTCGTGAATGCGAGATTTAATTAAGAATAATATATTATTATGTATAAGGCCGTTTCGATCTCACATGTCATACATAAGGCTAGGGATTAGGCATATCCAGGCCAGATTATGACTGAGTCCGCAACAGGTGTGGAGTGCCGGAACACCGCGAATGGGCCCGAGTGCGGCGGCTGTCCGCACGGCATGGAGGGCGACGGCAGACGCTGCAGGCCCGTACCCTGTAGCTCCAGGCCCTGCTCACAAGGTAAGCGCTGCTCCTAGAAGAAGTTACAATTTGTATGACATCGAATTAGTGACCATTGTTTGTCACTAGGGGTGTTGTTTCGATGCCTTTCTTTTATTATCGAAGGCAGGTCATATCCAAACCCTGACGTTACCGCGACCCAAGTGGCCGGCGAATTTTATTTGTGGTAGAGTATTCGTGTTGCCCAAGGTAGCTATTTCTGTTCTGTTGAAGTGCTGTCAAGGAGAAAGTGGAGAGACGATATCTCGTACACAACACAGATGTCTTGGTATTGGTCTCTAAAAGAACATTTCAATTGCAGACAGACGTAGAATTCAGTTGGTGTGCAATAAGCACAAATAAATGCAGTTAACTTTGATAACACTTTGCTTACGCATAAAAAATAAAGGTAAGCTTTTTATCTGTCACATTTAACTCTCAATCTGTCCAGCAAAGTAGTGCGTGGGCTCTATAACAGTTATATAGCACATTCCTGATCTGTCCCTAATGTACAGCGGAGTACTGCGTGGACACAGCCGAGGGCTACCGCTGCCAGCGCTGCCCGGGCCGGCAGACCAGTGACGGGCAGACCTGCCAGACCGCCTGCTCCTCCAATCCATGCTTCGGTGGACGTGAGTATTACATTCTGAATTTGAAAGGCTTTCAAAATCCAAAGGCTTTTCCATTTAAATGAGTTTGAAACGTTGCTTTCCATTACAATCCAATTGATAAAGTGATCTTTCCATTAATCTTGATATTTCACATAATACGTGACGAATAACACGAAACAGGTAAGACTTCAGACAGACAAATATTGGTCCACAATAGATGGTTCAAAATACTTGTATTATGGAGCACATTAAAATAATCTATTATGGCAGAAGTCCAAAATGCTGAATTTTCGTTTCCACCAGGTGTGCAATGTCAGGACATGCCAGACGGGAGGTTTCGTTGCGGCGCGTGTCCGGCCGGCTACACCGGGAACGGACAGGACTGCGAGCGCATCTCGTGCAGACACGTCTCCTGTTATCAAGGTCAGTAGTATACCTAATATCTCATTCGAGTCTCCTTCCTTCCTGTCAGTGGAGGTTTTTGTTCGTCCAAGAGTCTAAAATCTAAATGCAAATTTTAATACCTTACATTCACAAGCGGACATTTTAAAAATAGAGTTTACAATTATGGACATGTCAAAAAATCGTAAAATAAGGCCATATTATGTAATCTCTATCTTTCCAGGGGTCCAATGTCAGGAGTCCTCCTCCGGTCCGCGCTGCGGTTCATGCCCCAACGGTTTTCGAGGCGACGGGCGGCGATGCCAGCACATCTGCGAGTCCAACTCGCCATGTGGGAATCGCCGCTGCTCACCCAGCGCCAGCAGTCCCTTCTACGAGTGCGAGGGCTGCCCTGAGGGATATGAGTGGAATGGTAACACTCATTTTATGACGTTCGATTGTTGGGGTGTTCAAAATGTTTAATTAAATTAGAGGAAGAAAGATTAAAGCTGCACCTAAAAGATGTGAAACTGAATAGATAGCATGATTTATGATGTATTCTTTGCTTAAGCATTTAGCACAAATAAAGATGGTGTTGCGGACTAATCAGCGCCACAGTTCTGAATCGCGCTATCGAAGCTATTTCAGTACGGCGCGCTATATACAACTACTGATATGCTTACAATGGGCTTCGGCTTGACCGAGTATACCACCCGGTCGGTCGGAGATCTCCCTTTGGGGATCTCCGCTTATCCCACAGCTTCACTGAGTAGGTCTAGGCTCTTAACTTAAGATGTTGATGAATTGATTGATGATTGAATAACCTAAATGATAATTTTCCAGGTTACTCATGCGTTGACATGGATGAGTGCGACCTCGTCCGACCATGCGACGAGCTGGTTTCATGCCGCAATGTGGAAGGCGGATTCGAGTGCGGGCCCTGTCCGCCGGGCTACAGCGGCGAGGCGTGGAGCGGCGCAGGCCGAGCCCAGAGACAGCACTGTCGAGATATTGATGAGTGCGAGCGACCCGATATCTGCCCGAGTAACAGACTCTGCGTTAATACACCAGTCAGTATATCGCCTATCTTGCTTTCTCTTCAAAGTAGATATAGCATAGCATTGTCAGTTGTCAGACCTTGTAATTTTTGACAACAACTCTAGCAGATGCATAAAACGGGCTTCTTGAAATACTTGACAAAAACAAATAAGTTGGATTAGTTAAAATTTTTAGACATTTCAAGGCATTATCCAAACCCAACTTATTCCTACATCTCAACAAAACATCAGTGGTTCCGTCATACATATTATCATGCGTGACTTACTTGTTTTTCTAGGGTTCCTACACCTGCGTCCCCTGCGGGGGCCACTACTACGTGAATACGTCACGGCCCTGCATCGACTCCGACTCGCAGCTGAAGCGCTGCGACCCCGAGCGCTGCCGGCGGTACAACGCTGTCTGCGGCTACGGCCAGCGCTGCGTTTGCGCGGTGAGTGACTCCAGCCATTCACAGACCACTCCCTACTTCTTTTAAAACCCTGTAGAGCACATTGAATACGAAGTGCGCTTCACATATGTAAAGAAAAATTAAGTGCAAATCGATATATTCGAATATTTTAGCCGAGATAGTGGCAATAGTTGCAAGACTCGATCATTTTTCTCAACGAAAAAATGAAGCTGACCCGAATAACATATTCTCGAATCTCTCCTAAAACATTCCAAATCCGCAGCCGGGTTGGGCAGGCAACGGGACAGTCTGTGGACCAGACGCAGACATGGACGGTTATCCGGACGACCAGCTGCCTTGTAGCGAGAGGAGATGTTCCGCGGACAACTGCCCACACGTCTCGAACTCCGGGCAGGAGGACGCTGATGGGGATGGCATAGGGGACTCCTGCGATCCCGATGCTGATGGGGATGGGATACCTAATATACCGGTTGGTATTCTGAGAACTTATTGTAAGTTTTACTTAAAAAGTTACTTTTTATGATGTACGCTTGAGGCAGATTTACGCAGCTTATGTTTAGTCAGGTATAATGAACCTCTATTTAAAAGTATACGAATGTATCATGCTCGTGAAATGTTGATAACCAGATTCAGGTTTTTCTATGTGATGCAGTCAATACAATAATATATCAGACAGTAAATTAACTTCTATTATGTCCTTAGGATAACTGTCCGCTGATCGCTAATCCGGACCAACTAGACCGCGACGAGGACCGCAGCGACAAGCGCGGGGACGCGTGCGACAACTGTCCCGCGCGGTTCAACCCCGGGCAGGAGGACGCCGACCGCGACGGACTGGGCGACGCCTGCGACCCCGACATGGACAACGACGGTGAGTTGGGCGACAGTGACGAGAGTTTTAACAAGCAGCGGGGTTTTGTTCAACAAATGAAAAGTCTTGCATAGTGTATAGAGAAAGAACACCAACAAGGTTTGTGATAATAGCTCCCCACACCGGTTTCAGTGACGCTGGAGTAATTTTGTAGTGCCTAGGTGTGTGCGCAGTACACAAGAGCACTCTCTCTTCCTTTACTTTCGAAACCTCGCATCGATCAGGCGCAGGACCCACTTTTTACACGCTCATTCGACGCATGGATCATCTTTCTGTCAGACAATCAGGTGATCAGCCTGCATTGTCAAACTTAGAAATCAAACAATCAAACTTAGAAAAAACATTCTTTGTTGTTCCAACGTGGGAATCGAACCCACGACCTCCGAGTCGAGAGCCAAGCTCTAAACCACTGGACCATGGAGCCTGTTGGTATGGTATGTGATGCCAGAGGATGCCAGGTACTAAAACCATACTTCATGTTATGATTTGTACCTACGTGTGTATTTTGTATGGAGTAGGAGCTTCGAACCCCCATAACAAAGACCTCGAATTTTTTGTAAGAGAACTTAAACCATCAATCACTTGGTGTACTCAGGTATCCCCAACGAGGCCGACAACTGTCCCCGCGCGTACAACCCGCAGCAGGAGGACATTGACGGCGACGGCGCGGGCGACGCGTGCGACAACTGCCCGCGCGTGCGCAACGCCGGCCAGGACGACGCCGACCGCGACGGCGTGGGCGACGCCTGCGACAGCGATGTCGACCGCGATCAGTGAGTACTACAACGAGGACGATAACTGCCCGCGCGTACAACCCGCAGCAGGAGGACGCGGATGGCGACGTCGCGAGCGACGCCTGCGACAGCGATGTCGACCGCGATCAGTGAGCACTACAACGAGGCCGACAATTGCCGCGCGTACAACCCGCAGCAGGAGGAAGCGGACGGCGACGGCGCGGGCGACGCGTGCGACAACAACCCGCGCGTGTGCAACGCCGGCCAGGACGACGCCGACCGCGACGGTGTCGTCCTGGCCGGCAAGCATTCACAGAGCTGAGGATTGTGATTTATACCCATGCACTATATTAGCTTTCAAACAACACAAACTATATAAAAATCCGTTCATACGTTTGGGGGCTACGATGCCTCACGCCACGGACAGACACACAAACAGTCAGACGACAAACCCCCTCTTTTTGCGTCGGGGATTAAAAACAGGAACATTCTATAAACAATATATATTTATTCTACAAAAAAATTAAACGTTGAACCTGTCAACAAAAATGAAAAATATTTCTTTTTTATGTAACTATAATTGCTAGAAATTCTAATTAGATTTTTTTAATTTCATTATGAGCCATCATTCTTCTTCATCTCCCTCTTATTTAGTTTTTTATTCGTCAGATTTACAATATATTTCCTATCTTTTTCAAATCAAAATATATTTATCAATTTTAAACTTAGCGTACCTATACCGTATCGTTTTGGTGTGAATCCTTCACTTTTCCTTTACTTCCTTTCCTTCACTGTTCCTTAGAGTAATATTTTCAAATCTTTCCGTTGGTAAATCTCATTCATGAAAATCATATTGCAGAGACGGCGTCCAAGACGGCTTGGACAACTGCCCGAACTTGGCCAACAGCGACCAGCAGGACGTGGACAGCGACGGCCGCGGCGACGCCTGCGACGACGACATCGACGGCGACTCCATCCCCAACCTGGAGGACAATTGCCCCTTGGTGTACAATCCTAACCAGCTGGACTCGAACGGTGAGTTCATAAGACTTAAGTTATCCCATCAAAAACATAACTTTGCAATGAGAGCCAAGCTCTATCAAGGACAAAAGTGAGATCTAAATGGGCGCCAGGTTCAATTGTCAGTTCTGAAATTCTTTGATAACAACATAAAATATTGTTTATCAAATTAAAATTCCTTCTTACAACTTAGAATAATATATTGAATCCCAAGATCTGACTTAAGGTCCGAGCGAGAATGCTTTTTTTGACTCGCCCGAGACCGAGAATTTACCAAATAGTTAAAGTAAGAAAAACACGAATTATGCACAAAAAATGTTTTAATAATCAGAAAATAACGGTTTAAGGGCATTAAATTTTCAAACGTCAGATAACTTTTGCCTGAGGAATAAATATGTCACTTTGACAGTTTTTTACTTTGACTTTTTTTTAGCGTGAAAGCTAATTCGTAAGGCGTTGCTTAGTCTCGGCTACGGACGAGAACCTTGGCCCATTTTGGTCGAGAGCCAAGACAGAGATCTCGGTTGGATTTTTCGCCGAGAATGCCGAGACCGAAACCGAGATCTCGGTCGGACCTTACAGTGGTTTGGCTAGTTCGCATATACAAATTATATATTATTATTATTAAGTAGGTACCTACTAAACAGTTATGAACGAAACCCCAAGTACGATGGCTAATTTCTACCAGCAATTTCTTATTTTTCGAAATAATAAAATAAGAACTTACAACTTTAGAGCTTGCGAAGGCTTTATATAAATTGTCCTAAAGTCATTATAGCTCTTTAGCTGCCTTTCTATCTCTAAGATCCACTTGCGCAGATCTGGGTTAAAGGTAACCCTGGGTTAAATACCATGTCATCTCTCTCGTTCCTGGTATTTATGAAAGACAAGGCATGATATTACCAGGGTTAGCTTTAACCCAGATGTGCGCAAGTGAGCCTTAGAGATAGGAAGGCAGGTAAAGTGCTTGTATTATGAATGCTTTAGAGCATTAGCATGACGTGTCTAAATAATGATAAATATCATATTGCTAAGAAACGGATACAAAAAAAAACACATTTTTAGTATTGCAGGAGAAATTAATAAAAATAAAGACCATGTCCGAAGTTTATTTATTTTATTCATTTATTTATTTAATCAAAGGAGATTCAACAGCGAAAATTAACAATAAATTACAAATCATAGCATTATACAGCCAATTACAGAATCTCACGTTTAGAAACAAAAAAAAGTTGACAAAATCAGATCTCAGTCAGATCTCGTAGCTAATTTTCTGAAGAAAATAGTCTGGATCGATATAAAACAGATTACAGAATTATGATGTGCTTTAACAAATGGTGATGTTTTCAGGCGACGGCGAGGGCGACGTGTGCGACAACGACTTCGACGGCGACAACGTCACCAACGCGCTCGACAACTGCCCCAACAACTCCAAGATATTCCGGACAGACTTCAGGTACAGCGACGTCTTTTGTTCTCGAATGTTCTTCTTAATACATAACATAGTGTTCAAGGTATAAGAAATTGTATCTAGAAAAACTTCATAATAATAATAATAATTATATAGTCCTAAATATGATGTAGTCTTTTTGTGAAAAACTGGACCAGGAAACGAGCAGACGCCTGATGGTAAGCGATTACCGCCGCCCATGGATACTTACAACAACAGAACACTTGTAATTACGCTTGCTGCGCACTTGCGTTCCTGGTCCTTAAATTCCCGAACCCCCTTTGGCCCTTCGGTACCTTACAAACACTGCTTGCGTTAAGCGTTATTTCACCCCTGTTTTCTGTGAGGCCGTAGTATTTATCTGGTCGAGCCGGCTCATTCCTGCCGAAGCATGGCTCTCCCACATGAAAAGTGTCGTATACTTCTTTTAAGTCATACCCGTACAATGGAAGGATCCAGTCGCGTCAACTTTTACCATCCACAATCAAACATACGTTAAAAACATCCACGATCAAAACAAATACGATTGTATTTATATTTATCGTGGATAATTAAACTAAAACGGATGAAACCATTTACAAAATGGATAAAACCATTTACGATCCAACTATCCCCAATCAAACCATCCACTTTTCTTCTAGAAACTACATGACGGTCCGACTGGACCCCGAAGGCGATTCCCAGCAGGATCCCAACTGGGAGATCGCGAACGAGGGCGCGGAGATCCTGCAGACCCTTAACTCCGACCCCGGGCTCGCGGTGGGCTTCGACAGCTTTGGCGGCGTGGACTTCGAGGGCACCTTCTTCGTCGACACGCAGATAGACGATGACTATGTGGGATTCATATTCGGGTGAGATGCAAATTGTTTTTAAATGTTGGGTAATTTGGAATCTTATAATAATAAACTTAAAGCACTTCGAAGAGTTATTAACACAGCAATGACAAACACAGAAAGCATCACCCTGGAGGTAGAGGACTTATTGACATCACCAACTTAAACAATAAACAAATCACCCTTCTGAGAACATAATTCCACAATCACTCGCATAATTCATCACTACACAACGCCGTATGCCTAGCCGATACATTCACGTCACTGTCATTCGCTATTGATTCCAAACAAATAAAGATCACTTCAAAACAATAAAAAATTGACGCATGGTCGCAGAAATATCTACACGGCCGCCATCTCACTGATTTGACTAATGCGTTGTGAGATATTCCCTGAAACAGAAAAGTCTATGATGGCGATCCAAGACCAGGTTATCGACACAAAAAACTATAGGAAACATATCTTTCGTACTTCTGGTGCAAGCCATTGCCGACATTACCACAAATAACCTGAAACAATCCAACACATAATAGGTGATTGTTCATTCATCACACAAACAGGCTACAAACACAGACACGATCAAGTAGCAGCAATCATTCACCAGACACTCGCACATAACTGGGACAGGACAATATTGACAGACAAGACCGTACGCCATAACAGACCTGACATAACACGCAACGACAAACAAAATAGAACAGTTTACCTTATAGACATCGCCATACCCAATTCACATAACATTACTTCCACGCATACTAATAAATTGACTAAATACACAGACCTGAAAATCTAATTAAAATCACAATGAAAAGTTACCACAGTCAAAACCACGCCCATCATCATCTCCAGTACTGGCATCATCCTTAAAACACCCCACATTAGCCTCAATATACTCGACATTCACCCACTCGCATACATAATCCTGCAAAAAGCAGTCATTCTAAATACGTGTCGAATCTTTAGGATTTTTTTTGTCAATAAACTAATTTTACATAACTTTAGTAGAATACCCGAAAAGGAGAATCTAAGAGCTTTAAAAACCAAAATAATAATAATAGTGACGGTGGCCGGTGTCACTGAAACCAGGCGCGTTGGAACAACAAAAAAATGTTGTTTCCATGTTTGGTTAGGACAATGCAGGCTGATCACCTGATTGTTTAACAAGAAAGATGATCCGGCATGTAAAAAGCCGGTCCTGGTCCTAATCTCTCGCCAGTCGTGCCGGTCATCCGTCCCACTGGGTTTCGAGAGTAAAGGAAGAGAGAGTTCCCAAGTGTACTGCGCAAACACTTGAGCATTGTAAAATAAATCATGCGTAGCTGGCCTGGTTTCAATGGAACGGGCCACCATCACCGAAAGCAGTGTGGAGAGCTATTACCATTAGGTCCTTACATATGAAATTGGCGTTTTGTCGTACTGGCCACTTTGATCTCAGATATATCTTCTTTGGATAGGAATTCCAATTTCAAATTTATACCGCTATTTACTCATGCATTTGTGTTGTAAAAACAGTAATTCATTTGTTTTTTCCTCTTTTGGTTTTTTCTTTGCGTCACTCTGTTTACAAAATGGAAAACTTGAAATATCGTATTATTTTCGAGTACGAGTTCCACCGTGGCACCAGTGCTGCAGAAACGGCCGAAGGATTAATGATGTATATGGCGGCGGTGTCGCAAAAGAAAACACAGTGCGTTTTTGGTTCCAACGTTTTCGTTCTGGAAATTTCGACCTGTAGAACAAGCCCCGTGGACGGTCGGAAACCAAAGTTGGTAATGAAGAATTGAAGGCTATTGTGGAAGCGGATCAATCGCAAACCACGTCCGAGTTAGCTGCAGGCTTCGGTGTGAGTGATAAAACTGTTTTAATCCGCTTGAAGCAAATTGGGAACTTGGGAAGGTGAAAAAGCTTGAAAGGTGGGTACCTCATGAATTGGGTGCAGCAAACCGACAAACGCGCGTCGACTGCTGCGTTACATTACTCAACCGGCACAATAACGAAGGGATTTTAAATCGAATTATTACCTGTGATGAAAAGTGGATCCTGTACGATAATCGGAAACGCTCATCGCACTGGCTGAACCCTGGCGAACCAACCAAAGCCTGCCCCAAGCGAAAATTGACTCAAAAAAAGTTACTTGTGAGCGTTTGGTGGCTAATCCACCGGAGTCGTAATCGTCTGATTACGGCAGATGTCTATTGCCAGCAACTGCAAATCATGATGGAAAAGCTAGCTGCTAAGCAACCGAGGTTGGTCATTCGCTCTAGGCCACTGCTGCTTCAGAACAACGCTAGACCATGTTCAACTCCGATGGGGCAGCCCAAAGCACCGTCAAAGATTTTATTGATTCCTGTCCGAATGGTTTTTTTAGTAAAGGAATCAATGAACTACCTATGAGATGGCAAAAGTGCATAGATAGCAATGGTATATACTTTGATTAAATAAATATATTATGTTAAAAAAAATCGACTACGTTCCTTCTTTACAAAACGCCAATTTATTATGTATAGACCTAATATATTATTATTCTAATGGCTCAGGTACCAGAACAACAAGCGGTTCTACGTGGTCATGTGGAAGAAGGAGCTGCAGACGTACTGGCAGACCACGCCCTTCCGCGCCGTCGCCGACCCTGGCATCCAGCTCAAGCTGGTGAACTCCAAGACCGGCCCGGGGAAGATATTGAGGAACGCCCTGTGGCACTCCAACACTACGCAGGACGAGGTAACTTGTGATCCGTTCAGCTTCAATTGAATCCAAATGTAAACAAGAAACAAATGTAATAAACACTAAACACCGGGCAATAGAGAAATACGACGACACATTAATGTGGTCGAATCTTTTTGTTTACGTTTACATTCAATTGAATCAGAACAGAGTACAGATATATGGGCTTCATTTCGCGGTAGTCTGAACTCTTATCCCTTATGTAATAATTACTAATAATGGGTAAGTAAATGACAAATGAGAGTTTAAGCCTTAGGCTATGCCCGCACTGGCGGCCACCGGAATGTATGCATTGTATCCTCAGTGCGCGCACTTGGCCGCCGCGACCACGGGGATTCGAAGAATTGTGATTTGTAGGATCGTGCGCCAACGTGCGCGCCCTGGCCGCCGCGGGCAGACGTGTTACATGTTTATAGAGTGTTCAAATTACATCGTGATGTCTTTTGACACGGAGAGGTTTATTTGCGAGCTCGAGACTATAGGAGGGCGTTGTGGGACATGTCGTGCGACGGCTATTCAAACGGAGACATAAAAGGGATAATGTGGGAAGAGATCACAGAAATATTTGCTAGTGCTTCTTCTTGTTTCTTCGCCTCTTACTTGCAAGATAAACCATCACACACGTCCATTTCGAAGCACTCTGTACTTGGAGTAACAATTTTGACAGCAGTTCTGGCTGCATGTTTGGTCGCGACACTTGCGGTCTGGTCGCAATACTGGCTGCTGCGGTCTGGTCGCAGTACCGGCCGCTGCGGCCTGGCCTCCAGTGGCACGCTTAGCCTAATAGTGGAAGATTAGACCCTAGAGGGGTTAAAATTGCATTGTCGTGGCTTTTTAAATTCTCACTCTTTTTTCTCTTGTCTTCTGCGAGGCTTTAGCCAATCTATTCCAATAATATGAAGGTATCGTTGCAACAGATTGTTGAATCGCACCATGGACAAAGAATAGAGTCATACATACCATCTATAAAATAGAGAATGTCCCTGAAATATTTTCTTTTAAATTATCAAACAATATAATACAACTGTCCTCGAAGTTCATATTGATTTAAAACGTGAATTGTCTGACAAGATTGTGCTCCACCGGCCGTTATTTTTATAAAATAAAATGCCAGCAGCTTTTATCACGAGGTAGGGTGTAAATAATCCCGTTGTCGCCTGTCGCCGCAATGTATGGCTGTGACGTGCCGCTGCCCGCTGCTAGTACGTCAAGTAACGAACAGAGGGAAATTGTTAATACTTGTATTGTTACTATAAGAACCGGAATACTTCCGGCCGGGGAAAATTCAGAGCATTGAAAATAGAACTCTGCCTCATAGATAAATGATTGGTCTCGCTGGCGGTCGAGTGCTCAGCGAGACCCTTAATTTATATGTATATGCTCTGTCTAATACAAAAGAGCTGAAAATCGAAGACACAAGTGTTGAGTCGGAGTTTTGCCAGGGAGTTCAAAGGGTGATGTTGTGGATTTTGTATCTCTTCATAAATTTGTGTTATTTCTTCATAAATTTATGTTATTTCTGTTATTAATGTGTAATATTGGTAGAATATTAACCATTAAATATTCGTTAACGTGCACAAGTGTGGGCAAGTGGTACAACTTCTAAAAACGTGCTATTATGTGTTTCCCGCCAAAACTCCCTAGGAACTTTCAGTAAAGCATCTATCTACCACTTTACTGAATCGACTAACATGACTCATGGACTGCACTGACTATTTATTTAGACTTTGCCTAGACTTTATACTTGACGATTTAGGAATACGGTGTTGAAAATGGAAACGAAAGTTCTATTTCTCTCCTTTTTAACTTGACACTGGCAAATGGTTATAAGCCGATGCCATATATAAATTAAAAAAAAAAGCGTCGAATCAAATGTCAATGTCATATATGACAGCTCGACACTACACTTCCATTTTCAACTCTATTGTATTAGAGAAGAGTTCTATTTTCAGTGCTCTGAATTTTCCCAGAACCACCGGATTCCGGATCATATAGTCCCAGCCTTAGAGAATGCGGAAAAACAAATGAAAAAATATGTCTCTGATTATAATAAAATGCTAGTCTCAAAAAGATAGGAACGATCATTTAGTGTAACCTTAGTTTTAAGTAGAATTGTCTCATTGGGACATGTATTACTTACTATAGTTTTTATTTATTGTATTACTGAAGTTTTTATTTCGGATCATCTTCAAGCGTGTAGGAGTCAGTAGGTATGCTATTGGTTAAAGACAAAATACTTAGGGCCTGTTTCACAATCACCTAATAAATGTCGAATAGCTTATTCGGAAGTTTTGTCGCTGCTTACTTTTTATTGAGCGACAGAGACACTGACACTTATCAACAGAGTGTGAAACAACAAAAACAAGTAAGTAAAATAATTAAAGACAAAATTAACTAAAATATTCATGTACGGACTATATGAGCATTTTGCTATGCCCTAAAGTTTCAAGTTTCGCCTGCCCAGTTGCGAAATTCAACTCGAATTTCTCAACTGGGCAGGGCCATGGTAGGCGAAATTGCGTATGATTTTCTCTAAGCCGTAAGGCATGTCTGTTTCAATAAAGTCCACGGCACGGCGTGGTCAACGTACTCGTGAAACGGAGCAGTGTCGTGACAAATTGTTGATGACGTCGTAGCGTGGACACTGGACATGTAGACGGACCCTAGGGCTGGGACTATATAATCCGGAATGCGGCGGGCCCGGGAAAATTCAGAGCACTGGAAATATAACTCTGCTATAACACAATAAAATTATTTTCGATTTTAGCTCTATTACATTAGCGAAGTCTGCAGAGTTCTAAGTATATGTTCAGTGCTCTGAATTTTCCCGGGTTCGCTGCATTCCGGATCATATAGCCCCATCCTAAGAGCCTCTCAACTATTTGTCTGTTCACTGTTCCCCGCTAAATAACAGCCGCATTAACTCCGCGCCGCTGTTTTAATGAGCTCCGCAATTTTTGGGTTGTGAATCAAATAAAGCATCATTCTTAATTATTGCTGTGACGCCATTACAGAGATGGGTGCAAAAACAGTAGAACTATATACAGTTTGCACTTTGCATAACGTACCGAATTTGAAGACAGTATTTTAAGTGTCGCAGAATAGTTTCGATGTTTTGCATTTGCCGGGTGTCTTGTTCGGTATTCCTGCCTTTTAGGAAAGCTCAAAAGTTTTTAGTATTTGTTGTTATAGCGGCAATGGAAATACATCATCTGTGAAAATTTTACCTGCCTAGCTAGTTCATGAGACAGATAGACGGACACACGGACTGCGGATTTTTACTAATAGGGTCTCGTTTTTACCCTTTGGTTACGAAACCCTAAAAAGCGACTCTACTGTCCCGCGTTTGTAGCGGCGGAATGTGTTAGGAGTGCTATACAGAAGTATTTTGTTCTTCCAGGTATCCCTGCTGTGGAAGGACCCTCGCAACGTGGGCTGGCGCGAGAAGACCGCGTACCGCTGGCGGCTGCTGCATAGACCGCGCATCGGGCTCATACGACTCAAGGTATTAGCTAGTCTTGAATTATATCTGTTATTGATTGTACTGTAGGTTCATGGTGGAAATTCCTGTTTCACAGTGAAACAGGTATTTCCACCATGAATAGGACACAGGACTTCTTGCACTGTTTCCACTTTAATAGGTATTTTAAATTAATTTTAATATATTACACGACCGGTTTTGAAGTATAAGTAGTCTTAAACTCTCTACGTAAACATTACACTGTTGGGATTTGTAATTATTATCGAATATAATATAATTATTTAATTATACGCCCGCTTAGTGTTCATGTACTTAGTATGTCGTATGTATAGAAGTTAGTAATATAAAAGCTCATGTTGCACAGTGTGTTTCGTCTCGAGATTAAGAGATTTTAACAGCAGATCATAAGTATATTTAATTTTATCGACTGTCGACAAAACAACCAAGGCTAGGCGCTGGGGAGCCTGGACACGCGACTCACACGACCAACGATGTATGCCTTCCATTTATTAAAAGTTATTTAGCTTATTTTTCACGAAGTTATGTACATGCAACAACTACTTCACAAACTGTAGCAGTGTGTGTGTGTGTGTGTGTCTGTCCGTGGCATTGTAGCTTCCAAACAGATGAACCGATTTTAATCTAGTTGTTTTTGTTTGAAAACTGACGAGATCGAGTGTTCTTAGCTATAATTCATCATCATTTCTTTTTTCTTTCTGCTTGAGAATGAAAGGGGTTACTTTTTTGTATATTGGATGCATCTAAATATAATTAGTTAAATAGCAATAGCACATCAATGGCCAATCACATTGATGAACCATCCTGTTACTATTATAAATGTGAAATTTTGTGAGGATGGATGGACGTATGGATGGATGGTTGTTTGTTACTCTTTCACGCAAAAAGTACTGAACGGGTTTCGATGAAGTTTGTTATGTTAGTAGTTTATGGTCTGAATTAAATAAAGGCCATTTATTATCCCGAAAAAGTACGGTATATTTGCGTGGGATACTTTATTTACGCGGGCGGAGCCGCGGGAAAAACCTAGTACACATATTAATGGACCTCGCGTTGATACCTTTAACGTCTAATATCCCATAGGTGTACGAGAACAACCGCCTCGTTGCGGACTCCGGCAATGTGTACGACCTCACGCTGAAGGGCGGGCGGCTGGGCGTGTTCTGCTTCTCGCAGGAGATGATCATATGGTCCAACCTGGTGTACCGCTGCAACGGTGAGCTTCGAATTTACAACCGCGGGAGAGCGGGAGAGAAATCTAAGGTTGGGACTGTATGGGCCGGAATCCGGAAGGCCAAAGAAAATTGAGAGCATTAACAATGGAACTCTGAACTAATACAGTAGAGTTGAAAATCGAACACTTAAGTGTCGAGTTATCAGATATGATATTGACATTTGACTTGACACTCGTGTCAATTAATTAATTAAAAATTAACTAATACTAGTTAATTTTCAGTGCTCTGAATTTTCTCCGGCCTTACAGGTTCCGGACAATATAGTCCCGGGCTAATAGAGAGCCGACGTAAAAAACGCTTGCGCTACGTTTTGCCGACTGACTTCGCAACTGGACAGGTTTTCGGCTGAACAGTTTCGGAGCTGGCCTTGACGGAGGCTTTAACGTAGCTGGTTTCCATCAGCTTGTTTGCTGGTCTTATAAAAAAAGTTAACTTAATTAATTAAATATCGTTTATTTCGGGCGGCATAGGCCCATATTATAAATAATAAATAAATATCTATGGATGCTTCATACCACGTCAATCTGGCCCCTTGTTAAGTATCCGAAGAACTTGTGTTACAGACAGGTACCAGAAAACGGGAAGTATATTTAATACTTTTATACTATACATATATTTAAGATTTTTAATATATTATACACATATTTAATACACATCCATGACCCAGGAACATAGAAAAACTTTTTGTTCCTTCGGCGGGATTCGAACCTGCGACCCCCGGCTTGAGCACCATCGCGCTTAACCACTGAGCCACAGAGGTCGTCAAATACCATACAGACTAACATACATTTTTATTTTTTTATTTTTACCAACGAATGTGTGTCCACGTCGCAGACAAGATCCCGAGCAACATAGTCCCGGAGCTGCCGCCGCGGCTGCACAAGAAGGTGGACGTCGACCACGACTTCGTGTACGTGTGACGCGGGCTCCTCCACTGTAACGCTAGTAACTAGTAACCTCCTGTAAGATAAATATATAATATAAAATATGTTTAACTGTTTGTGTGTGTTTTATTTATATAATAGCTCCCCACACTAATTTCAGTGACGGTGGCCGGTTTAATTGAAACCAGGCCAGCTACGCAGGATTTATTTTATAGTGCCCAAGTTTGTGCGCAGTACACAAGAGCACTCTCTCTTCCTTTACTCTCGTAACCCAGTGGGACGAATAACCGACACGACTGGTGAGATATCAGGCGCAGGTCTGACTTTTTACATGCCCATCCGACGCATGGATCATCTTTCTTGTCAGACAATCAGGTGATCAGCCTGCATTGTCCTAACCAAACTTGGAATCAAGATTTTTTGTTGTTCCAATGCGGGAATCGAACCCACGACCTCCGAGTCGAGAGCCATGCTCTAAACCACTAGACCACGGAGGTTTTATATAATAATATTTATGAACGCAGAAAACTTTTTGTTTCCTCACAAACGTGTACCTTCAAAGACTAAAGAGTGCCATTCAATGCACAGGATTCAGTGTATGCTTGAATTATTAAAAAAAATACTACAGATGTGAAGTTTCCCTATAAAGTTCTAAGGATTCCCTCGATTTATCATGGATCTCACAATCTGATCCCGTCTTCATGAAGTCGTCAACTTGGGAGTACCTACACTCTTTAAAATAAATATTTTACCCGACTACGGCGAAGCCAAAAGGAAGTGTACCAAATGATTTTCGCAGTCTATGAATGTATGTGTATGTATGTTAGTTCCACCGTAGCCCGATTTTATAAATGAGGTGTCGTTAGATTCGTAATAATAGCATGGGTAACATAGGCTATATAATTTACGTAATTAGTCGAGTAATAGTTTTTTATAATAATTGTAGTTATTAAAATCGGTTAAGGCATCATCGAGTAATGTTAATGCAGTAATTTGCGCGTAAACAAAAGGAATCATCATTTTCTGCCGCTTATATTTGGCTTTTAGCTTAGCTTTATACCGCTGCAATCGTGAAATTGTTAATCACGGAAACAATAATATAACTAGCTATTTGAAAATGTTTACAAACTAAAAAAACTTAAGAAAAGAAAATAAAAGTTTACAAGAAACTTAAAATAGTTACAAATAAAAAAAAAAACCCTAGGTCGTCCCGATCAGGCCGAGTGCCATGTATTGTCATGGGTGTAGTTTATACGATTAATTTAACTTAATTTTATCTTTAACTTACGTCGCCTACGATGTCGCCGTGGTTGGTGTAATCGCCCAGGGCGCTGGTAATGCTAAAACCGGCACTGCTCTGGTGTTGTGTCCATCATCGGCGGCGGTAATCGGTTACCATTCCACCGGTTACCATCAGGCGATTACCGCCGCCCAATAGGAAAAAATATGACAATGCACTTCGAGATGTTAGCGAATTTACGCCTACGCCTAGCGCAGTAAATTTAAACTTATTGAATATACCTACTCTGCTAATTTCTAGTATAATAAGGTTGATTCTTAAACATTTTTTTTCTTCATATATAAAAATGATCTGCAGTTCCAATGTCTCGCTAAAACTCGAGAACGGCCGATTTGGCTATTTTTGGTCTTAAAATGATTGTGAATTTGAAAGTTTACTGTCAAATATTCATAGGTGCGTTTAGTTTTCCTGTTTGATTTATTTAGCCTACGTCCTACACGGACAGAACAACGTGTGTCGGGACAGCTAGTTTAAAATATAAATTGAACAGAACTGAACAGGTAGTATATAGAGCTCATGATTTATTAAATCATTTCTAAAGCTATAATCAAGCTACACTTAAACAATGTAAACTGCAGAGTGCTAAGTGTGAGTTTTTCTCTTCGCATTCGATCGTGAGCGCTTCTGGTGTTTACTAGGAATTTGTATGTGATTTGTACAGCGCCACCTAGTTGTAAACGCGACAACTACGTCAAATCACATACATATTCCAAGTAAACGCCAAACGCGCTCACGATCGAATGCGAAAAGAAAAACTCACACTTAGCACTCAGAATCCCTAAGTCGTACCTGGCGCTTGATAGGTTTTTAATCGATGCCTTCGTCTCCGTAATTAAGAATCTTCGGGTCCAGCAGTAACACAGCCGGCACTCTACCTAATGGGGATGGAAGACTGTTGTAATTGAAAGATACGGTAGACAAATATTATAGAAGTAAACAGAAATGATTGATAATTAATAGATTAATACATCGTAGGTAACGCACTCATCTGGTCATATCTTACCAATAAGTTGCCTACTAGTTTAGCAGTGATGAGGCTGAAATTTTAAGGTTGCGTCACGTCACGACACGACTCGATTTTGCATATAACGTCATCTGTTGGAAGCTGCTTACGTAACAACCTAACTTTCTTAAGTACGGCTCAAGACACAGATGGCGCTGGGTTAATTTAATTTTTTTATAATTTTTTTAAAGTGATATCCTTCAGGCACGATCATAGGTATTTTTGGATTTTAAACGACGAATGAAGTTTTACTGCTGCTACGTGTACTTTGTATTTAATAATGTTATCGAGGTTTATGTCATGTTACGTAACGTTTTTTTGATTTTAACAATGTCACAAAAGGAACACAAGAAACTTCTGGATAGCGAGAACGAAGGGAGGTAAAATCTTTGTAAAAGCCCGCCATGTCTACCGTTTGCGAGGTCTGCCAGTACCGGGCACTACGGCAACTCGGCAATTTCAACTTTTTATTGGCGCATAAAGTGTCAGATGCGTTCAAATTGCTCGAGCATTGTTCAAGTAACGTTATACACCTTAAAGTTGTTAAACTTTAAACTCAGTTTATGTTGTAAAAAGATTGCCTTTTGATGCTTTAAATTGTAAAGATTTCATTCGCCTAAGAAAACTCGCCGCGTGGTGGTCGAGAAAATTACAGAGCGCGACACCATATTTGGACTGATTATTACATATTAAGTTGTCGGCCTTAGTGGGAGAAAATTCCACATGGGATTTAGTAAACCTTTGTACTTACAAGATGCAATAAAAAAACATAAGTATCTCGCTTTTTGTCGCGGTTGTCGAGCTGAGCTATACGCTTCAATAAGGCTAATGAATAGCACATTAAATATACCAACGTTTATGGGAGATGCGAGAAAAATAGTACACAGTACTAACGAATATCGTCTAGTCAGATCGGTAGCGCGCGGGGGTCTTCTGGGGGCGAGTCGGTCGTGACCCACACGGTTCGTGTGCCGACGGAGCTTTCGCACAGTGGTGCGAGCGAGAGGGCACGATCTTCGGTGCACTCGTTAAACGTTTCAATATTTCAAACACTAATTCTAAAAAATAACAGCCTTATAATGTTACATGTCAAAGTAAACCTTACAAAGAATATTAATGTAACAACATATTTTAACATATGTATATCACTATTTTTATCATTATTTCCTATCCATGCCTAATATGTACTATACATTAATTGCATATGGTGTTGATATCAGGCTATTTCTAACCTCAAAATTGTTTATGAAACTGAGTTGTCTAAACTACAATATTATGTCACTATGCATTAATTATATTTTCCTTACTATAAATACACCACAACATATTTCATATAACATTAATTTTGTTATAATATACATAAATAGTAACATAACGGCGCTTTAAATTGAGATAAATTGGTCCAGGGACAACTTCTTGTTGTCAAAACGACATAAATTTCGTTTGTTGCTATTTAATTTTAATCATAATAATTTTACCATAAAAAACTGTTATGCCTCACTTATGAATGTACTCCTTAATCAGTATTATACCTCAAGTGTCCAGGCAATCACACATTAGGTTTTAACATAAAATATTTAACTTACTAAAATACATTTAAAACGTAAGTATAACCATAGTTCCATCCAGCTGTTAGATTTTATTTTAACTAATATAAATAGACTCCATTATTGAACTTATTAACAATATAGACACATAATAAGTTTCAAGTTCATGTATATGTGATCTTGAGGAAATTAAATTAAGGACTAAATGCATAAATAAAAAACTAACCATAATGACCGAAAACATCAGAAGCATAGGACACAACTTTGATGAATTAACTTTCTAAAAAAAAAAAGGAAATTTAATCTTGAAAGTAATATGTACTTTCAAGATTATATTTCCTACCTGACCTAATAATACTCACCGAATTTTGGCTCTCAGTTAACACATCTATCCCCAAATTAGATTCACATATTATCTCATTTCATACTAATAGATTACACAATCAGAATGATGGCATTGTTTTATACATAAATAGTAACTTAATAACTAACACATATGAACCCGACTTTTCGGAAGCAAACTGTCTGGGTACTACCATAAATAACAATACAGCAGTAGTTATATAGGCCACCCTCCTATCTCAATATTGTTAACTTTGATGGCTCTTTAGAATTAGTTCTAAATTCCTTGTCTTCATATTCTAATATAATTTTAGCCGGTGATATAAATATCAATATTAAGGAAAACACAAAACACGTTTCTGAGTATCTAAATGTAATTTCTACCTACGGCCTCTAGCCAGCTCATTGTATACCGACGCGAATAAATGCTTGCCTAGATCATATTCTCATCAAAACACAGCATTCTTCACATACTTGTGCTATTAATACTAACATCACATATCACAATACAGTACTATTTTCTCTTAACCAAGATAAATTAAAAAATAAGGGCATTAATATATTAATAATTAGCAAAATTAACTATAAACAGATAATGGATGACATTAAACAAATGGATACACTGATATTGGAAACAAAAAATCCAGACATAGCTACTGACTATCTCATTGAGTACTTGAGCGCTATTATACATAAAAATACCAGTCATAAAAGTATATCTAATCTTAAAAATATACATCAACCATGGATGACCCCTGGACTCCTTAGAAGTGTACGTCATAAAGACAAGCTACACTTAAAATTAAAAAAATCACCTAATATTAAAACATTAAAAAGTACTTACCGTAGATATCGTAACTTTTTAATAAACAAACTTACCCGGTATAGGAAAACTAAAGAAATTAAAAATTATCTTACATAACTGAATCAAATGACCCGAAAGAAACAGCGAATAAATTTAACAATTACTTCCCTAAATTAGATGAAACATTAGTCCAAAAAAATATTGACAACTCCGCACCGAATCTTTGTACACTAGACATATCGTCAAACTCACAAAATTCTATTGTCCTTTTAGATACCGATTTAAATGAGGTAGTAACTATAATCAAATCACTAAAAACTAACAGTTCACCAGGCTGGGATAATATTTCCAATAAAATACTAAAATCTAATATACCGACACTTTCACCGTTAATTACTTATATATGTAATCTTACTTTTGCAACCTTTATCTTTCCAAAGAAAATTAAACAATCATAACTATACCCCTTTTCAAAGGCGGGGATACTATCTTGTTGTCGAATTAACGTCCAATATCCTGTTAAATTTTTTATTTAAAATATTGGAAAAAATAATAAACAAAAGACTTATTAAGTATCTTCAACAAAACGACCTACTCTCTCCGAACCAATTTGGTTTCCGAAGTGGTAAATCGACAAATGACGCAGTGTCAGAGCTCACAAACTTTCTCTCCAAAGAACTGGATGAAGATCGTAAGAGCCTAGTAATCTTTCTCGATCTAGCGAAAGCATTTGACACTGTATCTATCCCATTGTTACTGGAATAAAAGCCTGTAATCATATGGGGTACAACTCGAACGTTTCCAGAGCTACCCAACTGACCGGAAACAGTCTGTTAGGATCTCAAGTACTATAAGTGACCCCACTCCCATTGAATATGGTGTTCCACAGTTGGCATAAAGTTAGATTCTCTGCTTACTTTCACTCCTCATATTAATGACCTATCCCGAAGAGTTCGGAAATTAATCGTAATTTTTAAACATAAGACATGCTGCTAGTCACCACCTACAAAAATCATCTACACCGCCCTATATTATTATTTATTATTATCTGTCTTTGTCACGACACACACACACGACATATCGGCACAATATCGGATATCGGACCTAATTAATGTGAAAACGCTCTTATGCCGACGACATAAGAGCGTGTCTCTGACATAGCGCGCGATAAGAGCTCATTTCAGACTACGCTATACTATTGTGCTATATAGTATAGCAAAGAAGGACCAAATGCTCTATATAGCATGGCGTTCACATTACGCGATATTATCGCAAGAATTTATAATATATAGCAAGCTCAGTTGACCGCGATCTTTGAAGTGTGCACAGTTGCACAGCACACATCCCGATCGACACAATGGATTTAATACTGTATAGTATTGAATGCTCATCGAGCGATGATGACAATGCTGAATTAGGCACTATCTTGTCATAGCTACGAAAGAAGAAAAACCAGACCCCGGATCTACAATAGAGAAAAACTACGACAAAAACAATCATTCCGTGCCAGCGCAAATCCGTCTCGTATCCAGTCGTGTTGTGTCGCTCGTTTTGCTTGCGAGACGGCCGGGGTTGAGGGAGGAGGAAGTGGCCGGCGCGCGATATAGCTCAGTATGAACTCAGCGCATCGCATAATTTTACAGCGTATAGTAAGCCAATAATATATAGTACAGTACAGTGTGAACGTGTCCATAACGATGTATGGTGCGCGATATTGTTGTGCTAGCATATAGTATATAGCTCTCTATATACTGTATGCTATTATATTATAGCGTAGACTGAAAGCCACTTAATCTGAAAACGCTCTTAAGTTCCTTCACTCACTACACAGCACAGACCACCCGGTAGTAAAGGTGACAGGCTTTATAGCCACCTTATGTCGGCTAATGTATTGAAAACCCCTTATCTTTACTGCTCACCCACTCACGTTGTCAATTTACAGATATATTTAGTACAGTAACTTACCTGAGACTCAAAAATTTTTTGGTTTCCTTTTTTCGTGGAACAAGAACGGCAATCGAGCAGACTGGTCGCCTGATGGTTAGCGCCGTCCATGGACATCCGCGCCACCAGGGTCATACGCACGATTTGTCGCGTATGCAGCGAATAAGTCAGTGTGCGTGTTAATCGAAAATTGTTAAAAAATAATTTCGAAAATTGGGCTTCAAAAGTGCGTTGACCTCCAGAAACATCTGGAACTATATGATCCGGAAGGCCCGGGAAAATTCAGAGCACTGAAAATAGAACTCTGCGCTAATACAATAGAGTTGAAAATCGAGGTGTCGAACTGTCAGATTGACTCGACACCAGTAACGTGGGGTTCTAATAAATCCGTTCCTATTGGCTTCACTTACCACTTACCTTTTGAAGACTCATATCCAAATCCCCACCTATTAAACAGGCTAGGGCTACCCTATGAAGGAGAACCGGCCTTCGCCACACTCGATACACACTGTGTTCGATTTTCAGCTATATTGTATCAGTCCCGAGTTCTATTTTCAACCTACAATACTTCAAGCGTAATTTCAGAGCGGTTTTCTGTATCTCTGCAATCAGGCCGCACTCGTGCCTGCTTCGGAGGGGACGTGGCATTAATGAAAGACAGTATATATCACAAATATTTACTATATTATTGTTCACGTACAGCCGAAATCGTTCCACCTCCCAATAAGGGCGAAGAGTGCTAAAGCAAAAAATGTGTTTCACTAACTCGTGCTAGAAGGAGCGCCCTAGAACACTTTGCATTACAGTACATACGAGCAAGATTGCATTATGGACGCGTTTGCAAATTTGACATGAATTTTTTTTCCGTCGATTTTGCGGCCAAATGAAACCAAATCCTACAAAACTAATAATTGTCACAAATCGAGTACTTCTTGCTCTGTAAAATTGTTAAAATGATTTTAAAAACTTATGATTTTTGGTATGGCAAATCAATTTTCCCGAACCTCTTCATGCAAAATTTACAACATGAGGTCGTGTATCGATAATAATTTTTTGTCGGATAATAATTTTTCTGCCCTCATATAGCATACTTTTTTTTTAATTTCCAAAGATAGCAGACATGCCTAATCACATAAAAATTGAATTAGGTAGAAATAAAGCAACAATATTAAATAAAATAAATAAAATAAAATAAATAAAACATGATTAGAAAAAAGCATAAAAAGTCTCCTCAAAAATTTCACGTGTTTTGCTATTATGCATGAATCTTAATGCGTGGCAATAAAGTTAATTTTATTTGGTCACTGTCTCGTACTCGGCCGCTGTCAAACAACACTTAATGCAAACGCGTCCTTATGTCATCAGCGCAAAAGTCCACAATTGACCATTGACTCTCTTAAGGCGAGTTACATTCACCAATTGATTTAAGCAATTTAATCAGTGCGGACGCGTCAATTTTGACATTTGCACTCATGACTCACTGCATTCCTAACGCGAATATAGTATAGTTACAATTTAAGATCAATACAACAATAAGACAACCTTTTCTGATGTCAAAATATATATATTTTAAATAAATACCTACCTAAAATACAAAGCAAAATGGTTTATCTCGTAAAATTAAAATAAGTACTTAGTTATTATTTTTGTGCTATAAGTACATAGACTACACAGGGCGCTCCCATTGAAAAAAATCATCCAACCATGTTTGGTATAAAACGACATTTTCGCCATAACAATATTTACAATTCCACACTCTCGTAATATATTTTAAGGAGTAACTTATTTAATAAATCGAATTATTACTATTCGTAGTTTAATCGACTAGGATTAATTATTGCGTCGATGACTTAAAACTATAACAAAATTTATAATAATTGTTGCCAGTTTAAAAAAACAATATTTTATACCATTTTTTTGCTACAAAGTACACTGCCATCTATTGATTGGCGCAAAAACTAATAATACTTATATGAAGACTATCACCTACATAATTTATTAAAGGCCTGTTTCACAATCTTCTCCTAAGAGTCGGATAGCTTATTCGGATGTTTGTTGCTGCATAAATAACATCGAGCGACAAAGACAAAAAATGCAAATAAGCTATGACTTTCATCAGTAGATTGTTAAACAGACCCTTAGTCGGTAGTTAAATATCGGTTTATAAAAATGAATATTTTGGTATCCAAATTCTTAATCAGGATGTTTTTCCAAGGAAAAAATGAAAAATATGTAAGGAAAAATGAGAAATCGGGATGCACATAATTATCAAACTGCGGAGAAAATGAAGTAAGTATCTAATAAAGATTTTAATATTCTCTATTAACATTTTTGTGGAAAGTTACTCATTTCCTGGGGAGAAATAAACACAAAATGAACGATATTGTATGTATGATATTGTATGTATTGTATATTATATGCCAGTTTCCTCCAAAATATTATATATAAAAAAATACTATGGTTCGTCGATACAGCGGGCGATCGTTGTATTTCTGTACTTTAATTTGTGTCATTGGTTGATAACATATTGGTAAAGCCACGAAGCTACTTTCTAGCCGCTGCGCTGAAATTGCCTTGCCTTGTAAAGTGAAAAGAGATTTTAAGGTCAGTCATGGTACAATACGAACATTTTAATATCGTTTTTTTTACTATTGTCAATTAAGAGCATAATTTATAGTCGCCTCAATGTCGTTATAACCAATTTTCAGTGTATTCAGTGTATTCAGTGTATTTGCATCCACGAGAAATCATTGGGCTACCATAAAAATGGAGTTGGAATGAAACAGGAGTGAGTAGACCATAATATTGTAAATTTGACCATAATATTATATGAGTAAGTTTACTATTACCTATTTCTCATTTACCTCATGAATGGACATTTAAAATTTAAAGGCAATCTGCACTTTCGGCAGTGACGGGCGTAAAAAAATGGATTTTCTTTTGAAATGTTAATATTTTGTAGGATAAAACTGCACTTCAGACGGTGCATCAAATAAGACTTGTTTAAAATAGACAGACTTAAAAGTCCTAGAAAATAATTTATTCTATTAGCACGAGATATATGTAATAACGTCTATTAAAAGTTTTAAGATTTTAACAGTAATATTTACATGTCAACGAATTTATTGAAAAACATGCTTTGAATTGTAAAATTACATCTCTATTGGTCGTTATGTACAAAATTGATATTATTTTAAATTGCACTAATAGTTTAGGTGTAGATATGTTACATTATTTATATTTCCCTTATAAAACGCACCATTCATACTTAGAAGTTCGTTATTGTTCAAATCGATTGCAGCGTTACTTTCTGTCTAGCGTGCAACTAATTTCTCACATATCAAGCTTTTGGTACGTTCGATAAGTTTTTAACAAAGCGTATCCTTAGACAAGAGATAAAATTTTGGAGTAAAATTATGGTCACGGGTTACACAGGATTTCAAAATGAAGCACGAAAAATGTTACAAAAATAAAACAGATATCAAAGTTC
Source organism: Phengaris alcon alcon (assembly GCA_037179445.1). Taxonomy (NCBI): domain Eukaryota; kingdom Metazoa; phylum Arthropoda; class Insecta; order Lepidoptera; family Lycaenidae; genus Phengaris; species Phengaris alcon. The sequence continues at coordinate 193,545 of JAYRCH010000044.1, read as the reverse complement.
TTATCAATGTCCTAAGATTTTCCTTTTTCATTACAATATTTCATCGCAAATCCCTCTGAAATCTCTGGAAATGTCCTCATTTAATCTAAATACTCGGATACAGACTGTAATTATGTCCAGCGCTGACTTTTGACTGGGACTATATGGTCAGGAATCCGGCGGTCCGGGGAAAATTCAGAGCACTGAAAATTGAACTCTGCGCTAATACAATAGTGCAGAAAATCGAAGTGTCGAGTATCGAGATATATGACATTGGCTCGACACCTGTGTGTGCGATTTTCAGCTTTGTTGTATTAGCGCAGAGTTCTATTTTTATTGCTCTGGATTTTTTAAAGATTCCGGATCATATAGTCTCAGCCTAAAGGTCCGAAGATCGGGATTAGTAGAATACGGTTTATGTGGTTTTCTCTAACAAAAACCTACGTTTTGTGTTCCATCTTTAAAAATCCCGAGTCGCTCGCTCGTAATTCTAATTTATCAACAAGATTAGAAAACACTAGACGAGTAAATGTTAAAAAGTTCCAGAATGTACGTTTTAGCAGACTTTGAACTGAGCCATACATGATCAAAGATTTAGAAAAGTGTGATACATAAATACTCCTTAGTGTTTCTTACATATAAAGTACGGACGATAAACACAATCATTTCATACGTTGTTTCAACTCTATCAAGATGACGATAAAGTCTAAAATGGTGCCAATTCACACCGAAACGAAACGATATGCAATATGGCGCTGCATTTTATAATGTAGCTACTCAAAATTGAACTTTATTCATTTCACAAGAAGATACCCGATACATAACGCAAGATGAAAATATATAGTATAATACGTGTGACGGTTCATATAAACTGTATAGAAAGCGATATTTTATCTTAAGATAAAATATTATAGTATCTTCACCGTCTGTGATGCCCCTAAGAGTTCGAATGTCATGTTGCACCGCGCTGCACAGCGCATGTGCAGTGCATAAATAATGTAATATGAAACGAGTATCTTTTTGTGTAGTAAATAAAGTTCAATTTTAAATAGTTATAGTCGTGTTGCGTCGCGGTGTGAACTGACCCTTATGCTACTTGCGAGCGGGCTTAAATAGGAAATTCCACGTCTCCGGCCGTACTTTAGTAAATGTATGTATTAGCTCTATGTACAATATAAGCACTAGTTTGTGTATTGTCGTTGTTATATTTACATCTCAATTCCATGAGGCAATTTCGTCAAAATTTAACTAATATTAGCCGAATCATTAGGTTTTATAGAAAGCCCATACAATACATATTTTAAGTACGAAAGTAAGTTCCTTAAAAAAAAGCATTTCCTTGATAACAAGTATTCTAGTGTAGTGCTATCGCTCGTTTAGAAAAAAAAAGTTTGCGAGGTTTCTAGTTAGAGTGGATTTAAAATGTATATGTATTTCAATGGAGTAGTTAACTTTTGCATTAAAATAAAGAAGTCACATGAAACCCTTTAAAATGTTTTGATTGAACACAACCAGCCATTTTGAAATAAAGTCAAATAATAATAAGTGATATTAGTCATTTATACATTTTATTTTTAGTGTAAAATAGTTTTCCAATGCACGCTGAGGTCATAATATGTAATTGTATCTAGCTGTAATGGTTTGAATGTATATTATTATTTTTGATGCAAAACTGTTTTTGGTCCTTACAAAATAAAATAAAACTGTGCTCATTCATGAAATTTGTTACCGTCACACAGTTGAATGAGGTTGAAACATTGTTAGAGATTTAACGATTTTTATTTAGGATTTGTAATTATTGGCTTTAGTTAACCGCAGTAGTCTCAAGTGGGAACACATTACCTTGCTTTAAGAGTAGGTACAAAATTGTAACAAGAAAAATGATAGTACCTAATTATAGCGAAATCGTCTTCAATACTGCTGTATGCAACAAACAGCAAACTTCGTCAACAAATATTGATATTTGTTGTTATTGGTCTAAACTCTAGAATCTTCAACAATATTAACGTCGAAGAGCATAGACAATCTATACTCCAAGTATAATACAAGTAAACTTTGTATTCTTGATATTGTACGATATTGTATATTGTAGGTTTTCTAAAAGAAAAGAAGAAATTCCTGAAATATTAACTAGTACAAAATATTATTATAGGAATCATTTGATATTGGATATAAAGCGAATAATGATGTTACACATTGATACCATTTAAAAATAACGTAACAATTTAGCGATTTTAATACATTTTATTTCCATATATTGTAAGTATAATATTTTTAAAATATTTATTGCAGGAAACGATATAGGTAGTATAAAGATTTTAAAATTACTAAATATTTCAAATAAACCCCATTTACAAAAATTTACAAAAATCCATTAGGACAATAATTATTCATTGATGTGTAAATTTTTTCTTAAATAATATAAATACTAAAATATCGGCACTTGGGCTATCGGTCCTAAGTATAAAATGCACTAAGACAATATTTTGGACTTTTGGATTGTACGAAATACTTAAGTACGTGGTACATGCAACAACTCGTACAATAAAGGTACGCGCACATTATGTCGGGCCGCAGCGCATTGACGGATTTGGCACGAACATTCGACACGGGCGTACGTAACGCCGATTGATTTTGAATGACTTTGACAGATTTTCATACAATTCTCACTCTTTAACATTAAGTTCACGCCGCTGTCAAATGTTCCTGCTAGGCTCACAGCATACTGGCGGAAGTCCGTGTAATTGTAGATTACGGATATTTGTTTTGTTGCCTGTTGCTAGAAGAACATAATGAACAACTTCAACAAAACGCTTTTCATACCACACTTGCCTTTGGACGTGCTTTCTACACCACACCAATATCCGCGTCGGAGTGATGCGGTCCGCTGCGCCCCGGCAAAGTATGCGATAGTCCACATAAAATGTATGAAGCGCATCTTAAATGTAAAAAATCTTGTACATATTAGCTCTTATGTTATCATAAATAAAAGAAGATTATTCACTTATTTCATTAAAATTAGCATTGCAGCCGCGGCAGTCACATATTTAAAAAAATCGGTTGTCTGTAAAGTCGGTTTACTGACGATAGTTGAACGTGACGTCATGTTTATAGTGCGCGCGGAACTAATTGGCCGCGCCTTAGGTAGGCGTGTTGCCGCCGCGAAGTCCGGCGCCGAACTGAGTAATAACATCAAGCGCCACCGCCTCTTCGTCCCACCGCTCACATACCTAAGGCGCGGCCAGCTGAGGTAACGGCAATGCGTCATATTTAGCGAGGTAACGCATGAGTCATGTTTTTTCGTGCGTGCAGCCGGCTCCATCAATTTATAAGACGTTATCACGTCAAAACTCTCTGCTGACAGTAAAAATATTTTTTGTTGACTTTTACATAACATCGATCTAGGATATTGCTAATATAAATACATATATAATTTATACTTTTTTCGGTATTTCATTGTAAACAATAAATATGATAAAATATTATGATCCCGTTCACGTATTTCATACTTCTCTTGTTTTATTGCACAAAAATACCTGAAACAAAATGAGATTTTGTAGTGACACTTATATCGCAAAAAGGGGAAATTATTGAAGTGAAACTTCAACTGAAATCACTTCACGCGTCACAACACGATTTTGGATATACCAAAATTTTGGATATAAAGCCATCTGTCCGTAGCTAATTATTGCATAACAACTTAATTTTCTAAGGTCCGGCTCAATACACAGATGGCGCTAGGTGTACAAATTTTAATTCGATTATTTTTTTAATGTGCATTAGGTGAATATTTATGGATTTGAAATGATGAATGAAGTTTCGCTTCTGGGACGTGCGCTCTGTACACGTCATGTTTTTTTTTAACAGCAAGCAACAATTAATATTTTAGCTATTGTATGCGGTGTCGCTGGAGTCGATTTCCTCCGAGACCCCGATTATGAAGTTGTTAATTTTGTAAAATCACCCGCGTGCCTTGATAGTGATGATTACCATCAAACAGCGACGCATGCTATTCGGTGGTTTGAGCAATGCGTGTTGTAGCTTTAATAATATTTTGAGGCACCATACCATAAACCACAATCACGTTCTCGACATCGACTGTCATTTCCATATAAAAAAATGACGCGACGCGACGCGGGAGACATTTAGAGAAAGTATTTTAATTGTGCACGTTTTCCCTCTAAAATTTAACCCGTATTAACTATTAACCCTGTAATTGAAACATATCGCGTGATAATATCAAAAGGATCAGTGTCAATGTCTGTCCTCTACGTGCCATTTTGACCCCTGGGACGATTAGATAAGGTGTTGGATAAATACAGGGGGTCACTGAAATGTTTTATCATATTATTTGGAGACTAGCTGGTGCCCGCAACTTTGTTTGCGTGGAACTATGGAAGGAAACGGACTAATATTTTTTTAAACGGAACCCTAAGATAAAAAAGTAGACTAAGTTACTCCTTATAACATCGGCTATTTACCGTTGAAAGTCCGGTCAAAAACGGTCCAGCCGTTTCAGTGATTATCCGGAACAAACAGACGGACAGACAGACAGACGGACTGTCAGTATCGTACGCATTTAGTGTAAAACTCTTATTTTGAAATTACAAACAAACACTTTAATTTTATTTATTTCTTTAGATTGTGCTAATGTAAATGGTGACGAAAATTTTTGAGTTTTTTTGTACAGGAAAATATTAAAATAAGTTCAAAATGGTAGGACCACAAAAATATTGTTGTAATATTTAGGTATTGATTACTGAAAATATCACAAATGAAATCAAATCTCAAACCAAAATTTATATCTTACGATGACTTCGATTTCTTCTTCTTTTATAAAGATTTCTATAAGTCGATGTTTTTATTTAGAACATTGTAATTTGTAAGTATTGTCGAAATGTTTTGCCCCACTTAGTTCAATCACGGTTCAATCATTCATTCCGTTCACTCGGAATTACACGGCGGGGAATTCGTTTACGTCTTATTCAGATCTCTTCTGTTCGTTCAATCGGCTTTCATTATAACGTTTTACAGGCGGTCTGATCACGAGTTACACTTAAGGAGCTTTGTTCCGGATCGTTGCTTAGCGCTTTCATTAGTTAGGATTGGAGATAAATTAAGTAGAATAAATACAGTCCCCTTTAGCAGACCAGTCGGACAATAGGCTAGACGACAGGATTTATATTTGCTTAAATGAATATAACTCATAAATATGAGTAACTTCTCAGAAGAAACAGTAGAAGTAGTTTCCGACCGAAACTGGTTTTTACGACCGAAACCGAAACCGAAAACAAATTTCGGCAACGGTCTCAGTTTCGACCGAAACCGAAACTTCCTGACAAGGATCATGTTTTGAGGGGAAAATAAAAAAAACGTTAGTATAATCAGCCAGTCTTTGTAGGGTTTCATATTATTCAAGGAACCCTAATAGTTTCGCTCTATCCGCCCGTCTGTTTGTCTGTCCGCCCTTTTAGCTCCTGTTATTATGAACACAAATTGATGAAATTTGGTATAGTTATTACATTGTGTATAGATCTCTAGTGTTTCTAAACTATAGGAGATAGAAACTTGTAATTTTCCATGCTGATAGATCACGATAAAAACTCTTTAGGAAAATTATTTTGAGCGCAATAGGACAATAACTTTTGAAGTAATTCAATGAAAACCTATTGCGCGTTGATAGTTACGGAACCCTCCTTAGACATGTCGTGACATGCTCTTGGTTAGGTTATTTTTTAACCCAGCGGGAGTGTGGTGAAGAAATTTAAAAGTATTTGGTGGAGTGTGATGCATCCCGATACGGTTATAAAACTTGTACTTTACGAAAATAGCACTATATTATTTACAATAATTATCTTAAATCCTTTAACCTTGGCATAACTAATTTACAAAACTCTCGTTATGCCTAAATAAAATAGCCAAGGCTTCCCACGGTTATGAGAAAATAGAATATCGTAAAAATATCATTGTAGTGTACGGTGTGACAGTTAAATATGGTCAAACGATACATCGTTTTAATCTATGTACAAAATTCAGTCATAGCGCTAGATATGCCATATAAGATTAAGATGTACAGCGAAGTAGTTCTTAATCGAATTAGGCCCAACGCAAGATAGTCAAACAGCTCGCAGGCCCAATAGCTATTTGAAAATGACGTTTAGACAAAGCGCGAGTTAGTGGTTCTTTGAATTATGTATACCAACTAAAGGTACAACCTTTACGGTTGGTATAAATATTTGTAATACCATTTTTACAAAGGTGTGAAACAAAATAACTTTATAGAATGTCAGCGTCGCTTAGATATTATTAAAAGCGTCGAACATGACCGATCACAGCGCGAGAACTCCCGAATGCAGTATCGGTTTAGTTCGTAGTTTCGGCAGGTTTTGCGCCGAAACCGAAACAACCGAAACCCGTCTTTTTGCCGAACCTCGACCGAAACCGAACATTCGAAAGGACACTAATCAACAGTCAGTATTTTCAAAGGTTTTGAAAATACTGACTGTTGTTCAGTCAGTATTTTCTTACTTCGATTTGTTTACAAAATTTCGCAAGTGTCGTGAAAACGCTCCATACTAAAGTCGTACCTAGCTGTGACGTCACGCCTAAGGTAAAGTGTATGAAGTATAAGGCCGCTGGAACATATTTGTAAATATCTCCGATATTTGTGCGTTTAATCTCATAATTACCATAATGAATGTTTTTGTATTATGTAACTGATGATGTAGGTTTGGTTTACTAATTAAAAAAAATCTATAAACTTTTTTTATACTTTTAGATGTCTAATTACTAAACTACACATAAAAAAATAAATTGTTTTATATTTGTAATACCTCAAGTTGTAATACCTCAATATTTCTGAATATATCAATTCAACTCAATATTTAACATGTAATCATCATCCCCATTGGTCGTCATACTAGCCGGGCGACTGGTTACGAACGGTCGTTGAACGGTCAAACTTATACTTGTTTAATTACTCGTTGTTTTAGGGTCAGTTCACACCGCGACGATAAGCGACGTTATGCGGCGCTGCATTTTTAAGATAGCTATTAGAAATTGAACTTTATTGACTACACAAAAATATACACAGCGCATGTGCAGTGTATCAGTCATACACTGCACATGCGCTGCCCAGCGCGGTGCAACCTGAAATTCGAACTCTTACAATGAAACGTGTATCTTCTTGTTTAATGAATAAAGTTCAATTTTGAATAGCAAAATAAAAACAAAAAGTAGCGTGTCGTTTGGCTTCGATGTGAATTGTCCCTTACAAGTCTACCCATTTAAATAGGCATTTTTCTGTTCGCAATCTAGTCAAATTATCGATACACGTCAAACAACCGATCACCCAGCTGATCGACCTAATAGAGCAACCGGTCCACCTACAAGTCAAACAACAAATCGGGCAAATGGGGGTCTAAAAAGGCCACTTTGGGTGTTTCATATATATTTTTCCATACGTGAAACATTTTGAATTTGCTATAAAATAATATGATACTTTTGAAAATAATAATATAAAAACGACTGAAGAACTTTGTATCCATCCATGGGCATTCATAAATAAAAAATAAAAAAAAGATTCTGCTAATGTATGATTTGGGTATGATTCATCGAATGTTCTGCTGGGTGGCCTTTTTAGACTCCCAGATCTTTTGACTGTTCGAGCGACTAGTGGACTCACCTAGCACATGGTCTCGGGCGGAGCGGCCGCGGCGGGCGGCGGCGGGCGCTCGGCGGAGCGCTGGCGTGGCAGCTGCGACGAGTCCAGCACGATGGACGGCCGCGGCGGCGGGTTCTCGCTCACCATTTGCGAGAGAGACAGCTCGCTCGACGCGTTCGTCTCACCTGCACGTGGAATGTTATTATATCTTTGTCATAACACAATATAGTCTATATTGTCCGGAATCCGTAAGACCGGGAAAAATTCAGAGCACTGAAAATAGAACCCCGCACTAATACAATAGAGCTGAAAATCGAACACACGAGTGTCGAGTCAAATGTCAATTTCAAATTTGACAACTCGACACGCGAGTGTTCGATTTTCAGCTCTATTGTAATATCGCAGAGTTCTATTTTCAGCGCTCTGAATTTTCTCTGGCCTTCCCGATTCCGGATCATATAGTCCTAGCCATATACGGACTGTTGGCATGAGTAAAGCGGCTTTCACACTATGACGGGCACAAGCGTGGCACAGGCTCTTCAACTAGACTGCCATGTTTGCTAGAAACCTAATTGCACCCCAAAATATATAAATACAATAGAGCCAATCCGGACCCCCAATACTCCGGCGCACGCTGACCGCTGTAATCCGGTTGATGCTGATGTAAAACTGCTGTTTCCTGCAGTAGTAGGGTAGCTCTACAGCTACCCTTTACTAATTAAATATTGACGAAGTTTAATCATTTGCAGCACCACGATAGTCTTCTACTTATCATCTTGCAGAGTTAATTTAACGCGCGTTACATTCACGTAAACACTCTATGTATACGTTGTCAAAACACACAATAACGTGTTTTATGTCTATTAAATTCCATATTGCATACTACAATCCGGACGCTTCGATAATTCGGAATGGGTTTTGTTTTTCCCTATCCGGATAAGCGAGGTCCTAATGTACCACCCAAAATATTGTCAATGTTCGTGGGTGTAAATATTTTTTATTACTATGAGCTTTGCTCGGAGTAACAATACGCATAAAATTAGTAATAACAGATGTCGATACGTATTAAAAAAAAAACACAAAAATATTACTCTGACCGGGACTCGAACACGAGACACCAATTTGCAAAGTAACGCAATAGTCCAACGCACGAGTAGCTGAGCCAAGCGCCTTGACAGCTAAAGAGTGAAATAACTCATAATATCTTATTACGCAACAAAAGAAAAAATCTATATATAGAACATGTAGCCGTTTTTTTTTAAACATAATATATTTATTTAATCAAAGTATATACCATTGCTATCTATGCACTTTTGCCATCTCATAGGCGTTCATTGATTCCTATACTAAAGTAACCTAAGTACTTAAACCTAGTACTTAGGTTACTAAACCCTAGTACTAAAGTAACCGGCGTAAGAAGAACCGGCGTGAGAAACTCGCACGGGGCCATCTTTTAGCAAAAAGATGGAAATTTGTTCCTTAAAAAAAATTATATTTTTACAATATGTAAACTTAGTCTATATAATATTAACAAAAGTCAGATACATATAGTACATAGAAGCAGCCGTGCAAGTGGTCATCCTATTCCCATGGTGTGCTTCGTCAATAAATTCAAATTCATATAATAAGCTTTAGCACACAAACGTTAACTACTTTTTTAAATTTATTAATGGAAAGATTTTGAACGTGTTCTGGGACTCTATTGTATAGATACATTGACTTTTAAAGGATTTGTTTACTTAACTTAGCCTGATCACCGGTATATCTAGCTTGTTCTTATTTCTAGAGTTTCTACAGTGATTGTTGCTTTTAGTTTTAAATGTATTGAGAAGCGACGGTCAGAATATCTATTATATATATATATATATATATATATATATATATATATATATATATATATATATATATATATATATATATATATATATATATATATGTTTATTACCGTAAAGTAAAAACCGTTAGATTGTAATATAACTAGCGAGATTGTAAAATGTCGGAAGTTTGCGAACTCGAACATTCTGCTTACAATTTAACACATAATTTTTTGTTAGATTATAATATGTCGAAATATTATATTTTTACAATCTCGCTAGTTTTATTACAATCTAACGGTTTTTTAAATTTTACGGTGACATAATATACAAGAATTGCTCGTATAAAGTATAAGATTTATCGCCACTTCACAATGGTGTATGTATGTGTATTGTACTGTGGGCCCTGCATTTACCTGAGGGCTGCCTGGGCACGGGCAGGGTGAGCTCCCCGCAGTCGTCCCCCAGCAGCAGCTGCATGGGCGACGGCAGCTCGCGGCTGTCGATGGCCGACGACCGCCGCAGTGAATGTCTACACACGAATTGAACAAATTTAAGTTGGTATTGGTAGAGATTTAACTAGCAATTGCTACATGAATTGAGATGTACAGAATGTCACCTTAAAAACTTAACATACTGACAGTTTAATTAACGCCTATCACTTCCTTCCTTCGCTCCTGAATAGAAATAGAGAGAGTAGAAATATATATACTTACGTACAGACAAACAGCTTTCATAGAACTATCTAAATCGATCCAAATTAGAAAATTTTGACGTCCTCTTCAACGGCCCACAATTTTTCCACACAATCGTGGACACACCGTATGCTTGTAGTAGTGCAATCAAATCGAAAGCTAACTATGTTACTGTTTATCTGCTCCTCTTTCTTTAGTCTGGGCCTGAATTGCCTAATTCATAAAATTTCACCACACCACAGAATACAGTAATTTGCTTAACGAAATTACCGGGTGTAAGAACCGGTCTTGAGAAACGTTATAAACGGTTTTCGGTTGGCTGAACTGCGCTCTATCGAGGTGTAAATTATTAACTAGTCTTTGTATCTAAACGGATGCACCAAATGGAAGAATTATAGATAAGCTAGTTTACTCGCAATAAATTAATTACTTGGTTTGATTCCAACTATTTTCACTGAGGTTTTATATGTAAGGTAAGTTTTGAGCCAATTACTATGGAAATCTACACAGTATTGCAACATAGGTACACGATTTGGTTTGCCTGCTCAGGTATATCATTATCATCAGCCAATCGCCGTCCACTGCCGAACGTAGGCCTCCCCCAATGAGCGCCAATCCTCCCGATCTTGGGTAGCTCTAATCCATCTTAGCCAGCCACCTTCTTCAAATCGTCGGTCCATCGTACCCCAGGAAGTCCTACACTACTTTTGCCTAAGCCTGGTCTCCACTCTAACACTTGTCTGCTCCATCGACCGTCTGTCCGTCTGCAGACGTGGCCGGCCCATTTCCACATCAGCGTGCTAATTAGTTGAGCAACGTCGGTGACTTTAATTCTCTGGCGAATGACATCGTTACGAATTTTATCCACCAGAGATACCCTCAACATTGCTCTTTCCAGCGCACGCTGAGCAAACACAGGTATATCTGTGCAGGCAAATCTGTCAGGTATACCGTCACGTGTATGGCTAGCACAACAAGAGAATAGTTAAGTGAGCCACACACACTGCGGTCAACTGGGGAGCTTACCTGTACCTACACTTTTTTTCTGGCTACCGACGTTCGGCTGACATGCGCCGGCAAACCTGTACAAGTAAGCTCTCCGGTAAACCCCAGTGTGTGTGGCATACTTTACTGCTCCCTTCATATTCTAGCCATACACGTGACGGTATAACTGGCAGGTTTGCATGCACAGGCACATCTGCGCAGGTATACTTGAGCGAGTGTGATGCATGACTGTCAGGTTCCATACTAGTTGGCTCAAGCTTACCTGACAGGTATTATCGTTACGTGTATGGCTAGCTTTAATAATAATCTTACGGTCTAGTTTATGTTTAACTAGCTTTTGATCGCGGCTCCGCCCGCGAAATACAGTATACCTCGAGAACACTGATTTTTTTCGGGATAAAAAGTATCCTATGTGTTGATCTAGCCCCTAAACTACTACCATAACAAATGACATCAATCAAATCTGTTCAGTAGTTTTTGTGTGGAAGAATAACAAACATCCATCCATTCTCACAAACTTTCACATTTATAATAGTAGTGTTAAATGTTAACGTTCATATTTTGGGTCCAGCATATTATATATAGCCTAGGCTTAGAAGTATAATAATAATAATAATAACATTTATTCAACAAACACGCTCACACTACACTACATTATCAACAAAGAATCGACATTAAGCACAAAGAATCACGAAAAGTTTACAAATAACAGAAATAACACGGACATTAAAAAAAAAGAGAAACATAGATTATAAGAAACATATACATAATATTAACAAACAACAAACAATAGCAAAATAACATATTATAAAAAAAAGAAAAATAACAAGTATAAGGTAATGCAATGCGAACAGCTGTCGAAAAGGACTCCACTCAGGTGTACGATCGCGGCATAGTACTCAACTATACCGCAACTATACCTGGTATTCTGTGGATCCTACTTGTGTGGATTAAGTATAGAGATGGTACGTTCGCCCAATGTTATAAATTAAATAATTTCTACCGTCCCTAACTGGTTTACTTACCTCTGCATCATCCTGCGGTCTACTGTCAGATGCGACGTCGCGGGCAGCGCGTCGCCATCGCTCACGCTGATGCTGATCCCCGCGACCTCCCCACCTTCAGCCTCCTCCTCGTATCTGGCCAGGACAGACTCCATTTCGAGGCTACGTACAGACACATCCCTGTTCTTTTACTCGTCAAAGTCTGGTTCGGTTAGTCGCTCACAAGCACAGTTTGTTAGACATAAAGACATTTAACAGTCATTTGTAATTGTTTTATTTTTTATTTATCCATTAAAGATGGGTGCTTGTGTTTTGTGCAGAGGAAAAACAGGAATGCATCTGTTGCAGGTGATGTAACTACTTTTTGGATTCAAAATATTATATATTTTAGGTATTAAAAAAAAATGAAAACCGCGATTAAATACTTATTCAGATATGTGTATGTTTATTTTGTAACTTATAATTACGTGACAAATTATGAAGACGTGTGTCCGATTAAGGTTATGTTCCCACGAGAGGTTTTTAGTGGTCGCGACAATTAGAAGAAAAGAAAAAAGGGAGAAAAATTTCTTTTCAGTTCACAAAAGACACAAATATAACATGACATAAAATAGGAAGATAAAAAGGAGAATAAAAATTGAAACATGAACCATAATTACTGCTGTGAATTACTCTGCGCTAATACAAGAGCTGAAAATCGTAAAGTCAAGTGTCGAGTGGTCAAATCTGACATTTAGCACTTGTATTTACAGTGCTGTTTTTTTGTCGCAACCACTTAAACTCTCGTGGGAACGTAGCCTAAATATAATAAAGGTATTTTTTTTACATAATAAAGTTGGTTAACGGTGTAAAACATAATGATAATTGTGCTAATTTTGGTGCAAAAGTAAAAAATAAAGATAGTGTAATTAGCAAATTAAAAATTCCAAAGAATTTACTTGATTTAAGTGTAATTAAAATTTAAAAAAATCAGGCAGTTATAAAGTTCCACAGAAACACATTGAACAACACAAATCACAATTTACACACACTAAGCTTTAACATAAACCATAAATAAACCGTTTTGTTTAGCTAACTTAACTACTAGTTTATAATACAGTAAACACAATAACATGATAGAAACAATCCTTAATTAAATTATTTACTAGGAATAATATCTACTTCTCTTCGACATGTTTTGCTATACTATATCATTGCTATTCAGATAAGAAAATATATATCCGGCGCAACTGGACATAGTAGCAACTGGACATAATCTGAAGAGGACGCATTCGCAAGATGACACAATCGCTAGTGGACAGAAGTTCAGCCGTCAAAATATTAAGTTTAGTAGCAGCTTTTGTACGCGATTTCGTCCACATTGAATAAAGTTTCTTGGGACTCGTTATCCGTTATAAAATCTTTCCCTACCTGAAAGAATATCTTTATTACTAAATTATATTCAATTAACAGGCACAAAAAGGAATTTTGAATAAATTTTTCTGTCAAATGTCTTAGAATTCTCGTTAGTCTATTTAAAATGCAACCGGCGGTGTGCCAATATTTAATGCTTAACCTTATAATTTGAAATAGTGCAATGCTCATAATTGTAATTTAAAGAGCGTTTGTTCCGAGTGGGCATGGGTGATGAAATCCGAAACTATAAGGAAGGGCGAAAAATGCTGAATAGAGTTGCGAACCAGATTTTAATAAAAACTAATATTGCATCAATAGATTTTAGATAAACTAATTTCCCTAGCCAGGAATCGACCCGACTCATGATTTTGTTGAAATATACACATTAACTCTGTCGTCCGGCCGATACCCCTGTGCGCCCGCTCCTATTGGACACTTTCATGTTACTTTTATTGAATTATAAATGAATAAATCGTCTGGTTAACAAACAGATTTTTGGTGTTCGGACCTATCAAAACGGGTTTGACGTTGGTTTGATGTTTATGAGAATACCATTTTGCAGTTTTAACATATCGGGACTGGATCGTAACTGTATTTTTGCAGAACTTAATTAGCAGAATCGAAATTCAGCGTGTGAACTGAGCATGCGTGTGTCCTCACCGCCTCTGTATGAGGTTCTCCATGATGATGTAATCGTCTTCCTCGGCGCCCCGCAGGTGTTCCTTCTCCATGTACAGGGCGAACTCCGGGTTCGACATCTCGCTGGCGTGGCGTCGGCGTGACGGCGAGGCCGCGCGCGCGGGGGACAGCAGACGCGTCGTGATCGGCGTTCTGGGGGACGAAAGTTGTGAATGTGTGATTTGGTGGACAAAAGTGTTGTAGTTGTGAAATTTGGGGGACGAAAGTGTTGTTGTTGTGAGATTTGGGGGACGAAAGTGTTGTTGTTGTGAGATTTGGGGACGATGTATTAATAGCGGAGATTTGGTGGACCAATTGTTATAATTAGAGGTTTTGGGTTGCACACCCATAATTATATATTATATATTTTAATATAAAATATAGAAGAAATTCTCTCCGTCTGTCTGTTATGCAATCACGCCTACACCACTGAACCGATTATGATGAAATTTCGCAGAGAGGTAGAGCAGACGACAAGGAAAGACACAGACTACTTATTCCCCGAAAAAATTTAGGGTTTCCGCGGAATTCCTTTGGTTCGTTCGCGGATTCGCGGTCTTCGTCAGTATATAGCAACATTTACCTTGGCGTGTGCGGCGGCGAGAACAGGCCATACACGGTCTCCAGCTCGTCGGTGATGCTGGTGTACTCGTGCATCGCCAGCAGCAGGGAGCGCGGCGCGCCCACCCGTGACCGCGAGGACGTGAGACCCCCCGTGCCGGCAGCTTCCAGACCGGATTGACCAGCTCCTGTAAGAGGCACGTGTATATAGACTATAGGGGCTAATAAATATGAAAAGAGCCGCCAGAGGGCTAATGGGCATATTGACTAAAATAATATTTTTCGTCTATTCAATGTTAGAGAACGTGATAATAAACAATCTAAACTCGATTTTTGTAAATCTTAAAAACATTACGAAGATACAAACTATTTGAATTTACAATATTACAATTTACAATAAAGAGAGCGATATATCGGTCTGTGACGTCACGACCTTTTGACCAAGACATTTTTCATTAAACAATATATGGCGGTAGCAGCTTGTGACGTCAGAAATCGTTTCGCGAGAAAGAGATGGGCAACTTTTTTTTTTATTTGCTTATAATTTTTAATCGCGTCAACCTAAATACCTATTTCTTTAGGATTTTTGTATTTCTATTCAACAATTTAAAAATTTAATTTGTAAAAATGTGATTTTCCACACTAAGCAACATACTCTCATTATAGAAAATGCCCTGCGTATGGCTTCAGTCGCAAGTAAAGCGGTCACACGCATCATACAGTACGCGTGCGGATGAGACAAAATACACTGTGACTGGAACCATACTGCGAATCGAACATTTTTTATTTGCGGCCTTCTGACCGAGTTAATACTTGTGTATTAGAGGAACTGTAGGAGCGAAACCTCCAACTGGTCCCCAGGGATAGTAATATTATGACCCTTTTAATTGCACTCAGGGTGACATCAAGATATTTTCCCAAAGTGAACAAACGGAACCGGGAGCAATCCAAAAACTGTTACTCGAATGTTTTATAGTCAATGTTTTATAGCAAAACGGATATTTTTTACAATTTTTTTTAAAATATTATAATTAAGGGTCAGCTCACACCGAGACGCGACGCGATGCGACGTGGCAAGTTACGCAGCTCGGCGCAGTTCGAAATTACTCTTCCAATGAAACGTGTATCTTCTTGAGTAGTGAATGAAGTTCAATTATGAATCGCTATCATAAAAATGCAGCGCCACGTCCCGTCGCGTTTCGGTGTGAACTGACGCTAACAGACAGCACAGAGCACACAATTTTAAGGAATAAATTCTTCTCCATAAATTAATTAGGTCGGAAAGGTTATATTATGTACCCGTAACAGAGTTCTGTAGGCTGCTAGCATCGACTGCGGAGTTGTCGGGCTCGGAGTGCGTCTGGCTGTGTTGTCTGCGAGGCGCCAGGTGGTGCGTGCTGTAGTGGCCCATGCCCACGTCGTTACCGCCCTCTGACCGCCTGTGAGCATATATGCGATTGAGCACATTAGAGTAAGTTACTGCTACAGAGTTTGCTCGAGCTATGAGCAGTGGTGCGATAACTCACGTTCGAGCGTTGAGCCCTTACGTGATAACTCACTGCTCGAGCGTTGAGCGCTTACGTTATCACTTACCGCTTGAGTGTTGAGCACTTACGCGATTACTCACTGCTCGAGCGTTGAGCACTTACGTGATCACTCACCGCTGGAGCGTTGAGCAGTTGAGCAGAGAGTAATATAATTACTCTCTGCTCGAGAATTGAGCACTTACTCGATCGTTTAGCGTTCGAGCTAACTGTTAGTTTGGTTTAAACATTCTGATAATATTGCTTAGAGTGCATTATCCGAATAATTTAATAATATGATAAAAGTTGTGTGTGCCAATACAAAATATAAATATTAGTTATATATAACAAAAAGTGCAATTTAATTTTCAATTATTATTACACATTTTTAATTGATATTAATTGATTTCTTAATATTTAAACCATTTAGATATATATTTACAGCTCTTGTTTAAGTGTAAAGATTGTTTTAATTTGTTTGTATATGTTTTAGGAAATAGAAGTTTAGTATAACTAAGTAGGTATCAAAATTAAATATTTTTACGTTATCTACTACATGATAATTTATTTTATAAATTATAAGGTATAAACTATATAGTGTCTAATGGAAAATTGTAATAGAACATTATTAGAAGAGACAAGGATTTTATTAACTGGGTAAAATAGGTTATCTCTCCATGCTATTATAACAAGTTAAAATACTTACAAATATATTGCAAAAAGAATTAGACTTTTACTTGTTTAAACAAACTATTTACAAGGCCAATAAAAATCTGTGCATATAATATAAATGCTCAAAAACACTATTCAAAACGTACATGTTCAAAGTTATATATTTACGTTATAAAATGTAGACAGTGAAAATTAAATAGTTAGAAAATTTTAAATTACAATAGTCTACAGAATAACTGTGAAATCACTGAAATGCTCAAGAGATCGTGAAGATGTTTGTAAAGATTGACAAAAATGCTCGTAAAAATAAGATTATAGACAGTAGTGTAAGTGTTAGTGTAAACCAGCGTGTCTGCTACATCAAACCAACTTTATAATTAAAACATCGACACCAATCTAATTTTAGGGCCAAATCACACTGTTCAGAGTCGCATAAACTATACTAGTTACATTTTGTATATGAATTATTAACTATAGTCTATTCGTGTTAAGAAGGTAGTGAAATTTAAAAAATAAAAAATTGACCAATTACGCATAAGCCATTCAACCAATCATAGTAAGCCATTTTGACATAATATGTAATCGTGATTTACTGAAATCTCTTGCCTTCTTAGCGCGAATAGACTATAGTTTGATATTTCAATTTGTCAAATATCTGTTTTAGCCCTATTAATAAATTTTAAATAATGTTTTAGGTGCATTAAGTGGGTATAATATTAGGTCATTACATATGAAATTGGCGTTTTGTAAAGGAGGAACATAAAGGCGATTTTTGCTTTTTGCTCTCTATGCATTTTTGCCATCTTATAGGCGTTCATTAATTCTTTTACTAAAAAAACCATTCGGACAGGAATCAATAAAATCTTTGAAGGCGCTTTGGACTGCTCCATCGTAGTTGAATTTTTTCCCTTGCAAGAAGTTATCCAAATTTCGAAAAAAATGGTAATCTGTTGGAGCAAGGTCCGGGGAGTACGGTGGATGTCTTAGACATTCCAATTTAAGCTCCTCTAATTTGGTAGCTGTTTGTTGTGAAGTGTGTGGTCTAGCGTTGTCATGAAGCAGCAGTGGCCTAGAGCGAATGACCAACCTCGGTTGTTTATCAGCTAGCTTTTCCATCATGATTTGCAGTTGTTGGCAATAGAGATCAGCCGTAATCATCTGGCCAGATTTGAAAAAGCTGTAGTGAACGACACCGGCTCTAGTCCACCAAACGCTCACAAGTAACTTTTTTTGAGTCAATTTTCGCTTGGGGCAGGCTTTGGATGGTTCGCCAGAGTTCAGCAATTGCGATGAGCGTCTCCGATTATCGTACAGGATCCACTTTTCGTCATGGGTAATGATTCGATTTAAAATCCCTTAATTATTGTGCCGGTTGAGTAATGTAACGCAGCAGTCGACGCTCGTTTGTCGGTTTGCTGCACTCAATTCATGAGGTACCCACCTTTCAAGCTTTTTCACCTTCCCAATTTGCTTCAAGTGGACTAAAACAGTTTTATGACTAACATCGCAGCCTGCAGCTAACTCGGATGTCGTTTGCCATGGATCCGCTTCCACAATAGCCTTCAATTCTTCATTATCAACTTTGGTCTCCGGCCGTCCACGGGGCTTGTTCTGCAGGTCTAAACTTCTAGAAGGAATACGTTGGAACCAAAAACGCACTGTGTTTTCTTTTGCGACAGCGCCGCCATACACATCATTAATCCTTCGAGCCGTTTCTGCAGCACTGGTGCCACGGTGGAACTTTCGTAAACAGAGTGACGCAAAGAAAAAACCAAAAGAGGAAAGAACAAATGAATTACGGTTTTCGAAACACAAATGCATGAGTAAAAAGCAGCATAAATTTAAAATTGGAATTCCTAACCAAAGAAGATATATTTGAGATCAAATTGGCCAGTACAACAAAACGC
The DNA here is from genome assembly GCA_037179445.1 of Phengaris alcon alcon. Taxonomy (NCBI): domain Eukaryota; kingdom Metazoa; phylum Arthropoda; class Insecta; order Lepidoptera; family Lycaenidae; genus Phengaris; species Phengaris alcon. Next base: position 174,649 of record JAYRCH010000044.1, on the reverse strand, counting down.
CAATTTCATATGCAAGGACCTAATAGTTTGTAACAATTTGTATAAGTAACTTAATGTCAAATTTTGTTTGCATAGTAAAATTATAACCCCACAGTGTGCTCGGGCCCTCTACACTACAAGCTAAGCCATTCGCGAGATGACTGTTGACTTACTGCTTCCACAAACGTCTCCTAACAGATGCAAGAATAACAAAAAAACAAATTAAAAACAATGATCATGATGACAAATTTATTTTTTCCCGCCAATTTTATGAATGAACGAAAAACACAGCGGCTAAACAGTTTCGCATGCTAGGCTCTAAGGCCTATTCTATTTTTTTTATATCTATTTTCCCTATTCTGTAACATGTATACCATTTTTATGAATGACGTATAGAGCGCTCGACTGGTGTTGATAGTTGATACTTACCGCCGGGCTGAGGTGTTGGTGGTCCGTCTGGTCCCCGCGGAGATGGTCCGCGGCCTCAGCGTGAGATTATCCGTGGGCATGTCGCGGATCTCTGGCAAAAACGTGTCGTCCCCGGTCGATGACACTATGTTGTAGATTAGTGATATATGAGTGACATATGAGGAATATATATATATATATATATATATATATATATATATATATATATATATATATATATATATAATTTAAATATATGGCGTCGGCTTATACCATTTGCCAGTGTCAAGTTAAAAAGGCGGGAATAGAGTTTTCGTTTCAATTTTCAACACCATATTCCTAAATCGTCAAGTCTAAAGTCTAGTCAAAGTCCAAATAAATAGTCAGTGCAGTCAATGAAACAAGTCAGTCGATTCAGTAAAGTGGTAGAAGCTTTACTGAAAGTTCCTAGGGAGTTTTGGAGGGAAACACAAAATTCGGAGGGAGACAGTCGGCACTGTGCATCGGTATTGACTACACGTAAAACCTGCTGCAAGTTAAAAAGCCAGTGGTGCTTAACATTTTTTTTCTTCTTTATAATCATTATAATATTAATTTTATAAAAATGAAGTGTGTGTGAAGTTCTTCTTTCACTGACGGTGTATTTTGTCTTGGTTGTTTACGCAATTTGGATTTTTCCTGTGCCTCCATCTCCGAGTCTGGATATCACAAACTAGGGGCTGACAGACGGGCAATGTGGAGATGCCCTCAATGTAAGCTCGCTACAGGCTCGCGATCACCAACAGTCTCCGAGTCAGGTTCTGTGACTCTTGAAATGATCATGATGGAGTTGCGGGATATGAAGACTCAGCTAAGGAAACTTCCTGAACTTTTCGAAGATGTGAAGATCATAAAAATGGAAATTACGGAGTTAAAAGCGTCATGAGAGTTTAATATTTCCAGACTTTAAGGTTTGGAAACTAAAGTTCTGGCTATCGAAAAACATGTCTCGGAATCCCAGAGGATGCAGTCCTTTTTTTCTAAAGATATTGGGCTACTCAAGAAAGACAACATCAACCGGGAGCAGTGGTCTGGCATGAATAACTTGGAAATAAAGGGCTTGCCGATGAAACACAATGAAAACTTATTTACTCTTGTTGACTCGATCGCTAAAGTTGTGAATTATCCTCTTCCAAAGACACAAATCAACTACATAGCTCGTGTTCCATCGCACAACTCGAACAATAAATCGATCATTGTTAGCTTTATTAATCGATATATCAAAGAAGAATTTATCGCCGCTACTCGAGCACGGAAACGAATAAGTTTAAGTGATATAGGGATGGGAGAGAATGATCGACTTGTCTATGTTAATGACCACCTTGTTCCTGATATGAAGAAACTGCTAACGCGAGTCAAGAAATATTCAAAGCTTAAAGGATTTCAGTATGTATGGGTTAAGTTTGGTAAAATACATGTTCGCAAAAATTACAAATCGCCCGTCTTTATCATATCAAATGCAGCGGATTTAAACAAATTAGCATAGTATGCCTCTTGCATTGTTTATCATATTATGTAGATATATTTTTAAACTCTTAATTTTACTGCTTATCCTTATGTTATTGTATTATAGTTATTCATTAGAACGTAATGCTTTATTTTTTAGCTTAATCATTACATTATTATTTTTTCATGCTTTACACATAAATCTAATACCGAACCACAAGAAAAGGTGAAAACCAAAGAAAACTGCATGCTTTGCAATCGGAGTCTCGCTTCGTCACTGTTCGTACAGTGTCGGATCACCAAAACCAGTAATGATCCAAAGATCGCTACTATATGTATTTGTCTCGTTTGTCATTAACGTCTACCTGCTTTGCCTTTGCTACTCTATGCTAACTTTGCTTGATACATTTTATAAATTTGCAACTTCGAATGTTTTTAATGCGCATTTTATCATAGGCCCAGTAAATCTGATTCTTATATTTATTAATTTTATACTCCACAAAAAGTGTGCGAGGGTTTGTATGTGACGGAATTCCTTGTTTACTGTATTATTACTGTGGGTACATTGATAACAATAATTTTATTCTATATGGAATTTTATTTTTGGCTATATAAAAAAGGAATTGTTGATTGTTGTGTAACTGGTATTCAAAAGTGGTTCTGTTTTACTTGTCATTTATCGACGTACACTGATTTAAGGAACCTCTTATACTTTGCATTTTGTAATTTTACAATTAAGTATTTAAACTTTGTTTTCTTCCATATTTTATTTGAATATTTACCGTGTATTAAGTTACAAGAACTATTGAGGGACAGACTATTGCTTTACAAGATAATTGAAATAGCTTTGCCCGTATATTTTGGAATAGCACTCGTCCGTCACTTATATGTTTTATGGTACAAACCAGGTTTGTTATAACCTTAATAATTTGTCAATATTTTTACCAATGGATGCCTATTATAATATGAATATCACAATATGTTATTATAACTACTCACCCTATTTTTTTAACAATAAAAAAGGTCAGTACTTAATTACTCAAATCACAATAATATTATTTTGCCCTACTGTAATGTTAACTGTGCGTATTATATTATATGTTTTGTGCCTTAGATTAATAATTATATTTAACATAATATGGAGGCAAATTTTTATACCTAAATTATTGCAACTTGATATTTATTTTATTATTTGTTATTGTTTTCATCACGAGTCTTATTATTACTCAGGGTATATTTTTGCAAAAATACAATTATTATGATTTTTTTAAATATTATACCTTATTATATAATGGACTCTAGATTGACCATATTCTACCAGAATGCTAGGGGCTTACGTACGAAAACAGACATGTTTAAGAGAAATGTCTGCCACAATTCATATTACATAATTTCGATTTCTGAGACCTGGCTGTTAGAGGGAATACTGGATGAGGAATTATTTGACAATAGATATGTTGTTTGGCGGCGCGACAAAAATTATTCTTTAACCAAACAATCATTGGGAGGCGGTGTCCTACTAGCGATTCGCCGTGATTTTGCCGCGGTGGGTCGTCCTGAATGGCATATCTCCGCTGAGGATCTCTGGGTGTCTATCACACTTAGTGATAGGTCTCAAGATACTATTCACCAGGGCACACTTTATCTGTGTAAGCAGAACGAGGGAAATAGCTCAGGCCTTCAGCTTGAAACGTTTTCCAATAGTCTATTCAACATAATTAATTCATTCCCAAATAATAAATTCGTAGTCTCAGGGGACTTCAATCTCCCGTTTATCAACTGGCATCCTCAGGGAATGCACTTTGCATCAGGTGGCGTGCCACTCACGAGAACTCACATAATTTTTTTGGATACCCTGGCCCAGTGTAATCTCATACAGCGCAGTCAAGTTCGTAATCATAATAATCGACTATTGGATCTAGTTTTTTTCTAATTGTGATCTGACTGTTAATGCTTGTGATGACCTCTTGGTCCCTGACAATGTACCTCACCACCGGTTTTTGTGTATTGAACTTGTACAGAGCATGGAAAGCACTTTGGAATCAAAAAAGCGACTGAAAATATTTTTATAATCGTGGTATATACCACTATTCGCTCTTCTTTAAATTTAGTTCACTGGCATGAACGTCTTAATAACAAGTGCTTAGATGATGCTGTCAAGTGTTTTTATAACATTATTTACGATCTTCGGAAAACACATATACCACATAAAATAATTTCACCGAACTGTTACGCCCCCTGGTACGACTCTGCGGTGAAAAAAGTTTTGAGAGAGAAACACAAATTTCATCGTAAATTTAAACGTTATGGTAATCACAGTGATTACCTAATTTTCTCATTACTTAGGAGCAGAGCGAAATTATTAGAGCACGCGTGCTATGAGTCTTATATAAGTAAAACTGAGAGTTCTCTTATAAATAATCCCAATCAGTTTTGGAATTTTGTGAAAGGTAGCAAAGCTTCTTCAACATTTCCTTCCTCCATGTGCTATGAAGGAGAACTAGCAACTGAAGGTGATACAATTTGTAACCTATTTCCGACATACTTTCAAGTAAACTTTCTCGATTCTAGTACCTCACCTAGTGATTTGGATTCTGAATTGCATACTATGAATAACAATTCCATTGGGGACGTCAAGATAGATTCTGATGATATACTCAAACTGTCCGTAAATTTAAATAAGGGCGCTAGGCCTGACGATATTTCCCCTGTACTGGTTGTTGAGTGCGCCACTAGCTTGGTTACGCCCCTAACTATATTATATTTAAAATCAATTAAGGAAGGATATGTACCAAGCATTTGGAAATCAGCATTTATTACACCTGTACATAAGGGCGGGGAGAAAGTCAATATTAAGAATTACAGGCCAATATCTAAGCTTTGTATTTTTGCCAAACTCTTTGAGAGCATTATACATCAACAAGTTTATACTGCACTTAAATGTTGGTTCATACCTGAACAACATGGGTTTCTTAAAAGGGCGCTCAATAACCTCAAATCTTCTTCTAACTTATGACCATGTCAGTTCGGGTATGGATTCAGGCGCACAGGTGGATTTAATATTTACGGACTTTAGCAAGGCGTTTATCGTATAGACCATTGTATCTTACTCCAGAAGTTGTCTTATACGGGTATACATGGAAATCTTCTCCGTTGGTTTTCCTCATATATTAGTAACAGATCCCAAGCAGTGCTATTAACGGCTTCATTTGTAGACGGATATTTGTACCTTCTAGTGTTCCTCTCGGAACGGAAGGCTCTCTGTTGGGGCCATTGCTATTTGCTATCTTCCTTAACGATATTACTTCTTGTTTTCACCATTCAAAATTTTTATTGTATGCTGACGACACATAAATTCTGAAAAAAAATTCCTCGTATGGCGAGTGTCGCCTCTTACAAGGATTTGAATAGGTTTTCTAACTTCTGTGTAATTAATAAATTAGACCTGAATGTATCTAAGTGTTTTGCCACTAATTTTAGTCGTAAAGTAAATTTAGTTAAGTATCCCACATACTTAACTAAATTTACTTTACGACTAAAATTAGTGGATGGATGGATGAACAGGATGGCAAGTCCCAAAGGGAGATCTCCGACCGAGCGAGGTGGTATGCTCGGTCAGGCCGATTATAAGTAATAGTATACAAAAAAATCAATATTGTCAAAGAAATTGCGGATTGTCTGAAGTACTTTTGTGAGTGTTGCGAAAACGTCACATAAAAAAGTCGTCGTGAAAAGGCAGGTGACGTCACGCGCCTGTAAGTTGCTACGAAATGTATGGTCTTATGCACAAAATTTCTGATTAATCCAAAGCTTGCGCGTTAATGTTCATATTTACTGTAGTAAAACATTTTGTATTTGATGTAAGTAAACTAATTATGTTGGTTTTTTACATAAATGTTGTAAACAAGTATTCCAACCTTTTTGTAACTTTGAAATCCTCCTAATTATAAAACTATAATATATAATTATAATCTATGCCGTGGGAGAGCCATGCTTCGGCACGAATGGGCCGGCTCGACCGGAGAAATACCACGGGCTCACAGAAAACCGGCGTGAAACAGGGCTGTGTTTCGCCGAGTGAGTGAGTTTACCGGAGGCCCAATCCCCTACCCCCCTAGAAATGCCGCAGTTGAAAAGCAATTTGTTACCCCAGGAGGGTACCAACAGCATTGGAGAATCCCTCTCTGGACGTCCATGCTCAGGAACCCCTGGAACTGAACGTGGACGTCCAGGCTGCCCCTCGTATTCTGGGGAGGGCAAAACTGCGCTCCAACCTGCTCGGGGCAAGAGCAAACACAAAAGGGCATCCCCCTCGATATTAAACATGGACTTTTGTAATATCAGGGGATTACACTCCAACCTTAATGCCGTCCATTACCACCTTGAGACGGCAAAGCCGGCTTTGCTCTTTTTAACCGAGACGCAGATATCATATCCGAGTGACACATCATACCTTTCCCACCCAGGGTATTCTCTCGAGCACTCCTTTCTGCCCAAAGCTGGAGTGTGTGTGTATATCAGAGATGATATCAGCTCTCGCCGCCTCAGCAATCTTGAGGACAGGGACCTGTCAACGTTATGGCTCCGCATAGATTGCGACGACCACCCTCGCGTCTATGCGTGCCTATATAGGTCCCATAGTGGTGACCCCGAGACGGACCGACTCTTGGAACACCTGCAAGCTGCTTCAGATTTTGTGCAGCGGCAGATCCCATCCGCAGAGATCATAATACTTGGCGACTTTAATGCCCACCACGCCGACTGGCTCAATTCCAGTAAAACTGATCATGCGGGGAGATCTGTTTGCAACTTTGCCCTTGCGAACGACTTGACACAACTGGTTACTACGCCTACGCGAATCCCAGATGTGGATGGCCAGAATCCTTCCTTGTTGGGCCTTCTGCTGACTTCAAATCCTGACGGCTACCAAATATCCGTAATCGCACCACTTGGTTCATCGGATCATTGCCTTGTTAGGAGTTCTGTGCCACTTACGACGGTGTTACGACAGCGTGCTGTAAAATACCGTCGGATGTGGCACTACAAGTCAGCAGACTGGGATGGGATGCGGTCGTTTTTTGCATCCTATCCTTGGGGGAACGTGTGCTTCTCGCCGGATGATCCCGACAACACTGCCAACTCTGTTGCCGATGTGGTGATGCAAGGGATGGAACTTTTCATTCCGTCCTCTGTAGTGCCAACTGGCGGCAGATTTCGTCCCTGGTTTGGTTCATCCCCCAAAAAAGCTTCTCGGCGGAAGCAGGAGGCTTACCTATCCTGGGCCAATGCAGTGTCTGCTCGGGATTTAAATACCAGCACATATAAAAAGGAGTACAACCTTGCCTCTAGGTCCCTCAAGAAAGAGATCACTCGGGCAAAGAAACAGCACGTCAATAGAATTGGTAAGAGACTTGAGCGCCTCCCCTCGGGAACCCGTGAATTCTGGTCTCTGGCCAAAGCTATTGAAGGAAATTTCTGCAAGCCAACCCTACCATCCCTACACGTAGGAAATGGATCGTTGGCCCAGGACGCAAAAGACAAAGCCGATCTTCTGGGCAAGCTCTTTGCGTCAAACTCGACCCTGGATGACGGGGGGCAGAAACCACCGACCATACCGCGATGCACGAACATCATGTCAGATATTCTGTTTCATCAGCGCTCAGTGCGAAAAGCCCTCCGTTCCCTTGATATCCAAAAGTCGAGTGGGCCTGACGGAATCCCTCCTATTGTGTTGAAAAAGTGTGCTCCAGAGTTGGCTCCGGTCTTGACGCGTCTTTTTCGGTTCTCCTACTCTTCTGGCATCGTCCCGGCTTCTTGGAAGACAGCCTTGGTGCACCCGATCCCCAAAAAAGGTGATCGGTCAAACCCTTTCAACTACAGAACAATCGCTATAACCTCTCTCTTCTCGAAGATAATGGAATCCATTATCAATAGCCAGCTTCTTCGATACTTGGACGGCCAGGAATTACTAAGCGACAAACAATATGGGTTCCGTAAGGGTCGCTTGGCTGGTGATCTCTTGGCGTACCTAACTCATCGTTGGGCTCAGGCAATTGAGTCGAAGGGAGAGGCATTGGCTGTTAGTTTGGACATTGCGAAGGCCTTTGATCGGGTTTGGCATAAAGCGCTGCTATCAAAGCTTCCATCATACGGGCTACCCGAGAAATTATGTAAGTGGGTCACTAGTTTCTTAGCAGATAGAAGCATAAAGGTCGTAGTTGACGGCGAATGCTCGGAAACTCAGTCTGTTGATGCTGGTGTCCCTCAGGGCTGTGTGCTATCGCCTACCCTATTCATACTGCATATCAATGACATGTTGCGGACCAACGGCATTCATTGCTATGCGGATGATAGTACAGGTGATGCTGTATATACCGGCTCCCCCAATATTTCTCGGCTAAATGTCATTGAGAGTCGAAACGAACTTGTGTCTAAAATAGAGAATTCATTGGAGAAAGTCTCTGAATGGGGTAGACGTAACTTAGTCCAATTCAACCCCACCAAGACAAGTCTGCGCGTTCACCACTAAAAAGTCTCCAATGGTCGTATATCCTCGTTTCGAGGGCACATCTTTAACCATCTCCCCTAGCATTGAGATACTTGGCGTCAACATATCGAGCGAAGTCCAGTTCCGATATCATCTAGAGGGTAAGGCCAAGTTAGCCTCGAAGAAGCTTGGTGTTCTTAACAGAGCGAGACAGTACTTCAGTCCGGACCAACGCCTATAACTCTACAAGGCGCAGGTTCGGCCTCATATGGAATATTGTTATCATCTCTGGGCAGGGGCGCCAAAATACCAACTGCTCCCTCTGGATCGTATCCAACGAAGGGCCGCTCGAATTGTTGACTGCCATAGTGTTTCAAACAGCCTGGACCCCTTGGAATTACGCCGAGATGTAGCTTCACTCTGCGTCCTCTATCGGTTGTACCACGAGGAGTGCTCTGAGGAATTGTTCGGAATCATACCACCTGCAACTTTTCGCCATCGTCCCACGCGAAAAACACACCATTCTCATCACCTTGATGAGTGGCAGTCTTCCACCGTGCGCTTTTCGCGTAACTTTCTGCCGCGCACTGTAAAACTCTGGAACGAACTGTCACCAGCAGTATTTCCGGACCTATACGACCTGCAAACCTTCAAGAAGAGAGCGCATTCCCTCTTAAAAGGCCGGCAACGCACCTGCAGCACTTCTGATGTTGCGAGTGTCCATGGGCGACGGTAGTTGCTTACCATCATGTGGCCCGTTTGCTCGTTTGCCCCCTTATTTAATTAAAAAAAAAAACGTCTTTTTACTTTTATCATGTTGTAATACCCTAATTAATTCTGAATAAAAAAAATACACGTAGGCAAATACCCAATTACCTTTCTTATCATCACTAGGTTCAGTCCGGTTGCTATCCGACGACCGCTGGCGAGCAGGGGTGGGTGCGGAGGGCCTTACAACAGTCGCGTTTAGTTCAGGCCCTGCTATACTACCGCCTGATGATGACGACACAGAGTCCACCTCCCCCTCCTTCTCTGCTCCGACTTCTGGTCCCGATTGTGGCAGTTCGTCCTATAGAAAGATTTTGTATTAAAATGCAAGTATAAAGAGCGGTCACTTGAGCTTTAGAACTAACATCAAGCGTGATATTAAAAGACATAGATGTTAAATAAAACAACACAGCACACGACACAAAATATGAAATGATCCTGCAGATGAAATAAAATTATTTTGTAAAACTTGCTATATATTTTTAAATATGCAAATAACTTTAGTTCACCTTTCAATGAAAAAAATAACAAAATGGTGCTGTCTTTCACGACACTAGACAAACGGAAATAAAATTCAATTTTAGAAATACATTCTACTATTCGCTGCCAATTGTAATCCTGGATTTGCCACATTTTATTGATATATAGCGTCTTAAAAGTCGGTATTTCAGTAAAGTTTCAAAAGTAATTAAAAGCCGGGAAATCCGATAGAGAGCTGAAGTGAAGATTGCTTGCTTCTAATTGTAAGTTGGAAATTAATCGGCGGTGGACTTCATTTGAGTTTCGCGGTCTTTGGTCGCTGTTATTAGAAATATTACAAATCACCAAGGATCATCACTCGAAATATTTTACCGCAGGGGTTCAGACATCATAACATCATTTCGATTTCTGAACCCAAATTAAAATACGTAATGTCTTGGATATACAACAAATTAACACTTTCTAGGGGTGTGCGAACTTTGCAACTTCTTTGTTCTCAACTGGTTCAATGATTCAGGTCACAGTGACAGATTAATGGCGTCATTACTGTGACATCATTTGTTGTAACAATAGTACTTCAGAAATATTGTCAATTTCTAGTCCTACTACTGTTATAAATGTGAAAGTTGGTGTGGATTACAGGATGTTTGTTACACTTTCACGCAAAAACTACTCAACGGATTTCGATGAAATTCGGTGTGGTAGTAGATTAGGCTCTGGATTAAAACAAAGATTACTTTTTTCCGAAAAAGTAGAGTACTCCCGTGGACACCCGATACTATATTAACGCGGGCGGAGCTGCGGAAAAAACCTAGTAATCAATAAAACATGGCACGGGGTGGGAGTGCTTACTTCGGAGGGCTGCGAGGCCTCGTCCTCCTCCTGCACCGGGCGCACCGCGAACCGCGCGGCGCCCGTGTCGCTGTCTGACAGCACCTGCCGCGTCCACACGTTAGCACACAGAGCCGTGCCGTTCGGAGCTCACGTTTCAAATCTGACAGTTATGACAGCTTGTTTTTTTTATATTTTTTTGCAATGACACATGGTGCAGTGTGTTTTGCCTTAAAGATTTATTTTTTCAAGTTCAAAATTAAAATAATCGAACATAATACACCATATTTAGTATAGAATTTATTAATATAGTTAATTAAAATTTTATTGTAATAATTTTATGATTCTCCGAAAAGCATGCCATAAAAATGACGTATAAGCGAGTATTTTCAGAACATCTTTATTTTTTTTCATTTAGAATAAGGCTACGTTCCCGCGAGAGTTTTTTAGTAGTAACGACAGAAAAAACAGCACTGTAAATAGAACTCCGCGTTAATACAATAGAGCTAAAATCGAACTGTCAAGTGTTGAGTTGGAGTTTTGCCGGGGAATTCAATGGGTGACGTTGTGGTTTTTGTATTTCATTCATAAATTATTAAAATTTCATAAATATTCGTTAACGTGCACAAGTGTGGGCAAGTGGTACAACTTTTAAAACGTGCTATTTTGTGTCCCTCTAAAACATCCTAGGAACTTTCAGTAAAGCTTCTACCACTTTACTGAATCGCCTGACATAACACATTGACTGCACTGACTATTTATTTGGAATTTGATTAGATTTTAGACTTGACGATTTAGGAATACGGTTGAAAATTGAAACGAAAATTCTATTTCCCGCCTTTTTAACTTGACACTGGGAAATGGTTTTAAGCCGACGCCATATATTTAAATAATAAAAAAAAAGTGTCGAGTTGTCAAATCTGACATTTGACATTATTTACCTACAGTGCTGTATTTTCTGTCGCGACCACAAAAAACTCTCGTGGGATTGTAGGCTTAGCCAATATGAGTTCTGATAATTCTGTATATGGAACATAAAACACCATGAGAACTATCCAACTAAGGATCATCGAAAATGTTGATGTTACATGCTCGAGAAGCAAACAAATGTCAAAATTAGCTTATTGCCTTAGATCGAATACAATCTCTGAACATCATTAAATAAATCTAGAACATTAGATTATTATACATTCAGCCGGTATTATAGAAATAGTATAATATCAAATGACATAGTGGGAATGGTGGTGACTGGTGGTAGCCCCAAAGGGGGATCACCGACCGATCGGGTGGTATGCTCGGTCAGACCAAAGCCCCAGTGTACTACTTTTCAGATGTTGTACATATAGAGGGTTAAGTCGACGTTGGCATAAAACTATAAAAAATAAAAAATAAAAATAATTGAAAAAAATGTAGAAGAGACAAAAAAATTGTATTTTTTTTAAAAACATTAAAGTAGTTTTAGGCTCGGGATTAAAACAAAGGTTACTTTTATCCCGCAAAAGTACAGTATTTTCTTAGGTTACTTTATTTACTCGAGCGGAGCCGCGGGCAAAAGCTAGTCACAATATAATATCTTGATACTTGTGTTTTATATTTTTTCAGAACTTGTATTTGATCTAATGCCAGATTTAGTGCTCATAGATATATTATATTGGAACACAAGGAACCCATATGTACATACCATAACCGAAAAATGTTAAAGAAATATAATAGCAACATCAACTTAACATTCCAACATTGAAAAGTTAAAAAATGTACTTCAACATTATTATTAAATGTTGATTTGTTTATTGAACAACTTATATCAATTGAGTTTAGAAATATTTTTCTAATTTAGCAATATAATTAAGCTAACTAGGCATATAAAGAGAATATTAGGTCTTTATCTATGAAATTGCCGTTTTGTATGAAAAAATTTAAACTAATTTTTTCATGTCTTTTTTATTTGTATTAATCGAAGTAATCGCCCATGCAATCAATGCATCTTTGCCAACGCAGTGGCAGTTTATTGATGCCCTTCTTAAAGAAATCAGCTGGACGGGAGGCAACAAATTCTTCAAGAAGTTATCCAAATTATGGAAAGTAGTAATCTGTAGGTGCAAGGTCTGGTGAGTAGGGTGGATGACGGAGAGCTTCCAACCCCAGTTCTTGCAACTTGGAGACCGTCTGCTGTACAATATGAGGTCGCGCGTTGTCGTGCAGGAGCAGCGGAGACGAGCGATTGACCAATGCTGGTTGGAGATGTGCCAGCTTCTCCATCATTGTGTTCAGTTCTTCACAGTACACATCTGCAGTAATGGTCACCCCGTTTGGTAAGAAGCTGTGATGAATCACACCGGCGCTAGACCACCAAACAGTGACCATCACTTTTCTAGGGGTAAGTTTTCGTTTAGGGCATTGTTTAGGTGCTGAACCAGGATCCAACCAACTCGCTGAGCGCTTGCGGTTATCAAACAGAATCCATTTTTCATCGCAGGTAACAATGCGGTTCAAAATTCATTAATTTGTGTGTCTGTTGAGCAGTGCAAGGCACGTCTCGACGGGTACTTCGCGCTGGCGATCATTGAGATCGTGGGGCACCCATTTGTCAAGCTTTTTTACCTTGCCAATTTGACGAAAATGGACCAATATTGTTTTGACGCTAACGTCGAAAGCTGCTGATAATTCAGCCGTAGATTGTGTATCATCAGCTTCCACAATCGCCTTTAATTCGTCATTGTCGACCAAAGTCTTCGGACGACCGCAAGGTTCATTTTTTCAGGTCGAAATTTCCAGAACGGAAGCGAGCAAACCGATAACAGGTGGTGCGTTGGTTTGTAGTGTTAGCTCCGTAAACGTCGTTGATGTTGCGTGCCGCTTGTGCCGCGTTGCTGCCACGACGGTACTTATATTCTATAATTACTCGAATTTTTAACGTATCCATGATGGCGAAAAAGATTGAAATGCGATGAAATTGTAACACTAATCAATAAACAAATGACTACTTTAAAAAAAAGAATTCCACGTATTTAAAATAAAATTAATTTGAAATTAGAATTCTTAGCCAAACAAAAATTATTTTGATTTGAAATGGCCAATACCGCAGAACGGCAATTTCATAGGTAAAGACCTATTAGTAAAAATATATTTGGATTTTTAGATCAAACAACCCTCTTTGTGTTTGCAATGAACTTAAGAGGTGAAAGTGTAATTATTTATTAAAAAAATCTTTAAAATTTAAAGAAACGTAAATGAATGAGTGAACACAATTAGAATGTATTTATGAAGTTTTTAACCCTAAATCGGGTAAAAAAAGTGTTAAAAAGCTCACAGGCGAAAATTTTACTCGACAAGCCAAATTGACCACATTTTATAGTATTGTGGCGGACGGCGGTAATTTCTGTGTCCATGTTTTTTTATTGAGTTTGTTAAGCTTTAGAGCTTTTTGTTTATTTTTCATCGAATATTGACCGAGTTAAAATAAATTTTCCCAACGGGAAATCATTGCCTAGTTCTGTACAACACAAATATAAATCAGCCTTTAACGGCAAATTTTTACGAGGCCGTGGTATTACTCCGATCGAACCGGCCACATAACTACCCCACGGTATGCGTTCATTAAAAATCTCTTCTTTTACGACACTTTCTTTTACGTCACTCAAATAGTGAAATATGACGTCACTCAATAGAAGTTCAATCACGTTCATACAGTATAAAACTTCGTTTATATGACGCTATTTACTGCAATAAAATACTATGACGTCACGTACCTCAGACCTATCGCTGGCGGTCCTCAACCTGGCAGGCCCCGCAGTGAAGGTGGGCGGCGGGGGGCCCAGCGTGTCCGTGGACCCCCTGTTCACGAGCGACGGGTGGGTCGCCATGAACCGATGGATCACGGCGAGGTGATTCATGGTCTGTTCAGCCACGTCCTCCAACTTGCGTAACCTAAACTCTACGCTCTGAAAAGGGTGAAGTTCACTGAGCTCTTTTTGGGTTCCGTCATACTTAAGGAAGCCTTTTAGTTTCGCTCTGTCCGTCCGTCTGTCTGTTTGTCTCTCAGTCCACTCTTCTAGCTTCTGATATTATGAATATAAATTGATGAAATTTGGTAGTTATGTAATGTGTGTAGATCTCGGTTTTGGCATAAAATAATTATTTTTATTTTTATTTTAAGGGTGACCTATTCAACGATACCCCAATTTATGGGGTATCGTTGAATAGGTCTTTTGTAATAAAGGCAAGGTTTTATACATGGCTTTTTTACAAAGTCAACCATTTACGAGTCATCAGCCTCCAAAGTGGTTTATAAGTTGTCCCCGAACCCGAAAACGTTGTAACCCGAAACGTCGGAATAAAAAGAAAAGTGAACCGCGATAAAATCCATGTTTGAATTTACCACAAATATAACCTAAAGATTAAAATACAATAAAAATACAGTACAATTTTTGAGTAATTAAACTAGTAAGACCCTTCAATAGCGTGCTAGCGTGAGTGAGAGTTTGTGAGTAGTTTGTATATCACCACCTACTGTGATTTTACATTTTATTCTTACTCATAACTTTTATACCCGGCGTAATTCACCAAAAGGCAGTGTCGCTGACATCAAATATGGTTTAAAGTCAACGCATTGGCAATCATTTTACTGCTGGTGAGTCTGGGTTTTTCTAGTATGAATATTGGACCATGCAACCTTCATGTAGTAAGGCTGGGGCTATAATGTCCTGAATCTGTAGGGCCGAGGAAAATTCAGAGCACTAAAAAAAGATCTCTGCGCTAATACAATAGAACTGAAAATCGAACACAAAAGTGTCGAGTCAAATGTCAATGTCATATATAACAGCTTGACACTCGACACTTAGATTTTAAACTCTTATTGTATTAGCGCAGAGTTCTGTTTTCAGTGCTCTGAATTTTCCTGAGCCCGCCGGATTCCGGGTCATATAGTCTCAGCCTAAGAAAAATGCCTCACCTGCATAGATTGTATTTGACAGTTGGCTTTTTGGTTCAAGTCTTCCATTTTGGTCGTTATATTTTCTACTCTATCTGTCGTATTCCTCACTCTTTCCTCTATTGAATTTGATAACTTTACTTCCTGAAATAAAATTGAATTTACTATTTGTGCCATAGACATAGATTATATAATATCATAATCAGTGGAAGAGACATGCTTCTGTACTAATAGGCCGGCTCGCCTTCCTAATATTAATATTATAAATAATATTCAAAGAAAATAGTTAACTGAATCATTTCTGTTTTGCCACGTGAGTCGATTATATCTTTGGTACATAAAAGCGCCCTTCACACGTGAAGTTCGGACCGCGGGAAACAGCGCCCGCCGTTCCAACCCTCACTCCGAAACGAGCATGTAGACGCGCGGGGCTGACAGTCCGATCTGGCATGTCGATGCAAACGCATTTTCCACAGCTT
Organism: Phengaris alcon alcon; assembly: GCA_037179445.1. Taxonomy (NCBI): domain Eukaryota; kingdom Metazoa; phylum Arthropoda; class Insecta; order Lepidoptera; family Lycaenidae; genus Phengaris; species Phengaris alcon. Next base: position 158,802 of record JAYRCH010000044.1, on the reverse strand, counting down.
TATCCGGGAACGCAAAATAAAACATGTCGGTCTGAAGCGTCAACTTACTTTTGACAGAAATACTTTTAAAATTTATAGATAACGTTACACGCACTAGTTCAAGCTGCAGTCTAAACCGATACTCGGGTATTGAAAATGCCAATGGGCGGCGGTAATCATTCATGAGATTAGCCTGTATAAATTATATTGTCAAAAAACAGCCTCCATGGTCCAGTGCTTTTGGTTGCTTGCTTGGATCTCGACTCGGAGGTCGTGGGTTCGATTCCCATTTCCCCCTCGTTGGAATAACAACAAATGTTGTTTCCAAGTCTGGTTAGGACAATGCAGGCTGATCACCTGATTGTCAGACAAGAAAGAAAAAAGTCGGCCCTGCGCCTAATCTCTCACCAGTCGTGTTGGTTAAATACATCCCACTGGGTTATGAGAGTATTAGAAGAGAGAGAGCTCTTGTGTACTGCGCACACATTTGGGCACTATAAAAAACTCCAGCGTAGCCGGGCTCCGAAATCCGGTGTGGGAGCTATTATTGTCCAAAAAATATTACCTGTTCCCTGAAGTAACCCTCGACGCACTCCTCCTCGAAGTCATACAGCCTCTCAATTTCCTCCTTCTCCAGGAATAACTTCAGCCCATTGTCATACTGGAAGCGTTTGTGCGAGACGTTTTTCGTCACCCACTTACAAGTGGCGTATATGTGACAGAATATGATGAGGGGTGGCGGTAGTACCGGTTTTTGCTCGTACTCCATCACCACCGTGAACCTTTGGAACATCCATACCTGGGGATCGGAAAGGTCAAATAACGTATAAAAATCACATAAAATTCCTTTATATTTTTAAAGATTCGAGCATTTGTACAAACAAAATTATTATAATATAAATTATATTAGAGTGTTTTGAGCATTTTCCCGATAAAAAGTTATAATAAGAATTATGTTTGAGCATTTTCATGATTAAACTCAAACTTATATTGAAGAAATGTGAGCTTCTGCTCAACGGAATAAATTACTTTTCTCCAAAGCTAATATTTTATACGGCAACATACTATGAGAGTACAGAATAACTATTGCTATTAGCAAGCTATCTTAGAACAAAATTTTAATCACGGTTTGAGCGATACGCGGACTAGATATTAAGTATTATCAGGTCAGTGATTAAAATTCACAATAACCAATAACCATGTTCATTTATCTAGTGCAATATCGCTTAAAGTACCAATTTCACCAACGCCTGCTGTTCACAGCGCGACGACACGCGGCGCTGCATATATAAGATAGCTATACAAAATTGAACTTCATTCCCTACACAAAAAGATACACGATTCATATGACAGCAGTCATACACAGCATGCGTAGTGTAGCGCGGTGCACCTGACATTCGAACTCTTAGGGTCGAGCCACACGGTCCGGCGTCGCACCGCACCGCATTACTCCGCACCGTACTGGCGTTCACAAGAGCGTCGTCGCAATGTTCTTACAACGCCGCTGCGGCACCGCAACAGGGTTGGCTTTCGGGCTAGGTTGCACCGCTGTTGTTTGTACGGTGCCTCCGTAGCAACAGCGGTGCTCCTGCGGCGCCGCACTGCTTCGTTCCCAGGTCCGTTGCACCTGCAGTGCGGCGCCGGAGCGGAGCCTGGCGCGCCGTGTGGCATACCATACATTTTTATATCTAGGAAACCGTTGCGGCACCGCTGAATCGCCGCGTCGCACAGTGGTTCAAGCGCGGAATTAATTCAATTTTGAGGTGGTCGACTGAAGTCAAAACTCTTATTTTATATCTATAAAAAACACTATATATAACCCTAGTCTAACAGATTTCGAGTATATTTTTTTTTTATAAAAATATTAGACCACTAGTCATACAGCTGAACACGTACAAAATAAGCGTTCAAACAACTCGTGCCTCGCAGACGGTACCCCTAAAAAAGCAGCCACTTGTTCAGAAATTTCTGTTTACAGTTTTAAATGAGAATATATATATTGTTATTGTAAATGAAATAATATTTGTCATTTCTATGAAATTACCTAAAAACTTTTGAGCTTTACGCAATTGATAATTTTTTCGCCTAAATATAACTTTGAATTGACTATAGATTTTTGCCCAAGGGCCCTCGGGTTCTACTATAGTAATAAAGATAAGATAACTATCTGAAATCATTAATTTATTAATCTTAGCTGCAAATATGTGCAACTTTTAAATAATACTCAATTAAGTAAATAGCAAATTTTTTGAAAAAAATATCAACATGCTAATTTGATGTTATTGAGGCTATTAATTTGCTGTATGTAAGTATTAGCTGAACCATACAGACGTTGTTCTGTTTTCACTATAAACGTGAATAAATAATAACTATACCTACTGCCTACACCTACTAGGTAGAAGTATAGTACGTGTACCTACACAATACACATACTATCTACATCTACATCTACAACCTACACCCACGCCTACACCTACCCATACAACCTACAGCTGATAAGATAAATAGTTATCGTAAAGTGATAGTTGAAGTAGGTACTAATATCGCTATTAGTATATACTTCAATAACTTCTGTGATTTCTTTTAAACATTAAATTGTACTGGTCTGCAAAATCCTGTACAAGATGGGATTTTATTATTCCAATAGACTATGGAGTCAGTATTATAATTTATTTTGGGACAAAGGTCAGTATAGGTTACGTGGAAGTAGGAAGTGTACGCGTAAATTTAAGGACGTGATGAATATGATGTTTACTTCTTCAGATCCCTATATTATATATTAATAGTTTTAGAGCGGAAATCCTCAAAAAAGACTTACCGTTAAATGACGATATATAACTACTCATTAACACATTTATTCTAATTTATTGCTATTACACCTATAGGAGATTTCAGCACAAAATTTTCTGTTTATAAATAATTTTTAATATATTTTTTATTTTTATTTAATGTTAATAAAAACAATATATACAATAAACATACGTATACCTTCATTTAAACACCAAAAAACAATTAATTCCGCCGCCCCATACAACTTGAACCACTGTGCGCCGGCCTTAGGCTTACAAAGTTACAAAGAAACGTATATCTTCTCGTGTCATGCATAAAGTTCAAATTTGAACAGCTATCTTAAAAAATCGTTTCGGTATAAATTTACCCTTAGTGTTAATCGTTTATCTAGTAGTAGTTTTTGCACGTTTTGTCTCTGTCGCTCGCGTAAGTAGAAACAAAACTTCCGAATAAGCTATCCGACACTTATTAGAAGATTGTGAAACTGGTCCTGTCTGAAACTGAAAAGTCATGATATTAACATGACTTATTTTTCATTAATAGCAAGAACAAGATAGCATGATATTTAGTCAACAATTAACTTGAACAGACTAGGCATTGGTGAAATTGACACTAAGGCTGGAAAGCGAAATTCAGTTCATATGTTGAAATGTAAATTTTATATATTCTGAGTAAGAAAATTCTACAACAATAGTTTAAACACTACTTAAAAAATCTTTATGTACAATGGTAAACTTGTAAAATGTTCGAACCTTCAAAATCACTTGCTATTCATATTTGAAGTCCAATTTACGTAATAGTTTTTGTTAAACATGCAGCTGGATTCCAGTGTCAGCGCAACAAACATATTACGTAAATTGGTCTCCTGTTTTGTGTTCGATAAATCGCTAGATAACATCCAAAGCTCATAAGTCAGCCAAATACACACCAATGTTGTTCCAAATTTCACAATAGGAGTGAAGCTGACCAAATCTAAATTTGCATACAAATTGAATATGCGCGGTCTACGCTCATTTCAAAATTGTACAGTAAAACCTCGTTGCTAATGGCTGTCGGTAATCTTAGTTTTTTTTTCTATCGAAATAATAGACGATGTATGAAAAGCAACGATTGTCGAAAGACATTGAGTTCGTGGTCGTACTGTACCTCCATATATCGACGAAACGGACACTTTATTGACTTTAAAAAGGTATGACTCGTTTAATGAAGATAGGGATCGAGACAAAAGAAAGTCGATATATAAACAATTGATCATAATATGTGGTTTTCATCTGCCTTTATTTTAACGAGTTATATTTTACTATATTGATTGTTTAGCTTGTGTAATTTCGGTAGCTCAATTCACACAATTCACACAATTTTAAAATAAGCGTAGACCGTATAAAACGTAGTTATAACAAAACAGGTAAAGAATAAAACTTAAAAGAAAAATAAAAAGCAGAAGGAAACCTGGTGCGAGACTTCATTGACTTCGTTAAATATATTATTAAAGACGGCAATGAGCAGGTTTATGAGCAATATGTTGGCGACGAGCAGGTAGACCGTCATAGCCACGGGCGTGATCCAGCGGCCGGTCACGCAGGGCACCCCGCCCAGCTCCAGCCCGCACTGCGGGGCGATGTCCGGCGCGAACACCTCGCCGTACAGCATGAAGTACGGTTGAAAGAATATCTACAAACAACGGGTGGTTGTTTTCATAACTCAAAAACATAACTGAAGTAAGAAAAACGTAGGAAATAAAACTAAATACGTAATAAAAATGATTCCGCAAATAATACAAAATAATATGTGACCGTAAAGTGATAAGAGTGCCGCAAGTAACTAAAATAACTAAACTAATATGGCTAAAATAAAAAAAAAACTAATATGGCTTAAATACGTCATCTATATACCTAATATACTATCAAATCTACCAATCTCGCAACAGGCTGGAAATAAAAATACGTGTATCGAGAAAGTGCTCATGCTGTACTTTCGAGCATTTCTATGATAAATGTACAAAATATCTATGAGCATTGAATTACTTATTGTTTCATAAACGATTGTCACTTCAAAAGCTATTTGAGCACTCTCTTACTTGGGCTCTTACGTATTAAACAGACATTGAAATAATGCGTAAATTATTAAATAACACATTTAAAAGAAAATACAAATTCTACAAAATATATGCTCATGCAAATAATGCTCGTCTCGCAAATGCTCAAAAGTTCGAGCACATTCCCGATCAACACTGCAAAATAAAACTACGAACAACATCAACTACATTCCGACCGCCGCGAACCTGGTGCGACACGCCGTTGACTTCAATAAAGATGTTGTTAAACACGGCTATGAGCAGATTAACGAGCAATATGTTCGCAATGAGCAGGTATATGCTCATGACGACGGGGGGCACCCAGTGGCCCACGCGGCACTCCTCCAGGCCGGGCAGGCCGCACGGCGGGGCCATTTGCTCCGCGAACACCTCCCCGTACAACATGAAGTACGGTTGGAAGAAGACCTGCAAGGGTTAGTGGTTAGCCATCGATATTTAGCAGGTTCGTGATATACATCTTGTGACGAAATCCAACATCAATGACTGGACCTCGCTCACGCAGACCAGTGCAATGGTGGCGTCACTTGTAATTTATGCAGCTAAGTGGAAACTCGTCCAAAAGATATCAGGTGGTATCATCAGCAATTTTAAATACAAACAAAAAGTCTGGCGGCGCCACCGCAGTGAATAGTGAGCGAGTTATTAGTTGTTAAGTACACAGTATCTATGGACGCTTCCACACCACGTCAATCTGGTCCTGTACTAAGATCCGTAAAACTTGTATCACAGGCACTAGACTACGGAAATATATTTAATACTTTTATATTATACACATATTTAAGATTTTTATTCTACCATACATATATTTAACACACATTCAATACCCAGGAACTTTTTGTCCCTTCGGTGGGATTCGAACCCGCGACCTCCGGCTTAAGCGCCAACGCACTAACCACTGAGCCACAGAGGTCGTCGACCGTCGACATTGACGTCATTATGTTGGTTTCTCATATATCACCTTGTTGCAACAGAAAGTCCATAGCTTCAAAGACTTTATGGGCTTAAAATAATATTTATAAAATAAGATAATATTTAAAAATGGGCTAAAAAATGAACCATGTTTTTAGAAGTTCTCTCATAATATCAAATCTCAATACAATGAAAATTGGTTCGTAAATTACATATTGTAATTTTCTCCCAACTAAAAAAATAAATAACATATTACATATACAATATATTATTAAAATATTATCAGTATTCTTTAATGAAATCAGATATTGTATTTAATTACATTCTTATAACTAAACCTGAACGAAACGACACTCGGAACTTCAGCCTTATCTAGTTTCACAAAGCGAGGCACTTTCAAACGAAATTTATTCGAAACAATGCAAATAAAGCATTCGAGTTTTTAATATTTCCTTCCCGTACCAATAGCGGGATTGTTTGAATAGAAATAAACATAATAAAAAGTTTGTGTGGAATAGAACGAAGTTACCCTGATACAAGCTCTGTGATCTTTGTTTGTGGTGTCGTCTGATTATTTTCATTGTTAATTAATTGGTTCTATGAAAAAGTAGCTTCATCTTTGGTGTTTCAAGTCAAAGAGATAACAATACTTATTAATTTAATAGGCACGACTTTTACAAACAAATGAAAAATAATAATATAATTTTTAATATGTAAATAATAATAATAATATCATTGGACGCTTCACACCACGTCAATCTGGCCAAGTGCTAAGTACCCGAAGAATTTGTGTTACGGGGACCAGAAAACGGGAAGTATATTTAATACTATACATATATTTAAGATTTTTATTATTTACCGACTTATTTTATACACATATTTAACACACATCCATGACCCAGGAACCCACGTCCTCCGGCTTCAGCGCCGACGCACCAACCACTGAGCCACACAGGCCGTCCAAATCAGTTAAGGCTCTTTCACGATCTTCTAATAAATGTCGTGTGATAGTTTAGCCGGAAATTTTGTCGCTGGTTACTTTATATTAAGCGACAGAGAAAAAAACTCGCAAAAAAGCTATCTGACACTTATCAGTAGAATGTGGAAAAGGCCCTTAACCACTTTTACACACCAATTTTTTAGAGATGTTAAGTAATAAGTACTCGTAATATTTAAAATGTTTGATATTTTCAAAGACTTATTTTTATTAGTTATTGTTTTAAGGCTATGCTCGAGTTATACGACCACATTACATATTATCTGAAAATAAGTTTAGTTAAATAGAAAATTAGTTAGTATTGTATTCTTATGATCTACAAAAGACACTGGTTGTTTAAGTTCTAGGGAAAAAATCTACAAAAGCTTAGATTAGACGTCGTCACTTTTTCGACAAAAATTTTGATCCATATCGGCTGAATACTGATATGGTCCTTAAGTAGGCTTGTTGACTGTTTTTTTGGCTTTAATAGTAGGTACTCTAAAATATGAGTGAATTCTACGAAGAAAAAGTATATCAAGTGATATACAATATTTCTGAATATATAAGGTATAAACAAAATTATATAGCGATCTCTAAGGCGCTGAGATAGCGCTCACAGAAACAGGTGATTTAAAGATCCAGCAAGAGACTTTGCATAAATAACTTCAATACATCAGCTGTGTTAGGTCAATGACCTTTACAGCGCCGTAAAGAGATATATTTTTTAATTTTTTTTGTTATTTTTCTGCCTAAACGCCTTGACATAAGCAGTAGATCACGAAACAAAATATTTTACATGTAGTCAAAACACACCCCTGACTACATGTAAAATATTAAGTGGCACTCAGCTCGCATGCTGTCGTCATTCTGCCAAGCAAGGACAGCCTGACAACCTGTGATTTATGGCGCCTTAACTTTAAGTAGTGCTTAAGAATTAAATCTGTTAGTCTTTTAACTATCATTTACTACTAGGACGTACCTCTCTAATGAGGTACCAGCTGGCCTCCTCGTCCGGGTGGAGTATGGCCTGGCGCGCCACGCCGAAGCTCATGAGTACCACCAGCAACAGCACCACGAAGTAGATCATGTTCTTCACCATCTTACCCATCATGGTTACCAGCGGACCTGGGATAATGAGCAGAGCTCAAGATTGGTACCGGTTATTTTGTAATCAGGCTCCGAGGGTTGATGATAAAATGTCTCTGTTAGGAATAATCGCCTAATAAGTAACAAATGATTTATCCTGAAGTTTAGTCTCTGTCGCTCAGTATAAAGTAAGCAGCGACAAAACTTCCGGATAAGCTATTCGAAACTTAGTAGAAGATTGCGAAACAGATCCTTAATGTTAGATAATTTATAAGCGTCATGACCGATTATGAATGAAATTCTAATGACTATTTACTTTTTTGTGCAGCAACACATCTAGTATTGCTCCTTAGTCTGTAGTGTAAAAATAAATGAAACTACAATTGTCGACTTATTCGCTGTTCCACTTTATTCACTGTTTCACTTTTTCACCCTGGATACACACTTATTTAATACTTATTTTGATACACAGTCACTCTGTAATTATTGCAGCACTTTTACACTTTAAAATCAAACACTTTTTCCAATTACTTCGAGAGATCTGTCGATAGAGTAATTATCCCGTTCGCTGTCGAGCACGGCCTTTTATAGTTCCTCCATAATCGGTTGAGTGTTTGATAAACGGATATAAGACATTGGCGCCATTTTAAATTCCACTGAAACTCACCATAAAAATCGGTACTCTATTAAAAATAGCGCAAAACAATAAAGTATGATTTATAAGACGAATACTTTAAATAGTTGCACATTTTTACTAAATGTATTTTTATTCTTAATCATGAATAACAAATCGTCTGGCATTTCCCGCTGACTTATAAATCGAATAGACAATCCACAATTTCCTTATGGTAAAAATCACTTTTGAAATAATTAAAATGAATGTATCATTTTCTAAAATAACAATTTAACATTTATTTTAAACCGATATCAAATTATTAATTCACAAATTTTGACTTAAAATGTTGATTTAATTATAATAAAAACAAATGTCAGCTGTCAGAACAAGAAATCAATTCTTATTAAGCTAACATTCGTCCATCCTCGAATGTTCATCCACAAATGTCGCGTCCTCGCGAACATAATAATTAATTATCATACCTTAAATACCAATTAACATGATGAGCAACTTGAAATAACATGGTCGTATTAATGTGTGCACCTTGTACTTTCTTCGTCATAGTAATATTATGTACACTTTGCACATACTAGGTCGTAACAATGTGTGCGCCTTGCGCCAGTGCACTTTGCTTCATTTTGCTTATAAAACACATTTTGTAGTGAACTTTTCACTACTTATCTACTCAGAAAACTTTAGCTACTATAATAAATAATATTGTCCAAACATTAGCAATAACAAATTCATAAGTTTTAAAAAATAAAATCAATAAAATATATAATAATAAAATTCATTGAAATATTAGAAAAATATGTTGTAAGCGAATGTACTGTACACTTTGTACTACTAGTACTATAACAAAAAAAATAATGTTGTACTCTTTGTACATCAAAAGCAATTTATTACATAATAATATTTATTGATTAGACATAATATATTTATTTTATCTTTAAACAATCACGTCACCTTTTAAAGACATAAAAAATAATAATAATTATAATAAACACTGCATTCTGGTAACATTAATGCCACTTTGCATTCTAGTCAAATTGAATCTGATACAATCAATATTAATAATCAATATACTTATATAAACATTTTTTTTTTAATAACAATGCATTTTCAATATTATTAATATGAAACAAAGTACATTAAATAAGTAAAAAAAAATAAACCAATAAATAAGCTTAACTATTTATTTAATATTTATGACTGATTTATTTTACATACGTAATAAGACAAAATTAAAAGTGTATTAATCATCATCATCACTTGCCGAATCAATATCTTTATTAAAACAAAGCCAAGGATATATTTTGTCAATAGAAAATATGCCCCTATATTCCCTTATAGAAAATATGTCCCTTTTTTTGTAATAGGAGTATCTTCTACCTAATATCTGTCATGATCCAAAACCTTTGTAATTCGGTACGGTCCTAAGCATTTTGGTAAAAGTTTTCTACTTTTTCCTATCGTATGCGTAGTCCTTTTTATCCCCACCCCTTCCCCGACTTTAAATTTTTGGGGAGCTATTATTCTATTATTAAACTGTTTTTTTTTTGTTTGTCTTGTGAATCTTTTGTATAATTATCTACCTGCTCCCTAATTTTAGATACTGTGTCACTACTAACATTTACAACATTTGTATTAATCATGTCATCATTAATTTCAGTAACTAATTTACTGACACTTACACCATTTAATCTTAATCCAAATAGAATTTCTGCAGGAGTTTTACCTGTACCTTTATTTATGGTATTATTCAGTCCCCATTGTACTTGCAAAATACATTCATCCCAAATTTTTTCATTTTTACCATGATTTTGAGAAGCTATTGAATCTAAAATCGTTCTATTATATCGCTCTACTTGCCCATTGGCTCTAGGAGTAGCGACGGCATTTTTAATGTGAGTTATTACCCAATTACTATACTAATTATTACCCAATTCATTGATAAAATCTTTAAATTTAGCCGATGTAAATGATGTTCCCCTGTCACTTATTAACCGTTTTGGTACGCCAAATGTTTCAAAATAATCTCTTAAAACTACAATAGAGGAATTAGTTTTAGTATTTTTAACAGCTCTTAAAACGATAAATTTAGTAAATGATTCAATAATAACAAGTATATAACAATTTCTTCTTTTTGATCTAACAAATGGCCAAACATGATCAATATGGATGGTGTGAAAAGGCACAGGTTCTTTGGGTATAGGGTGTAAGAAACCCTGCTTTTTACCTGCTGGTAATTTATTGTGAGCACATTCTAAACAAGAATTGATATATTTTTTTACAAAGTTTCGCATTCGTGGGAACCAATAATTTCGTTTTATTTTATCTAATGTTTTTTCTAATGCAAAATGTCCTATTTCATCATGACTTTTTTTAAATATTTGCCACCTGCAGCCTTTGGCACCACCCATCTTAATCCGTTGTTAGTGATTTTGTATACTCTATCACGCTTTAGAACGAAGTATTTGCGTACCTCTACAATATTATTAAAGTCCTCACTAGACAAAATATTTTTAGTTCGTTGAATTTCACTATCTTCCATTTGCACGGTTGCTAACCAATCGTCCGTTATATTCATAATATTACAAGAGTCAATATTTTTAATTATTCCAGCATTTTCTGTCATCGGATTACCTTTACCCGATTTATACACTATATTACAATCGTACTCCTGAATCAAGCTCCACCATCGAGCTACTCGTGGTATCATGTCACGCTTAAGAAAAGTGGCTCTTAATGAGTTACAATCAGTGACGATAGTGAAGCTTAATCCTAAGATGTAGGTCCTAAACTTAACTAATGCCGAAAGGGTTTCTAATTCATAAGATGAAAAATGAGATTCTTCTGGAGATGTTTGTCTACTATAATAAGCTACTGGTTTAAAAAGTTCATCAGTTTGTTTCTGTAATAATATACTACCTATACCATGCTTACTAGCGTCCGTATGTATTTGAGTTTCATATTTAGGATAGTATAGTGCCAATACTGGTCTTGATACAAGTGCATGTTTTAATTTTTCAAATGATTCTTCTTGAGCTCGCGACCATACCCAAGAAGAATTTTTCTTTAGTAAAAACGTGAGAGGTCGTGCTAATTCACCAAAATTTTTAATAAATCTTCTGAAAAAACTAGCAAGTCCTATAAACTGTCTTACGTTATGTACATCTTTAGGTTTGGGAAAATTTTTAACTGCTTCGATTTTTTTACTACCTGGCCTTATCCCCACACTCGAAATCTCAAAACCTAGATAATCAACTTGACCTTGAAAAAAATAACACTTTTGTGGTTTTAAAGTTAATCCAGCCTCTCTAAATTTTTCTAAAATAATTTTTAATCTTTCAATGCCTTCTTCAAATGATTTACTTGGAACTAATATGTCATCCATGTATGCTAATACAATATTATACCGTAAGTTCCCTAAGATCAAATTGATAGTTCGCTGAAAAACCGCGGGCGCGTTTGCTAGGCCAAAAGGCATTCTATTGAATTATTAATTATTTATTGTGAAGTAACCAAGATTATTTTTAATTTCATAGCTACCAACCTCAACAGTAAAGTTTAACCGATAACCATTCTCTACAAATATGGTACCTGAAAAGATATTTAAATTACTAAACACCTTAACTGACGCACAACCGCTTACCGTAATTGATTGAAAAGACTTCAGAACAAGACGTTTTTCGTCCGAATTTCGCTTATCAGTTATAAATAAATTTGTGCTAGACTTAAATACCCACACGTGTGGCTGCTCTGTAGCAGTTTGACCGATTAGTAAATCATAGTTCAAATAATGATCAGGAACAACTATTGCTTCTACGTTAATTTTAGCATTATCCACTATTAGCATAATGTTAACTTTAGCCACGGCCCTAACATAAGTATTTCCGAAACCCTTAAGCGATGGCAGATCGTTTATTGCCATTATTGCCATGTTTGAAACGAAGTAAGTTTATTCATAACAGACTCTTTTATCAATGTGCATTGACTTCCAAAATCTACATATCCTGTTAATTGTACGTTATTAACTTTAACCGATTTAATAAATTTTTTATCTTTATTTGTTTTACTACTTTCATCTAGTCATATGGTTTTGACTTCGGAGTTCATTACCCAAATACTCTTATTACATTGGGGATTATCATGACCAACACGCTTGCATTTTTGACATTTAATAATTGGCTTTTTACATGTTGATACTATATGACCCGTTTCGTGACAGTTAAAACACTTTACTTCCCTATTATTTACATTTTTTATTACTTTACGAGAATTTTCATTCGAGAAGCGTATTGGTTTTTTATTTAACCTATCTAATCGTTCATGTTTAACACTTCTTAAATAGCCTAATAATTTATCAGCATCTTCAAATCCTACTGCTTCTGCACCATACCGTATTGACCTATCCTCAATTCCATAAACAATGATTGCATTGTTATAGCGATAGCGTTCCTACCCGTAATACCGCAGCGATTTAAATCATTTAATTTTTCATAATAATATTCTTCAAGATCATCACCAAATTTAGTTTCGGAAATAGGAGTTTCCAATCGACGATATTCGCGTCTGCTACGGCTACGGTTTCTAGATCGAAGGTCACGATACTCAAAATGATTTGTAACTGACCTGCTTCGGGACCTGGACCGGAGACTTCGATTGCTGACATGTGAATTGGATGAAGACGATCTTCTATTCCTGTGGCGTATGGTGTGGTCATGGTGGTACTCATCCGCTGCCCGATGACTCGGCCTGTCACGTGTTCTGGATCGGCTGCGTCTTGAAGACTTGTCCAAGACACCAGAGTTCTTCCGAGTTGGTATCCCCAACACCACGCTAGGGATCCTTCGTCATAATTGCCCTAATATAATACTAGGGCTCCGTGGTGTTCGTTCAGTTTGTTCTGTCGACATCTTTTAGATTTGGGCGTGAGATATCACGAAGGATTGAATTTCCTTGGTGTCGTACCGCTTCTGAATTGTAAAAATAAATGAAACTACAATTGTCGACTTATTCGCTGTTCCACTTTATTCACTGTTTCACTTTTTCACACTGGATACACACTTATTTAATACTTATTTTGATACACAGTCACTCTGTAATTATTGCAGCACTTTTACACTTTAAAATAAAACACTTTTTCCAATTACTTCGAGAGATCTGTCGATAGAGTAATTATCCCGTTCGCTGTCGAGCACGGCCTTTTATAGTTCCTCCATAATCGGTTGAGTGTTTGATAAACGGATATGAGACATTGGCACTATTTTAAATTCCACTGAAACTCACCATAAAAATCGGTACTCTATTAAAAATAGCACAAAGCAATAAAGTATGATTTATAAGACGAATACTTTAAATAGTTGCACATTTTTACTAAATGTATTTTTATTCTTAATCATGAATAACAAATCGTCTGGCATTTCCGGCTGACTTATAAATCGAATAGACAATCCACAATTTCTTTATGGTAAAAATCACTTTTGAAATAATTAAAATGAATGTATCATTTTCTAAAATAACAATTTAACATTTATTTTAAACCGATATCAAATTATTAATTCAAAAATTTTGACTTAAAACGTTGATTTAATTATAATAAAAACAAATTTCAGCTGTCAGAACAAGAAATCAATTCTTATTAATCTAACAGTAGCCTAGTGGGTGGGTAAGTTAGGTTAGCGCATAAGCCGGAAGTCTCGGCCACCCACGTCCCACCTCCATGGCGCCGGCGCACTGGCGCAGCGTCAGCCTCACCAGGAAGATGATCAGCACTCACCCAGGTACTTGTTGACGCCCAGGATGTTCAGTATCCGCAGGTACCAGTAGATGATATCGACGCAGTAGATGACGCGGCCAACGTCCATGGCGCCAGCGCGCAGGCGCAGCGTCAGCCCCACCAGGAAGAAGATGATGAAGCCCGCGTCGTACGTGTTCCACATGTTCCACGCCCACACGCTGAACTTGTGGCTGCAGGCAGAAATAGTTATTAAATCAAAAAACACGAATGGCCATTTTAATTATGATATACCTAGTATCAATCTTCCAATCGAGAAGAAGCTAGTGACACCTCTCAAGCCAAAATCCATTAAGCTAAAAGGCCGTGGCAAAGAAATATACATACATACATATACGCTGGAAAACACGCTACGGGAGTCGGGTAAAAATGGAGTAGTATTGATATTTTATTATATTTTAAGTTGCGGGTATTACCATACAGTACCTAAGCAGTGCCAAAAGGAGTAGGCCTCGGGCCAGGAGGGCCCCCCATCATCCGCACCAGCACCGTGTACGTGAACATCAGCAGGTGTACCCTTGGTCATTACTCACCGTATAGCCACAGGCTCTGACGTGATGATCTCCCTGACCTTCTCGCACAGGAAGGTGATGATGTAGCAGATGGAGTAGACCTCGGGCCAGGACGGCACCGCCGTCATCCGCACCAGCACCGTGTACGTGAACATCAGCAGAAACAGTATGTACGCGATCTGCGGAGAAGAGACTGTCAGAATATGTACGGGGACGGGGGCGGTCTCGTCGTATCATAGAAATTAAATGTAGTAGGAGCTAAGGTGCGACTTTATATTAGGTCTTTACCTATGAAATTGCCGTTTTGTATGAAAAAATTTAAACGAATTTTTTTCATGTATTTTTTATTTGTATTAATCGAAGTAATCACCCATGCAATCAATGCATCTTTGTCAACGCAGTGGCAGTATATTTATGCCCTTCTTAAAGAAATCAGCTGGACGGGAGGCAACAAATTCTTCAAAGGCATTTTGTACTGCCTCTCGGGTATTGAATTTTTTTCCCGCCAAGAAGTTATCCAAATTCTGGAAAAAGTAGTAATCTGTAGGCGCAAGGTCTGGTGAGTAGGGCAGATGACGGAGAGCTTCCAACCCCAGTTCTTGCAACTTGGAGACCGTCTGCTGTGCAGTATGAGGTCGCGCGTTGTCGTGCAGAAACAGCGGAGACGAGCGATTGACCAATGCTGGTTGGAGATGTGCCAGCTTCTTCATCATTGTGTTCAGTTCTTCACAGTACACATCTGAAGTAATGCTCACCCCGTTTGGTAAGAAGCTGTGATGAATCACACCGGCGCTAGACGGTGGTCTATCGTGAAGTGATGGTCACTGTTTGGTGAAACAGTGACCATCACTTTTCTAGGGGTAAGTTTTCGTTTAGGGCATTGTTTAGGTGCTGAACCAGGATCCAACCAACTTGCTGAGCGCTTGCGGTTATCAAACAGAATACATTTTTCATCGCAGGTAACAATGCGGTTCAAAATTCCTTCATTTGTGTGTCTGTTGAGCAGTGCAAGGCACGTCTCGACGCGTACTTCGCGCTGGCGATCATTGAGTTCGTGGGGCACCAATTTGTCAAGCTTTTTTACCTTGCCAATTTGACGCAAATGGTATTGGTCAATAGTATTTTGACGCTAACGACGAAAGCTGCTGCTAATTCAGCCGTAGATTGTGTATCATAAGCTTCCGCAATCGCCTTTAATTCGTCATTGTCGACCAAAATCTTCGGACAATCGCGAGATTCATTTTTCAGGTCGAAATTTCCAGAACGGAAGCGAGCAAACCAATAACAGGTGGTGCGTTGGTTTGTAGTGTTAGCTCCGTAAACGTCGTTGATGTTGCGTGCCGCTTGTGCCGCGTTGCTGCCACGACGGTGCTCATATTCCATAATTACTCGAATTTTTAACGTATCCATGATGACGAAAAAGATTGAAATGCGATGAAAATGTAACACTCATCAATAAACATATGACTACTTTTGGAAAAAGAATTCAATGTTTTTAAAATAACATTAATTTGAAATTAGAATTCTTAGCCAAACAAAAATTATTTTGATTTGAAATGGCCAGTACTGCAGAACGGCAATTTCATAGGTAAAGACCTATTAATATACCAGCAAAATAAACACAACACTATGCCGATAGCTTTGACACGTTTATTTTAAATCTCTAACTCTTAAAAAAAATCTAGTAGTATTTTTTTACCAGTGTATAGCTAAGCAGGAGCGTTTGGCAATATCTCGTATGAGCGCTACGTCGCATCGTAGGACCTCGTAGGTAAGCTCAACGTCATATATAGGCGCTACGATGTAGCCGTACTACGTCGTAACGGGGCTACGACGTGAAGCTACGAAACGGCGAAGCGCAATAAGACTATTAATTATTATTTATCCCAAGACTTCAGTCGTAGGGCCAGAGTGCTTCACACATACACACACACACTCACTAATATATACAGACACACTCGACAATTCATTGTGCTTAAATGCAGCATTTGTTTTAAAATTTATCTTACTTTTTTTCTCAGGGTACTAGTTTAAATATAACATTTTTTGTTTAGTCATCAACATGTAAGGCCCTGTTGGGGTTGTGCAGATGACTATCAACAAACAAAAATTATTGTATTTTTTGGTTTGGATAATACAAAAAAAAAGATCTTAGCTGTGATTTTGTATGGAAGCAAACTAAAATAAGCCACTAATTGCGTCTGGGTAAACACAGCTGAGCTGTGCACTATCCTAATTAAATGTCTATAAGGTAAGTACACAAGCACAGAAGATGTGATTGTTATTGATTATTAAATAGAGTGGAACTGTGAAATTGAAATATAATATTTAAAATTATACAAAAGAAATGAATCTCTGAACATTGAAGTCTATTTAAAAGTACAATTTTAATGTGATTATAAAAAGTTGAAAGTAAAACTGTTGTTATAATATATTATTATGATGAATTATTACATACAAACCACATTCTGTGAAATAAATGATTGATTGATTGATTGATACAGTTCAATTCCCACTTAAAGTAAGTGGCATTTGTTTTTTTTTTTACATTTTAGGGGCAGGTTACAATGCGCTGTGCAGCGCGGTGCAACCTCACATTCGGGCTCTTACAATGAAATACGTATCTTCATCTTCATGTGTAACGAATAAAGTTCAATTTAATATAAGCTATTTTAAAAATTCAGCGCCCTGTCCCGTTTCGTTTGGTTTCGATGTGAATTGACCTTAAGACAATTATGAGATGTTCTCTGTAACTGTTATCCGTCTAATGCTACCTGACTTTTAAACTTTTCAATATAATATAAATATTCACGTCCAAGGAACCGTAAACCGTGAATAATGAGTATTTAATGATGTCGCTAGTCCAAAAAATACCGTATTGATTGACTTATAAAAATACATTATTAGAAATCCAAAACGAAACAGAGCCTAATATAACGGTTTAGAGTGCCTTTTACATTAAAAATATTATAAACACTTTATAACTTTCGTGTCAAGGCGTAAAGTTTTACGATTGATGTGAAACTATATCTGGAAAGAATATACTTAGTGTTACCGTGAATGACTTATATTAATTGTGTCTGTTCATTGCTAATGCATATTTAATTATAGATCTGTAATTAAATATTACCACAGATCAAAGAAAGACGAACAGATAAACAGCTACATAGTTAAGCTTTCGATTTGATTGCACTACCACAAGCATGCGGTGTGTCCACAATTGTGTGGATAAATTGTGGGCCGTTGAAGGAGACGCTGTCATAGTTTTCAAATTTGGATAGATTTGAATTCTTCTATGAAAGCTGTTTGTACGTAAGTATATATATTTTGTACTCTATGCATGATCTAAGCTCAGTTTCTAATTAAGATATTAAGTGTATTTTAAACTAGGAACAAAAACAAGTTTATATAGGTATCTGTACCAGGTATCCAGTCCCTACAGAGCAATTTGACACGCAATTACACACAATCCGCGCGCAAAATAGCTATAACGCGCCAATTATAGGTGAATTAGTAGAAGTTATTTGATAGTGCCCAAGTGTGTGTGGAGTACACGAGAGCAGGCTCTGTTTCTTTACTCTCGTAACCCATACGGATGACCGACGGACGGAGAGGTCGGACTTTTTTACATGCTCATCCGACGCATGGATCATCTTTCTTGTAAGATAATCAGGTGATCAGCCCGCATTGTCCTACCCAGACTTGATAACAGCAATTTTTGTTGTTCCAACGCGGGGTTCGAACCCACGACCTCCAGAATCGAGAGCCAAGCTCTAAGCACTGGACCAAGGAGGCGTTTGAACAAAATTAATCCACCGGATGTTGTCGATTTTAACTGCTTAAATGACTCACCGAATCCGCCCAGAACTTGGTGATAGGCGCGGTGAAGAACTCATATATCTTCTTGCGCAGGCGCAGCGGGCGCGCGCGCGGCGGCTCGGGCTCGGGGGGCTCCCAGCCCACCTTGCCCACGCGGCCGTTGGCGTCCACCCGCGTCTCGCATTCCACCCCTGAGCCAATCAACGCCTGCTTGAGTAAAGTGAAACATTATCGCGTCGCCAATGCCAATGCTGAAAGAAGAACGTATGAAACGACACGATATGGATACGATAGACCCTCATTCAAGAGCTGGTATAACGCGTTAGCGTCCACTTGAAAAGGGTTTTGAGATAAATGAAGTCTCCATACATTCTCTTGTCTCGAACCCCTTTTTTATGAGACTGCGTTACACGTACTATTGGGAGTTTTCAAGCACGTGTTTGCTAACGCCCGTATTAACAAAAATATTTACACAACTGATTAGCGATGCAATGTTGCTGTCTTTGTCTAATGAATAAACTTTTCCAACGAAAAGTCACTTGACGAACTAAGACAGCAACATTGAATTGTTAATCAGTTGTGAAAATATTTTTAATAGTAGTTAGGTTAGATTTTTGTAACGTGCATTAAGAAATAGCTAGTTTGAAAGCTCCCAAAGTGTACCAACTCTTAAACTTGCAAGACGCACACTTTCGGATGAATCCGTCATTAATCACAAACGTTTCCCTCACGCATTAAAAACCCGAAATGCGGACTCCGGAGAGTAAGTCCGTATGGATTCCACTGAGCCCTAAGTAGTTTACACACGATAACAATAATGTATATTAATGAACATTTCATCCATTCAGGATGCTTAGCTATAAATAGCTTACTGTATCACACACACACAACAGGTGATGCAACTTTTCCCTTCATTCTGACTGACTGTACTAAGTCTGTCTATCACAAAAGAAAGGTGTATTATAATGTAGGTATATTTTCGTATCACTCTGTATCTTAATATACGAAGATGAAAAAATATACATTATAGCTGTCTTGTGTGTGGACTCCTGACGATTTTTATGGAAAGATGTAATGTCGTGTTATAATATACATCTTGACATTGTAGCTGCGGTCTGTGAACTATTATCATTCGCCAGATCATACAGACCACAACGATAAAACTGCACAGTTCGATCACAGTAGACATATTTAGTATGTGTGCGTGCGCTGATTCTAGCAATCTAATATGAAGATTAATACTGTATACGTTACAGTGCTCAAACTGTGCAGTTTTATCGTTGTGGTGTGTAGCGGGCTTCATTCATAAAAAATGCGTCGAATTTAAATCCGCGGGATCAGTCCGCAAGTTTACGATGGCAAGTCCGAAAGTCTGGTATCAGGTCCAGTGTCGCACAGAGAATGGTGCATTAGATGATAGATATTCCGTACAATACAAAACTACTTCAGTAGCGAAAAATCTTTTAATCCTCACATTTTCAAAGCTTTCCAATTTCAAATTTTCAAACATCATTCTTGATAGCGTTTTCGTGGAGAGCATTTACTAAATATTTTTCGAAGATCCATATTTTCGACTAGCCAAATATGGATTGATATTTTCAGAAATAAAGAGCATAATATTCATCAAAGGTTTAAATGAAAAAATCTGATTGAATCGAAAGCATATTCCAGATAGACCAAGTCATCATAAATAGAAGTCTTATTTTCTTAGCGGCCATATAAAGGGCTATATAGCAATCTTTTCAACTGGTTTAAGGTTGTCAGGCGAAGATACTATAATATTTTATCTTAAGATGCTGGATATATTATGAGGTTGTTAAAAATGAATTACGGATATTTTGAGCATATGATCTGCTGCTTATGTAAAGACGTTTAGGCTGAAAAATAATAAAAAATATCGAAAAAAAGTTATACTAAATAATATTACAATACGCTCTTTACGGCGCTGTGAAGGTCATTTACCTCACACAGCTGATGTATTGATGTTATTTAGGCAAAATGTTTGCTTCCATAGTGGAAGCAAACATTTTGCCTATATCACCTGTTTCCGTGAGGTTAATGACCTCAGCGCCTTAGAGAGCGCAATGTAATTTTATTAAGTAGGATTTATTTTATTATTTTTCTACCTGAGCGTCTGTACATACGCAGTATAGATCATATGCCCAAAATATCCGTAATTGATTTTTGGCTACCTTATATTTTATATACAGTACGTAATATTAAAATATATAGTATATTTTCCGATGGTGATAGTTCATACAACCATATATTATCTTAACATAAAATATTATATTATTTTATCCGTCTGTGGTGACCCTTAGTTATGAAAGGTTTTAAATAACATAACATTGCTCATAAGTTCAATGACTTCCATCCTTTGAATCTAGTCCTGTGATAAAAAACCAGAAAAAGAAATATAAAATTAAGCAAATAATGAGGGTTTTTGATATTTTACCTGCCGCTAGGGGGCAGACCCGACTCACTAAGTGTCATTTGGTGGCAGAAGTGGTATATAAAACTGTCCATAAGAGTTTTCGATTCTTTTTCTGTGACTGGGCAGCGCGTCGTATTTAGGTCGCATCTGTCGCGTCAGAGCTGTGAAATGTTACGAATTTAAATAGCCTCATTACTATAACAAGCACTAAATAAAATCATTAAGGTCACAATAGATCCACTTGGGTCGCAGTGACCTGCTTTCGATTTAACAAACTAATAATAATACCTATAAAAAATCTTCTAATATATAAAATTCTCGTGTCATAGTGTTCGGGGACACACTCATTAAAATGAAATTGCTTTATATCCAAGTTATATAATTTAAAGTTATAATATTGGAACAAGTTAAATACTGCACGCATATGATATGCATCAGAACCACCATAGAAATCGGAGAGTTTTCATATTACGCGATACTGATATCCGATAACAGACTAGAAACGCTCTTATGTCTTCGGCATAAGGCGTTTTATCGATATCGAATTCGATGTCCGATATCGCGCTGATAATGAGACAGATATATATGTTTCTTATTAAAATAATTACCTGTCTTTCTAATGTCTACTTATATGAATTATCTCTGCGATAAGCGATATCGTATCGCTTACCAGAATACGTTATTTATATAGTCTAAGTTACCCGGGCTATTATTACGAATTTATTCACACCTCAGTCATTACAATCGGACCAGTAGTTTAGGCGCTACGTAGTTCAAACATACATACATACATAGACTGTCAAAATCATTACGTTTCCTTTTGGATTCGCCGTAGTCGGGTAAAAATGCTCGCAGATTTGTCGACGTAAGAATTGACAAATTGAGTGATGACATATTAACTAGCAGATTAATAAAGATAATATAATTTTGTATACACAATCTAGACAGATTTTATTAGATTCCGTCGAATAAACAAACTTCTACGGTGGTATACATACATCTGGAGTGGTTGCCTCTTAATGAGAGGGGGGTTTTGCTCAATACACTACGACGCGAGCCGGCTGCGAGGTTGCCAATCTTCATACACGTACTCCAAGTATAGTCAAGGTCACATATAAGAATTTGAACCCGCGTCTTTAGTCCAGACACGAGGCACGATTAGTAAAACACGCAAAACAGTCGTCAAATACAATTTACTGTCTTCGTTGTAATCAAAGGCAACGATTTCGTTTTATTTATATATTTATTGTTTTAAAATCACTTGTAAAACTTATGGATGAATACTTAGACTGTCACTTGTCACTGTCTGTGCTTGACAGAATGACTAGAACTCATAATTTGAGAAGCGTTTGACAATTTGACGCGGCGCGGGCGCTGCATTTTTATGATAGCACTATCAAAATTGAACTTTATGTAGTACACAAGATGCACGTTTTATTGTAAGCGCGGCGCCGCGCTACGCAGACAGCTGCAGCTTGAAATTCGAAGTCTTGCAATGAAACGTGTATCCGCTTCTTGTGTAGTGAATAAAGTGCAGTTTTGAACAGCTATCTTAAAAATGCAACGGCGTGTAGCGTCGCGGTGTTAACTGACTCTAAATAACAAAAAGCAAGGTGTGGCCAATAAGTCTGTCCAGTTTGTATTCATTACAAGTTACTATCTATAAAAAAAATATATATTTTAAATGTTGAAAAAGACGTCGTAACGCTTTTCATCATGATTTAAAAGATTTCTCGCTACAACATTAAATAAAAGCAGTTAGGATTGTCGAATACTGAATACACAATCAAATAAAGATCACTTCTACAGCCAAAAGCGACACTACTGTAAGGTCAAATAGTGTAATAGTCGAAAACAATAGACAGAAAATAGTTACTAAATATTTTTCTGTACCTAAACTAATTTAATATTATGTAAAATCAATTATAGGAAATCTGGGCACACAATTACTAAGTAAAGACGTTTAGGTGGACAAAAAAATTGATAGTTAAAAAAATTTATTTTGGTTTAAGGCCATTGATCTCAACACTATTAGCTGATTCACCTCACAGTTGATTTAAAAACATAAGTTGTTGGTAAAATGAGGGGTTTTAAATCAGCTGTGAGGCGAATGAGCTGATAGTGTTAGGTTAATAGCCTCTATGGCGAAGATATGTTTTATTAGATATTTTTTTTATTAAAAAAAATGCCTTAATTTCTTTACATAAGCAGTAAATCATGTGCCCAAATTTTCTTTTATTAATTTTAAATAACGTTAATTTTAAAAGTGAAAGTGAATTTAAAACTAGAAGACAATAGTAAACCATAATGCTACCAATTTAAATGTCACATATTTACCGTGCAATAAAGAAATACAATTGCACACTATTTTGGTCGAATTTAGACTTTTTGTTTACAAAAAGATTGAAGTTTGATATGAACAGAGTTTAGGTAGTAAAACGTAGTATACTCCGATTCAATGTAATCTTAATATAAATAAAAAAATTAAATTCGAACCAAATTGATGTGTATGTGATGTGATTGTATTTGTTTAGAGCGCGGTGAACAAGTGACATTTAAATTAGTAGCATTATAGCCGCCCATATAGAGCTTTGTTTACATTTAGATTATATGCAATCTGAACAGAATATATATATATTTTATTTTCAATTTGGAACACGGCCTGGCCTGGGTTTTATTGGCCGTGATGATAATATTATGTACACTTCATTGTACTGTCGAACCATTTTTGGACCTTATTGCGAAGTATTAAGGTCCAAAAGTGGTACACCAGAACCACAATTCTCGTAATTAACTTAGACTTTCAATTTTCTTTCAACTAATTATAAATTAATGGTCTTGATATCACAAACAGATTTTTGGTGTTTGGACCAAACAAAACGCGTTTGACATTGGTTTGACGGTTATGAGAATACTATAAGTATAACCGTCATGGCATTCCACGGCCATACACGGTCAGTTCTAACTGATCCAATCGTCAGCGTCATCGTCATGCCGATTGGACGATAGGCAGTATGGAGTATACCCTTACCTTACTAGTAACGCGCAACTTTTAGGTACCAATTTAAATTATTTGACACTTATGTATACTGATATACTAAAGTTTTGTTATAAAACACAATTATAATAATAAAATATAAATAAAATTTAATTAATTTTGTACATTTTAAAATAAAATATAGATAAATTTAGAAAGCTCGGACCGAAAACCAACAACGAATTAATAATGGCCCCATGGTGGTGAACAACAAGATGAAACATCATATTTGTTCTTTTTACCTCGGATTACTTATTTGGGGTACACATATTACAGTTCCTCATTATTTCAATTGTTAGTCGTGAAAAACAATGTAGAGTCATGAGTTACGACTCACGAGTTTAGACAATATACTTAATTAAATATTATAATATGTAGTAAAGTAGGGAAGGATCTTCAAGAACCTCGTTACCTATAATGACATGATAATATTTTTATATTGTTGAAACATAAATGGTTTAAAATAATATTAATATATGTAATGACAATATCTATGGACTCTTCACACCACATCAATCTGGCCCCGTGCCAAGTACTCGAGGAACATGTGTTACGGGGGTTACGGCGGAACTTGTGTTACCGGACAACGGGAAGTATTACTAAAACCTTTTATTCCTTTGGCGGGATTCGAACCCGCAACCTCCGGCTGGAGCACCAACCACTCGCAACCACAGAAGTTGTTTAGTAGATTTTACAACAGGTTTAGCGATTGTTCCGAAATGTGTTCAAATTATTTTTATACAGAATGCTCGGTTATCCGAATGAAATATTTAACCCGCCATTAGGCCACCACACTACAAAAGTAATGGCAGCACGCATAACTAAAAGTGTTCGTGATTTACAGAAAAATAACATGTTTAATATATCCTGACAACTGGCACTACGCATGGACACCATCACCCATGCCGTACGACCCGTCGGTATCAAGGTTATTTTATAGGATAATCTGGTCAAAATTTAAGGTCACAAGTTAATATATTTTTTGGACAAGAATCGAACAGTGATAACGCTCCTTGAATATCTATTTTTGCTAACCGAGCATCCTGTATTTTTAATTGTGTAGATTGTAGTTTGTAAGAATTACCGATAAAACAAGTGCTTTCAAGCTATAACTGTGAAGACAAACCTGTCCGGTAAACCATTAAGACACAACTGACGGTAAGCTCGAGCTGATACTGTATGGAAACCTGCACAGTTGTGCAACATACACGCTCGGTTTAACTGTACAGGCATACCTGTCAGGTATACCGTTACGTGTATGGCTAGCGTAAAAGGTGATAAGTGAACTTTACTCGACTTGGACACAGTAGACATAATATAATTCTACTGAGACTTCGTTGACTGACGTTCAGTTCACACCGCGCGTGATACGCGGCGCTGCATGTTTAAGATACCTTGATCGCTTTCAGAAACCTCTAAGAAAGATTTAACTTTATTCACTACATTAAAATATACCCGTTACATATGACATCGGACATGCGGTTCGGTGCAACCTGAAATTCGAACTCTTACTATGAAACGTGTATCTTCTTGTGTAACGAATAAAGTTCAATTTTGCATATATTTCTTAAAAATGCGGCGCTATGGCGCGTATCGTTTCATCTTGGTGTGAATTAACCCGTAGGTAAACATATTGATATGACCAATAACAACGTGCGAAGATTTTGTGATAATATAATCAGTGTAGCTATTAGACATAAGAAATGATAAGATTCATAACATTTAAATTAGGTGTTTTGTGAGAAAGAGACCCTCAACGGGGGTCATCCATAAATTACACACGAGTTTAAAACCGCCGTTCCCTTATATGACGACACACATTTTTTAAAATAATCACTAGATAATAGTATTTTTCATTTTTTTTAATTAATTTTAATATGTAATACCACACATCTTTTGAGGCCCCCTCTTGTCACACAATGTAACATTCGGGTAAAACCTTTAACGTGTGACGTAAGTTATGGATGACCCCATTCGACTGTCTCCTCTGTCCGAGGGTCCAAATTACTGGGTGTTAAAAACCGACTTAAAATTAAGGTTTCATTGCCAGTTTTTTGTTACGAGTTATCAATGTCGAAACTTTTCAGTCTCAAATGTGAATTATCACAAAAATTTTATTCATGAAACTATATTTCATCTTTTCCATCGGCATTGTTAACTGATAACAAATATTTAAAGTCGGTTATGTGAAATAGAATTTGAACTCGGCTATGTAGTGGTATAGAAGTTGACTATGGAAGTACATCGTGCGTTAGTGTGCACAACAAGGCTACCTTGGGGGGTATTTTGCGTGTTTCAGGTGGGATGATCTTCTTGATGGAGAGCGTACGACGTTTCATCCCCACCTTGGTACATTCAGCTCATTAATATTTGCAATTCGAACGATACATTCTTTATGGAGTAGTGAGATTATTATGGTGAAATCGCTTTATATCATGAGTCGAAATAGCTATAATATCAAATAATGTTATTCCAAGCATACGGAGTATACAATGCTTTTTACATAATAAACTACGCAATTATGCAGCTAAAATTAGAAGAGATATCGAATAGTTTCAAAGAGATCGTCCAGTTTTATGCTTGTTCAAAGAAGAGAGATATATGGGACAATATACCGGGATTCATATTCATTCAACGCATAGATCATCTTTATTATACCAAAA
The DNA here is from genome assembly GCA_037179445.1 of Phengaris alcon alcon. NCBI lineage: Eukaryota > Metazoa > Arthropoda > Insecta > Lepidoptera > Lycaenidae > Phengaris > Phengaris alcon. Next base: position 132,083 of record JAYRCH010000044.1, on the reverse strand, counting down.
ACATGATGATAATATTAAAATCTACAATTTTTGCAAAATAATGTGACGATAAAATCACAACTTTAAAATGAAAGGCACAATAAAAAAATATGTATATTACTAAACTAAGCTAACTTATCTGAAATGTACATTTTAATTAAATTTCTTAAGCTTCTATTCTTGAACTAATCTGTCCAATTTGAAATACAATTACTGCGGGCAGACAAGATTCATTTCAATATTCCTTTAATGTTATTGAACCGCTGTCTAGTAACCACTAGGATTCTAATTAATTTTAAAAGATAATAGTTTATAATATCCCTTTGTATTATAGATGGGTAGATTTTAAAAAAAAGTACATTTCATAAAAGGTAGGTAATAGGTAGAATACCTAACTCCTTTAAAGTTATCAATGTCGACATATTTTCACCGTCAAATATGTGACCCTTTATTTAATTTATTCGAAAATAATTATTAAAAATTCTTTGATGGATTCAAATGTACGGAAGTTTTGAAAATTATTTTTGTCGTATAGAGTGTTGTTTCGTTTTATTTAATTACAATAACTCGTGGAATCACTGAAATTTAGACCTTTGATTTTAATTTAACGAATTGATATATGTCGAAAAATGTCCTTCATATTGTAACAACAAAAAAAAAACTTACTAAATGTGGTAAACTTTCATCGATAATCGAAAATCATCGATATCAAGTACATCCCTAACGCACGTCACGCGTCAATCAGTCCATCCAGGTGTGGAATTAAAACCCGAGGGTCGAGAGATGTCCCTCGAGGGTGCATCTATATTTATCGACACTTATCCAAAAAATATTACGGTTAACGAAAGGTCGTTGTTAGAGGGTATATACTATTTACGAGGTGTTTCCCAATCTTGAATAAAACCTTGAAGTCCAATAGACGTAATTAATGTAATTGCACTCGGACGCGAGTTTTCTAGTGCTTTAGCGCAACTGCGATTTAACAAAAAATAATTACGAATTGAGAATAAAGTTACTATAAAAAGCCACTTCCAACGTAAATATTATTAATAAATAATTAATTATGAAAATATAACATTAATATTGATGTAATCTGCAGAACTTGCAGTAGAAGATACATTTTACCTCAATGGTTGTTGTTCGATTGCATTTAGTAGAAAGATAAACTTGATAATAAGATCGACTTTTCTTATCTTAAGACATACTATGGCCTCAATCTTATATCTAGAGATTCTTAAAATAAATAATTAAAATAATTGACATTGAGAATCTGTCAAAGTGTATAGCACAGGTGGCGCTGCCAGCGAACAGTTATTAGATACACCCTCCAAATTGCCTGGATCTGAGATCAATCACGGCTCTGCCTTCATCAATTTTATATTTTTTAATTTCGAGGCATCAATATCCTTATATAAGATAACCCACCTCATACAAAACGCAATATCCGTAGACGGTTGACAGATAGTGCTACGTTCTGTACTGCAAAAGCCGAAGTTCGTAGATATGTATTTACTTTATACACACTCGTTTACAATTTCTTGCCTTCGATTACAAGCAATTTACTGTCAAATAATAGGGATAACTTAAATTCAACTGGTATCTATCATCCCGTACGCTAGCAGCGCCTCTAGTGACAGAAAAGAGAAGCAAAGATCGCAACTAAACATAAACCGTACCTCCGCGTCAGTCAGGTCCTTGGTGCTGCTGCCGTCCATGCTCTCGTTCTCCAGATGCTCCTCCTCCGTCTGCGGCATCAGCTGCAGCTCCTCCTTGGACTTGAACTCCAGTTGGAGGATGTACAGCGGACACAGCAGGCTCAGAATTACCTTAGACATCACGACAAAGTGGCAAAACGGCGACCGCTACATCGGACAGGCTCATGCTACGGTCAGACGCCGGCGCCCGTCACTGAAAGCTGTCATTCAACTGTCATTGTCAGCGAGCTGTCACTGTCAGCGAGCTGTCACTGTCAGTGCGCTGTCAATCTCAGTATGACGTCACAGCGACGGATGACCGACGTCGATTCATGCAACGCGGATGAAAATTCGATGCAGCTGGCGCAATGAGGCATTTAAATTGTAATATGTTTGAGTAGTATGTATCGAATTAAATATATTTTAAGCATCGATTATTGTAAAGCTTCAAATAACGTCATTTAAGTTAATTTTTTTTATGGCCATAGTAATTGCTACATTTAATTTTCGAACACATTACTATCGTCGAAACTATAAGCTTTATTGTTTCGCGAATAATGAAAACTTAATAATGAACGGTAAATTAAATGTTTTTAGAACGCTTGAAACAATCACATTTTATGGACAGCTTAAATTGAATCTCATTATAATGTAAGTACCACGTAAGTAACCATTTTAATAAACTTTTTACAAAGTCACGCTTCCTTTCGCATAAACTATAAAGAAGCTTACATATTAAAAAAACACCGCGACATCGAATTTTAACCCGTAAAGCGATTTACACAGACATCTATTATACGCACAATCGTTAAAAGTAATTATCTAAAACTACAGCGTGCTAATAGCAAGTCTGTGATTCTAAAAAAAAAGAAGAAAAAAACGACACTCACTTTGAGATTTGTGTTTTTTCTGGTCCTGAGTCCTCCCATCCACAGGTCTGCTAGTATGATCTGTGAGCAGGGATGTGCTAGTAGGGCTCGGTGATTGGCTGCCACTGCCAGGCTGAGGCAGGTCTGACCAGACCAGTTCTGCAGCTCACAGGTCAGTAGCTGCTGTGCTTGGTCATCATCTTGGCGGTAACAGTAGTCTAATAGTTCTAAGGCTGCAACAATTTTATTCATTTGACTATTTGGTTCGAACTTCAACTAAAATATTATAAAACTTGAATTTTGTATATTATTTTAAATGTGCACAACAATATAATATACAATCCAGTGGTATCAGTTTTGTTACGAAGCATACCTGTTTGCTATACTACGATAACCCCATTGTGTTAGGGCCTTTATTTTCCATAATTTGGATATGTAAATTCAATAAAAAAGTTAAAGGTAAAGGTCAAATTTTAGATGTATACCAACTACCAACCAACCTTTGGTCTCAAACTCCTTTCCATAATGTCGTAACTCCTCATACACTTCAGTCTCCATGTCATCCTCAGCAGCCTCATGAGCCATGGCCTTGTATAGTTTGCAGGCGACCAGGGACTTCGCGAGAGCCTCCTCCCCGTGGGTCCACATCAGCAGCGCCATCTGATGACGCTTGGTTAGTACTGCCCACATCTGAAGAAGCACGTGTCGTCATTAAAGCTAGCTTCAAGACTTCAATTATGTAACAAGTAATATACATGTATTCCTGGTTCGTTCACTTAAAATCAAAATACTATATAACTAGATGTTTCCCGCGCCTTCTTGAGCGCAAAAGGCGGGAACCATACATTTTGTTGCGATAAAAAGTAGCCTATGTCCATCCCCGTGGTTCAGTAGTTTCTGAGCCAATGCCATGTAAACAAACAAATCTTTCCTCTTTAAAATAATTATTAGTCTAGATTGTACGTGTACACGAAATCACTACCGTTAAGGCCCCGTCACACTAAGGCGGTTGCAACGCGACAAACGCAAAACTGTCATATTATGTGGTTCTACTCCCTCCCTCCACTACTACTGGTTAACACAATACTCACGAGCAGCTCATTGAACGGGTAGTCGAACAGCGCCATCTCGGTGGTGACGGGCATGAAGCCGGTGATGAGCGACAGCCCGCCGGCGGTGTGGCGGGTGAACGACGCGCTGTTGCGGTGCACGTTCACGCTCTTGTTCATCACCTTCGCGTAGATCGGACGGAACTTGCGGCGAGTGTAGTAGCACCTTTATGGACATGGGGACAAATAATTTCATTTATTTAAACTAATAATTAATACTAATTTGAACTAATAATATTTATTTATTTATAGTATAACCATTATGGGTTGAAAAAATGCCAGATATTTAAAAGAAATATCTTAATTTGCTTTGTCTTATGAAAGTATATCCTAACGGCCGAAATTTATTATCAGTCTCAATCTCATTTACGCTATCTGAGATCAAGATTTCAATACCTATCAACGATCCTAGGATTGACTCCACGTAAATTTACGTAAATTTTTGTTTCAGAATCTAAGATTGAAGTCAATCTAAGATTTTAGATACGTTATTAATTTTGGCCAGAAGTCTACAGACTTACGATCCGAATACGACTAAATCTGAAAATAAACGATGAAAAAAAACATGAATAAACATTTGAATAAGATAATACCGTCATTTCGCCCAATCAAATGAGAAAAACTAGATTTGTCCCTCTAGGGTTGCCTGTAACGAATTACTTGAGTTGTATAAACAAACTTTCTCGGTACCTGGGGGAAATTCATGGACATAATTGAGGTTAACAAAATATTAAATACAACAAACAAAACAAATCATCTATTTTATAAAACTTCACTTCTTGTTTTAAGTTCGCCAGAATATATAAATTGAAGTTATTTAACTACTGCAGGCCACATGTAAAAATAAATTATACATTTTCTTAAACTTAAAAAAAAATCTGTTTATTGGCGTAGTTACGTGACGGTGTGACGCGTGGGAAAAACATCCTGGCAATATAATTCTTTCTACATATTTTGTGATAGTGTAGAGTTTTGTGATATTAAGGTTAAGAGTTTTCACAAATTTTTCAATTAAGTATATGGATTAGTTTAAGCGTCATACAAACCGATAACAAATTAATTATTATTAACAAACATATTGGAAATTAAGCGGTTGAAGTTAGCTGCGCTGCGGTGTAATCATTCAAATATGTCAGCTGCACGCGAATTAAATAATAAAAAAAAAAATAAAAAAAAAAATATTAATTAAATTCTAGTATTATTTTTTAATACAAGGTACTTGAAAATTTCATACGAAACAGATACTTTATTATTTGCCGAAAAACTTTGTTTTCTAATTTCCCAATTTGTCATCATCAAGCATCATATATGCAATAATTTTTAGCTAATAACGCATTAAAAGTGAATTAAAGAAACTCATTTTTTATTACGTGAGCGTGTGACAGCCCTGGTAAATTAGCTAGCGTGTCCTACCCGTTATCCCTCGCGCTCCTATCTGTCACCTGCAGGGCCCGGCTCAAATGTAAAAATCGTCGAAATACGACGAGAATAGAGTTGGCGACGGACAAAATATAGTCTAGGAGCTGAACGTCGGAATGATTTGGTGAACTTTTGTCTTCATAATGTACGAGTAGGCATCGTAGGTAATAAGTATATATACTCGGGTAACCGAGGTTTGCGCGGAAACTAATAAATTTTAAAAATTAAAAAGAATCACAAAAATATATATCTGACCAGGATTCGAACCCAACATATTCCGTATTTTGGAAAAAAGCAATAATTATACATACATATCAAACAACCAATCGGACTGACATAATAGAATCGAAATTATTAATATATTGTTGCACGCCGGAAGACGCGCAGTTTCAAATCAGCGCAAATATAAGACCTACTTACATCGATTTTTCTCCCCCAAAACTCTCTGGTAGGTAGGCATATAATATGAATACTTATCGTCTGTACGTAATAAGTAAAAGATGCGGTGTACATAGGTAACTAGCATAAAATCGTCTAAATGATATAAGAATACGAGTACATAACAGGTCCTTAAATTAATTCGTATATTTGTTCATTGTCACTTAGTAATAAACATCTCTTTAGTTATATTTGACATTTTCTTACACAAATTAACTAAAAGCCTAAAAGTATGTGGCGGAACAACTAGCACCACGATCCTGAATCGCGCTATCGCTATCGCTATCGCGAATCGAAATTTTCTAAGATCGACGCTATATATATATAACACACACACACACATATATATATATATATATATATATATATATATATATATATATATATATATATAACATCTGCAAGGCTTACTTACAAGTGGGCTTCAGCGTTCGGCCTGACCGAGCATATCACCTCGCTCGGGCGGCGATCTCCCTTTAGAGCTTCCACTACTCCCACAAGTACGGTTGTGGAAGCCCGCTGTGTACTTTAGCACTTTATTATAAATACATAAGGTCTAATAAAAAAAAAATCTTACATTTTTTTCACTGTGAAAACATTATATATATTACATATTGTACTGTAGGTTCATGGTGGAAATTCATATTTTACAGTAATAATACACAGGGTCTTCTTGCACTGTTTCCACTTTAATAGGTATTTTACATTAATTTTAATATATTACACGACCGGTTTCGACAAAGTCATCATCACCAGGTGTAGCTAGATTTAGAGAAAATATACCTACACCTGATGATGACTTTCTCGAAACTGTAAAACATTATATTTCCTTGTACAAACATGATTTGTCACGAATGCCTATTAGTCGTATGGAGCGACTCGACCGCATAAATAGCACGGCCTCACTGAAAACCGGCGGTAAATGACCTCTCCTTTATGTTCCGCCGAGAGAGTGAGGTTACCCATGGCGGGTTGAGGATTTTAAAGACCAGGAACGCAAGTGCTCAACACCGGAGGAGTTACAAGTGTATCTCTGGTGTTGCTAGTGTCCATGGGCGGCGGTAATCACTTACCAGGCGATCCGTCTGCTCGTTTCCTGGTCTATTTCATTAAAAACAACTCACCTATAAGCGCCCCCCATCAGCTTATTGATGACAAGGCCAATATCGTGCAGCGTGTACACATAGCCCCGGGGCAGGTGCGGCCTGACGTCCCTCAGTATGTACCTGCGGGATGGCAATCCTGTCAAATGGGGTGTCATACGGAGTCAGAGGACCAGTGCGATACAGTATGTTCCTCTTACCCCAGATAGAAAATAAAATAGTGATTTTCTTACTCCAGACAAAAAATAAAGTATGTTTCCCTTGCCCCAGTGACTAAAAAGAATGTTTCTCTTACACCCCGCTGACCTTAAATGAGTACATTAAAGGTCAGCTGGTTCAGCAATTTATGATCAGATGAGTGTAGACATCATTGACAGCCTCTGTGGCGCAGTGGTTGCGCGCGTGAGCGCTCAAGCCGGAGGTCGCGGGTTCAAATACCGCCAATAGAACAAAAAAAAATTGTATATTCCTGGGTCCATTCTTAAATACGTGTAACGTTTGTTAAAAGTATTAAATTAAACCCGTGACACAAGTTACCACTGGAACCCGTGGTAAGGTCTGGAAGAAATTGTACCAGATTGACGTGGTGTGGAAGCGTCCATACCCATAGAAATTATTATAATTTGTTTCAATCCCACTCCGTACGTACCGCAGGGTGTTGCTGGGCCCGCTCTTGGTGTTGTACAGCTCCTCAAGTCGGGGGATGGTGAGGAACTTCCGCATGGAGACCCCGTTCTCCAGCAGCAGCTTGACGAAGTCGATGCGGTCGTGCTCCAGAGCCTGCATCATGGCCTCGTCGAGAGCACCTGGGGATGGAAACAGTTAATTGTTGCCTATTAATGTATTTATAAAAAGTGTATGAAGTCCAATATCAAAATAACAGTATCTTTGTTGCCTGAGATTTTTTAGTTTATTTTAGTTAGCCAGCGGGTTATGTTAAATATAGACGTGTGTGTCTTACCTCTCTGATTGTAGCGTGTAACACGTAAATAAAGAACATTCAATATAAGCGTTGCTGTATGATTGGTATCACCGTATAACGCAATAGTGATATTATGTAAGAACCAAGGTGGCGGCGAACATAGAAGATTAATAATAATTGTTTATAAACAATACATTTAAACCGACTACCAAAGTAAAACCACACGGGAAGCGCCGGCTTTCAAATAAAAAGGAATCATCAAAATCGGTTCACCCAGTCGAAAGCTCTGAGGTAACAAACAAAAAAAAATTTAGTCGAACTGGTGAACCTCCTCCTTTTTGACGTGATAAGGTCTTATAATTCGATGGAGCCGGCTGCACGCACGAAAAAACATGACTCATGCGGCGTTACCTCGCTCTGAGGCGTTCCATTGAGGCGCGGAATCTGTCTCTCTCCTACTTGAGTGAGCGATCCATCAGTATTATCTTATGACGTTCAACTATCGTCAGTAAACCGACTTTACAGACAACCGATTTTTGATTTATGTTAATAAACAGTAACAAGCATGATAAATATGCTCCAAATTCCCTAATATATTACACTAATGTTTGCAAACGTTTGCCTTATATTACACTAATGATGCCCGATTTTTGAAGATAACATACTCTAGATAAACTAAGTTTATTTGGCGCCGAGTGCGAAAAGATCCATAGCGGTCACTAGCGGCCTGTTTCAATAACCTATCTACCAGTAACTATTTGTTAAAAACGTTACATTTGTATCGCAAAAAACCCTCAAATGAACGGCGACGTTTTTAACAAATAGTTATAGATAGATAGGTTATTGAAACCGGCCGTAAGAGAATATTTTTTAAACTCGAGAATAAATTATAACACTTATTCGTTTGGGAGTGAAATGGAGCCCTAAATTATTTTAACTAATAAAAAAAATCGATTCTATAGTGTTTCAATTCCTTTCTGTGTCAGCGACATTTATCTAAAGCAGTGTCAATTACGAGTTAAGTTATGCTTAGTATTTAATTATGTTGTTACTACCGACGAATCCCTCCCAACCGGGAACTTAATAAGAATTTGGGTTTCAAAAAATAATTATTTCGACCAGCTTAGTCGTATCATAAGAACCTATGTATGATTATTATTATTCTATCTTGACTCCTTGTAATATAGTTAATTAATAAAAAATAATTATAACAAAACTAAAAAAATCAATCCACCTCGTAAGCTAAATTATGTGCCACACGATCACTACTAAAAAATGTGGTCTCCGCTCGTAGCTTCCCCGTAGCACATCTACGAGAAGCTCTACGCCGGAGCGCTACTACGCCATTGTACTTGGCGAATGCTCAGGCTCTGATTATTACTCGGCAAACTAGTAACAAGACAACTTCGGTCCTTGGGGCACACATCTCAATTTTACCCAAACTTTAACTGCTGTTTTTTGTTATTATAAGCCCTAAACTATCACTAAATTTTAATATATACAATTGATATTGTCTTTATGAATTTAACATATTTTAAAAAAGAAGATTTACAAAAAGAGGTACTCTATTTGTAAAATTATCAATTTTTACAAATATTTTCTTTTAAAAAAGAGGTCGTGTTTAAGAACATTTTTCTGCTGTTATGTAGCTTGTTTTGTTTACTTAAAAATACCCAAAGATAGCATATAATCACCTTAAAATTGGCTAGAAAAAAATCCAACAATATTAAAATTTGATTTGGAAAAGGCATAAAAAGGCCTCCTCAAAATTTTCACGTGTTTTGCTATTATGCATGGATCTTAAAGCGTGGCTAAGGTTGATTTCATTTGGTCACTGTCTGGATTTGTCATACAAAACATTTCTAATATTTTTGCTCTCCACACTCGGAAACCTGACAAACAACTTTTCGTAAACGCGTCCTGCGCGCTCTGCTTTTTTAAAGTTGCCAATTTTTAAATTATTTTTTTTTATGTATAAAATATATCAATTTGACCTGCACCGCCACATATTCGGGGTGGAGTTTATCAATAAACGATCACGTGGAACCCCGAACCCGAACAACTCGCGCGTTTTCGCAAAGCTTTTTAATTGAATTCTGAAAGGTTTTGCCGTCGAATTTGTTTATTGTTTCAATTTTTTGAGATTATTTAAATTCTCTACTCTAAAAGGCTGGTTCCACCGTAGTAGTCCAGCCAAGTTATTAAGCAATGTGTGTTAAATTTGTCGAAATTTGTTTAAATTCATTAGCCAGTGTTAATAATAAATAATATCTAATATTATTTATCTATGAACCATCACACCACGTCAATCTGGCCCCGTGGTAGAATACGAAGAACTTGTGTTACGGGGACCAGACAACGGCAAGTATATTTAATACTTTTATTAATATAGACAAAGATCTACACTTTCATCAAGATTAAATGTGAACAAATTGTCCTATCGGTATGATGTAGGGCGGACGTGCGGGTCGCGCGCCGCACGCATGCCTATGCGCTATTGTTTTCACTTCTGTCTATTCAGCTATACTTTGTCGGGATAAAAAGAAGGCAATGCCTTAATCCAAAGCATAAATTACTACAATACCAAATTTTATCTAAATCCATTCAGTAGTTTTTGCGTAAAAGAATATCAAAAATATACTATAAGAATATAAATAATATCCATCCATACTCACAATTATAATAGAAATGAGATGTGTCTAAAGCTCGTACAAAACAACATTCAATCAAAGTATTTTGGCCTGTCATATTAGGTGCTGGCTAATTTCACTTCCAAGTGTCAACTGTTATTAGTGAATCACTTAAACACCAACTAGCTCCAAGTTTACATAATTAGTTAGGACATAGTAGTTCGGTTCTTGGAACTAGCAAGTTACCAGCTACCTAAACACCCCATCACGTGTCAATAGCGAAGGCTGGTTCTCCGTCATAGGGAAGCCCTAGCCTGTACAATAGGTAGGAATTTGGATGAGGGTATTCAAAAGGTAAGTTTTAAGTGAAGCCGATAGGAGTGAAGTTATAGGAACCCTACGCCACTGTCATGTATGTCATTATTACAACCGTAAAGTCGGCTATACATAGTCGAGCGATGGCCAACGCCATACCAGAAAAACCGTAAAGTTGATTCCAAAAGACATAGCCTACCAGCTTATTAGGCTACGTCAGCGTCAGCGACAGCTGCTCACTTGGCGACAGGCGCTGGGCCCTCAAAAGAGCGGCCAGGATGACCTGGTCCAGCTCCTGCACCTCGCCACCTTCAGCCCGCTGTTGGATAATCCCTGTTTTTACTTAACAGATTATACCATGCTCCCGGAACTCACCAGGCGGCCACTCCTGTCCATACACGAAGATCTCGGACCTCGCTATATCCACGCGATTCCACGTCAGGGCCAACGACAGCTGCTCACTCGGTGACAGGTGCTGAGCCCTGAACAGTGCGGTCAGGATGACCTGGTCAAGCTCCTGGACTTCCCCGCCTTCAGCCCGCTCCTGGATACGGAAGACGGTGATCTGGAAGTAAGGAAATACGTCATTAAAGTCCAAATAACACTTAATCTAAGACTTCATTCATTCAGTGACTTCAAGATGTAAGTAGGCGTTTTCTTAGTATGAAAAAAAATCACGTGTATACTTTGTTCAAGGGGACAATTGGGGAGATGAACACATGTAAAATATTTAGTTTAATATATACACTCAGTAATATTGAGGTATTACTACTTGATGGACGTAAAAAATAAAATATTTTATGTGTAGTTTAGTAATTAGATACATCTAAAAAGTACATACTATAAAGTTTCAATATTTTTTTTTGCTCAATTAGTAAAATTATTTGGTGCTCATTTTGCGTTGCCTGACCTTGGTGTAAGTCACAAGATTAAGTATTAAATACCGTGGTATTGCACAATACCTACTTATCGTCAACATTCTAAAGTAGCAGCATAATTATAATCCTTACTATTCCTAATAATATTAGTGTCTGGTTGACTTTGGTTGGAGCTTTAAAACACCGAGTTTTAGTCGAACGATAAAATAATTAAAAATAAATATAAAAAATATAAAAGAAAAAGAAATAATAAAAGTCACTAAAATATTCATCTTACGGGATTCGTACCCACCACATTCCGAATTTCCAAACAATGCAAAATATATACATAGGTACGCATACCGAGCTGCCAATCAGAGTGACGCAAGAATGTCTAAATTATTGATCTAACTGTTGCACGACGATATAAAAAACATATATTGCTAAAAAATTCGCAGTTTCTAAGGGATAAGACCTAGCTCGATCGATTTTTCTCCCCCAAAACTACCTGCATACTCAATTTTATGGTAATACTTGTAGCCGTTGTCGAGATACCGATTATATATATACAAAATCGTCTCGTTTGAAGTATAAGATAAACGCGAAAATAAAAATGTATGGATGTATGGATGTTTGTTACTCTTCCACGCAATAACTACGGAACAGACTAATGAAATTTGGTATGGTAGACTATTTGACTCTGGATTAACACATAGGTTAAATTTTGTCGCAGCAAATTGTACAGTTCCCGTAGGATTTTTTTAGCGCGTACGAAATTGCGGGCTATATCTAGTATTTGACCAATTTATACTAAGTAGGTAATTAGTTTAAATCAATTTCGTGGAATCAGTCGATTGTCGTTTGCATATTTGATCAGTCTTAAATTGGCTTTGATAGATCCTTTCACGACAGTAATATTGTGATGAATCTATAATAATCGATTATTATAAATGATTTATTAAATTCAAAATGGGACGAATATAGGCTCGACCAGAAAGATTACCAAAAACCACAGCATCACAGAAAACCAGTGTAAAATAACGCACGCGTTGTACTGCGTCAAGTTATCCACGTCGAGGGATGTGCGGCATTCGTTTACCATCAGGCGATTTGTTGGCTAGTTCTCTATTGCAAAATTGCTTAAGTACTATGCTATTTTTAGTTATTAATCTGATTACTCAGATTAATCTAAATATCATAGATAATCGGCTATTAGCAGGAGAAGAAGACATAATATAACGTTCCTTTTTCTGCTTACGATACGCGCTAGTAGTGAAGAAAGAGATGTCTACAAAAATAAGTCAATCCATCCACATTCCACTTTTGTTGAAGCTTTCCGTACAAAAATCACATTTATATTCTATCAATATAAGATGTCACTTACTTACATTGCAATAAAGTCCTAGTTCGTAAGTTATACTAGAATAACCTAACCAAGAGCACGTCAGGACATGTCTAAGGAGGGTTCCGTAACGAAACGAGTTATAGGTTTTTATTTCCAATTACTTCAAAAGTTACTGTCGGATTACGTTCAAAATATTTTCTATTTCTATTTCCTATAGAGTGTTTAGCATGATCTATCAGCATGGAAAATTTCAAAATTCTAAGTCTCATAATTTATCTATCAGATGTTTTCTACTAATATAAAAGTGAGTTATAAAATAAAAAAAATAAAAATAGAAATATATGATTGTTATTGGAAATTATCAGACCTATTCGACAATGCCCCGCATGATGAGACGAAATGAAAAAAATAATTAATTCCCACTTAAAGCTACCCCTAAAATACAAAATTATAATTTAAATGACGCGAAAAATAATGTCTATAAGCCATCTATAACTATACAAATTTTTGCCCATTAAAATTTATAATTACCAAGGGGAAAATCAAGGGGGAAAGATGGACGGATGGACAGAGCGAAACTATAAGGGTTCCTTGTAGTTACTACGGAACCCTAAATACCACCAAAATCATAATCAAAATACAAAATCCTATTAATTTTAGTGTTCCTTCCATGTTCATTGTTCTTCCATGGTGTATTCCTTATAGTACAAGATCCGGTATAAGAAATACATACCCTCATCTGTTATTTATTAGTAATAAGAAATAAATGATAGATAATATTCACATTACCACATTGCAAGTAGGTTGCCTAAATAATTTGCGCCCTAAGAGCCCATTCACACCGAAATGGCAGCGGAGCGGCGAGCAGGCGAGCTCTCGGCCGCTGATGGCCGCTAGCGACCGTACTCGTAGTGGCCATCGGGCGGCCGTGTGCGGCGTGAGCGGCGGCCGTTGTCTCAAGCGAGAATGTGTTTTATAGTAATGAAAATAAAGTTTAAAATTAAGTATATGACATTATGCTGCTCGCCGCTCCGCTGCCATTTCCTTGTGAATCGGCCCTTAGGGCGCAATTTAACTAGGCAACCTATTTGCAATGTGTCAATGTGAATATCATCTATCATTTATTTCTTATCACAAATAAATATCAGATGATAGTGTATATTTCTTGTACCGGATCTTAGACCATTATGAGTTATGTATATCATGTCAAAAATTTCGTCTGACAGATTATGGTGATCAAAGCAAACCACTTGACCGTGTTAGCTCATGGTTTATTCATGTTGGTATATGGCTCGGAACATCTTAATAAAAATATTGCTTTTATACACGAATACAATAATATGAATATAGTTCGAATTACAATATGTCAGAAATCCAAATGTAGGTGTTCTCACGAGAAATTAAACGCATGAAACGTTTGTGGGGGTTCCGTAGTGTTCAAGGAACCCGTATAGTTGCTCTCTGTCCGTTTTTCTGTCTGTCTGTCCGCTCTTGTAACTTATGAAATTTGGTATAGTTATTAGTTGTGCCAAAACCGAGATCTATAATCTCGGTTTTGGCAATAAAATAATAATAATTTTATATTTTAGGGGCGGCTTTCCAATCTCCATAGATAATATGAAGTGGAGATGAAAAACATTTTTTATTTATTTTACCCCTTAGTGTGGGGTATCTATTGCCCCCAACCCCCCCCCCCCCTTCCGCCCCCCTGGCATTTCTAAACTATACGAGATAGAAACTTGTAAGTTTCATTGCTGAACCTTAGGGAGGCCTTATATGATTGCTACTAACATGCAAGACAACATCTTTACAAATTGTTCTGGAGTAGGCTTTAGTAGGAGCTGTGTGCATTTTATTATTTTGAAATGAAGCCTATGTACAGACAAGTGGTAAAATTACGATTCCAAACATTTTCGAATATTGAGTAATGAATTTACATAATATACTTAGTCATTTGTCTCAGTCAATATCTTTTTTTAATCGACTCATGTAGTCATGCACCATCCGGTTACTATTATGTTAAGCAGTGGACATCTATATGCACGCTGATGATGATTGCAGGTGTGCTCATCACACTTCACTGAGCTCAAATCGATCCTACACCAGTGGACAGAGGTACACAACCTTTTACCGGCCATCTTTGTTTGCTTTAAAGTTTAATTTCGTAGACGGATCACCGCGGATCCAATTTGTAAAAGGTTGTGTACTGTCTTCGTTACTTCAGCCTTTTCGTAGACGCTATTTCTGTACGATATCTGAGCGAGATAAAGTTTGCAATCTTAAAGTGAAAAGTCAAGTATCCACACAGATGAAACTATTGTTATTTAATCTGAGAAATATCTGAGATATTTATTAATATCTAGTGTTTGTACTAGGATAGCAGATACTAGTTATAGTATCTACTATCAGCTATATTTTTTGGTGACTACGACAAGAAACAAAAACTTTGTATACAGAACCTCAATTCTCGTATTTAAAGTAGACTTTCATTTTACTTTGATTGTATTACAAGTGAAGCGACTTGTTAACAAAAACTGATTTTGTGAAATTTGGACCGATCAGGTGGCGTTAGACGCTGCTTTCACGTTTACGAGAATCCCGGTTTGACAGTTCAAGCGTGTCGGGACTTGATTGTAATTGAATTATTGCAGATTTTATTTAACAGAATTTACCCTTTGGGGGTCTAAAAAGGCCACTTTAGGTGTTTCATATTATGATTCATATATTTTTTTTTTCAACTCATATTATGTGTGCCATTTTACGCATTTCTATTGAAAACTATCAAAATTTATGTTTTTAATATGATGAAATCAGATGAATAATGTAGCCGTTTTACAATTTCACGATTTTTGTATGGAAAAAACGGTATGAAACATAATATGAAACACCTACAGTGACCTTTTTAAACCCCCTGGTCTTCTGTAACCGGTGTATCGGTTTGTAACTGCGGAAAGGCCTACGGCCGTAGGCCTAACGGCCTGCGCTAGCTAGCCTTCCTTCTGGTCTACTGGTCTATCGGGCTACTTACCAGGTTCTTCTTACGCGTGCAATGCTGCAGGTCAGCGTACAGGCACTCGGCTTGTGCCGGCTCCACCTCGAAGGTCTTCAGATCTACAGGTCTATCGGTCTACTCACTAGGTTATTTATGCGCGTGCACTGCAGTAGCTTGGCGTACAGACACTCGGCCTGTGCCAGCCTCACCTCAAAGCTCTTCTGGTCTACTGGCCTTTCGGTCTACTCACCAGGTTCTTCTTGCGCGTGCACTGCAGCAGCTCGGCGTACAGACACTCGGCTTGTGCCAGCCCCACCTCGAAGGTCTTCTGGATGGTGCCGATTAGGTAGTCCCGCATGGATTCCAGTACCGTCTGCTCGCCAGATTCTGATGCATATCTGGTGATAGTTTTGAGCGGGTTAAAACCATTATTACTAAATAAAAATTTACATGCAAGCTACTAGCTACAATAACTTGTACGTTTGTAACTTGCAAGCTTGCATTCCAGTCGTTTGCATGCTGGCAGCTAGCTACTAGCTACAATAACTTGTACGTTTGTAACTTGCAAGTTTGCAGTCCAGTCGCTTGCATGCTGGCAGCTAGCTACTAGCTACAATAACTTGTACGTTTGTAACTTGCAAGTTTGCAGTCCAGTCGCTTGCATGCTGGCAGCTAGCTACTAGCTACAATAACTTGTACGTTTGTAACTTGCAAGTTTGCAGTCCAGTCGCTTGCATGCTGGCAGCTAGCTACTAGCTACAATAGTAATTAGTGTGAAAATCATCATCAGCCTGCTACTGCTGATACTCTTGGGCCTCGACAAAAACGAGCACGTCTTTATTGTAATTATCGATGGTAGGCGAAATAGGGGATTTATACGGATGACTTAGGGTCAATTCACACCGAAACGAAACGATACGCGACAAGGCGCTGCATTTTTAAGAAAGCTATTCAAAATTGAACTTTATTCACTACACAAGAAGATACACGTTTCATTGTAAGACTTCGAATGTCAGGTTGCACCGTCCTGCACAGCGCGTGTGCAGTGTATGACTGATGTCATATGAAATGTGTATATTTTTGTGTAGTGAATAAAGTTAAATTTTTAATAGCTGTTGTAGCACCGGCTAGCTGTGTTACTTGGTTCGTGCGCTTGATTGGCTATGTGAAAAGGTTTATGGTGAAAGGAAAACGCGACACACACTATAAAAAACAGTTTATTGCTATTTTCACAGCAAAATCCAACAAGAATATGACTAAACTAATCTAGTTAGAAATGGAAAACTGTTACAATCAGAAAAGTTATATCGCGTAGCGTTGCGGTTGCCGGACTGCCCGCGGGCGGCGAGAGCGTACTGTCATTGGCCCGTCCGCGCGCTTAATAGCGATTGGCTGTTCGGGTACGGCGGAGGATTCAACCAATCCGGAGTCGTCTCGTCTACTATTCAAACCCGGAAATGACTTACTGGGTTGCCGCGCTACACACTCCCCCTCCAAGTTCCCTAGACGTCCCGTAGGGGACTTGGCAACACTTACAGGTTGCGTGGGCCTAACAAAGTTACGAAGGCGACCACGAAGTCGTCGTGGTTGGACAGGCACAGAATCAACACCCTGGCCTGGTATGAAAAAGGTTAAGTCAGAGCAATGCATTTTGCCTAATTCAGTATTAGTTTCGACGTCAGCAATAACGTAAGAAGTGGGGCTTACGATTTGATTTATACGGTAGGGACCGTCTCGTTTTGGCATAAACTTCTTAATTAGACCTTTGGCAGCATTGCTAAGCAAGTGAGTATCTACCAGAACTAAGTCTCCAACAATGAACTGAGGTGACTGACGTCTATGTTTATCAGCATTCTCCTTATTCCTGTCCTGCTGTTGTTCGGCTCTTTCCTTTATATTGTCCAAATTATCAATAAATCTCTCCAGGTATGGTATGATTTGAGGCAGGAAATTTTCTTTAGCGAGGATAGCCCTTAAGTCACGTTGAACATCAAACGGGCTTTTCATCTCGCGAGCAAACATGAGGTAAGCTGGACTACATCCTGTAGTTGAACACATAGCACTATTCATAGAGAACCTGATCTCCGGTAAGAATTTTGGCCATGAGCGGTGATTATTCTTGACTAATATGCACAATTGAGTCTTAAGGTCTCTATTTTTGCGTTCAGCCGGGTTTGCTTGAGGATGGTAGAGTGGAATTAAGTTTTGTTTTATTCCTAACAAAAACATTGTTTGCTGCATGACAGCCGAAACAAATTGCACTCCATTATCAGATATTATTCTCCTCGGGAATCCATATCTTAAAAAGTATTGTTTAATAAGCGCTGGCGCGCAGGTCTCTGCTGTGGCTTCTTTGAGAGAGCTTCTATGAGTTCTACCCAGCGCGTCGCGGTGTCTTTAATAAGTAGGACCCATTTTTTCCCATGTTCCCCTTCTGGTAGAGGACCAAACAGATCTATAGCTAGAACTTCGCCTCTTTGGCTCATGACTGGTGTCTGAAATAAACCAGCAGGTTTCTGGTTACTGATTTTCTACCTCTGGCACTCTTCACATTTTCTTAAATATTCAGTAACAAATTTCCGCATCCCAGTGAAATAGTACTCTTGACTTATTCGAGCTAGAGTCTTTTCTAGGCCCTGGTGACCAGCAGTTGGAGCGTCATGAAATTCTTCCAGTACCTTCTCCTTTATAGAGCAAGGTACAACTAGCTGGGCTTCTTCAGAATCCGATAGCGGGTTATAACAATATATTACCCCTTGTGCCATGAGATATCATCTTTCTAACCATCTGGTTGAAGCGACTGGATCTGTATTTTCCAAGTCTCCAATTGTCTTGGCTTCTTCTGGATCCTGGAGCTGAGCAGTGCGAAGTTCTGTTGCACTTACTTGAGGCACATTAATTATAACTGAGCAAACTCCGCAGTCATCTTTGGAGTTTTCATCGCAGATGGGTCGACTTAATGTGTCAGCTATCACATTAGCCTTTCCAGGTGTATATTCATACCTGATGTCAAAAGACTGTAATTTAAGTGCCCATCGAATTAAACGGCCGCTTGGTGATTTATGAGTTAATAACCACTTCAAGGGCTGGTGATCACTCTTCACAATTATGGGATGACCTTCAATATAGGGACGGAATTTTTCAACAGCCCAGATTACAGCTAAAGCTTCCCTTTCTGTTGTGCTGTACCGACGCTCCGCAGGTGTTAGTAACCGGCTGGCATATTCAATCGGTTGCTCATTGTGTCCTTCTCCCTGCATCAGCACACTTCCAACTGCATAGCTACTTGCATCGGTGCGCAGTATGAATGGCTTACTGTAATCAGTTTGGATCAAAACAGGGGCTGATGTTAATTTGGCTTTTAATTCATTAAAAGCTTGTTGCTGTTCTTCCTGCCAACGCCAAGGATAATTCTTTTTGGTGAGACAGGTCAGTGGCTGTGCAATTCCGGAAAAGTTTGGCACCAATTTTCTAAACCAGCAGCAAGTTTGAAGAAATGTTCTTAAATGTTTAAGATTGGTTGGTTCTTTCATAGCTAAAATAGCTTCAACTTTGCTGCTGTCTGGCTTTATTCCTTCAGGCGTGATGAGATGACCAATCATTATCATTATAGCCTTCTTCGCAGGAGTGAGGCGGTATGGAGGTACTGATATTGGTGCATGGTCTCCGGTGTCAATATGATGCTCCACAATTGGAGTGGGTGCTCCCCCTAGACTGAAGACTGCACTATTCTTGTCTAGAATATCAGCTAACTTCATAAGTTCTTCTCCGGAAAGCATAGATACTTCTTCGACTCGAAGCATACTGGTAGCGGCTATAGCTAATTGGGCTGGAACAATGGATTCAAATTGCAGTGGATATTTCTCACCACCTGGAAAGGACCATGTTGAATCAGCAAAATTCAAGCTGAGCTGGGTCACTTTCAAAAAATCTATGCCCAATAATGTTTCATTATCTTCGGCTTCGGGTAATATCAGGAACTCTGTAGGTACTATTTTATGCTTGACCTTGACATCTAAGGTGATTGTCAGCATTTTTCCAATCTGGGAGGAACCTAATTTAATTTTCATTTCCTTCTCACAGAATTTTTGATTCTTATCTTTTAACAGAGAATAGAGTTTCTGACCTGCAATACTTTTCTTGGCGGCTGTATCAATTAATGCCCGGCCTCGTATATTGAGAATCTCAATTCCTAAGATTGGCCGCTGATGAATGCTTGAAGAAGCTGTTTCATTTTTAGTGACATGAGATGACAGCTGATGTCATCCCAAGGTCAGTGCTAGAAACCTGTTCTGGTAAAATAGTTGTTTCCCTACTTTGCGACACATTGACAGGACAAATGTCCTTAATTGCATAAGGCTTAACCTGCGGGACAGGTTGATGAAAACAGCCAGGTCATCCCGGACTGAGTCGGGGTTGCAAGTTGTCACCAAAGGCACAACAAAACCAACATCAAAGAAATTCATCGGAAGCACATAACAGAAATCAATGAGAGACAGGGAATTGTCCTGTAGCATTTGTGCATTTTTATGATTGGGTTTAGAATTAGTAAAACTACTTACAGAGGGGTGTGGTTTATCAGGAGACAACGACTCCGGAGTGGACGAGTGCATGCCGCAGGTGACAGCACAGAAGGCGGCAGTGCATTTATTATGACGTCAGTAGCAAAAAATGGCCGAAATTCGGGGCAAATTATTCAGCAGTTTAATGTCATATGAAACCAGTTTGTTCGCATTATATTATTTTATAGACGAATATAAGCATAAGTGTTTCAATTTGTACGATAACTACAATTTATAAGGTTAGTGGGGTAAGAGGTCCTTACTTTGTTTTTCTTAAGAGAAACAATAGCGCACATGTAAAGTTCGGACCCCTGATCGAACTGCGTTTCAAATCGCGGTTTGGACTAGCTGCGGATCGAACAGTAGTGCTAATTTCGACTAAAATGCGTCACGGTTTGGTCTGTCGGTGACCGGTGTCTTACATAATACGTCAAAATACGTCATAGCGCGCGGTTCAAACCGTGGAGAATGCGCTTTCACCGACATGCCAAATCGAACTGTCAGCCCCGCATGTAAATGCGCTCGGTCCGAAGCGCGGGTTGGAACGTCGCGTGCTATTTCCCGCGATCAGAACTGTACATGTGACGGGCGCTGATAATATTAGGTCCTTACATATGAAATTGGCATTTTGTCGTACTCTCTGATGATCTCAAATATATCTTCTTTGGTTAGGAATTCCAATTTAAAATTGATACCGCTATTTACTCATGCATTTGTGTTTCGAAAACCGTAATTTATTTGTTTTTTCCTCTTTTGGTTTTTGTTTTGCGTCACTCAGTTTACAAAATTGAAAACTTGAAATATTGTATTATTTTCGAGTACGAGATCCACCGTGGCACCAGTGCTGTAGAAACGGCTCAAAGGATTAATGATGTGTATGGCGGCGGTGTCGCAAAAGAAAACACAGTTTTTTTCGTCTATTGCCAACAACTTCAAATCATGATGGAAAAGCTATCCGCTAAACAACCGAGGTTGGTCATTCGCTCTAGGCCACTGCTGCTTTAGGACAATGCTAGACCTCACACTGCACAACAGACGGCCACCAAATTAGAGGAGCTTCAATTGGAATGTCTAAGACATCCACCGTACTCCCTGGACCTTTCTCCTACAGATTACCTTTTTTTTCGAAATTTGGATAACTTCTTGCAAGGGAAAAATTCAACTCCAACAGGAATCAATAAAATCTTTGAAGGCGCTTTGGGCACAAGATTTTATTGATTCCTGTCCGAATGGTTTTTTTAGTTAAGGAATCAATGAGATGTAGACCTATAAGATGGCAAAAGTGCATAGATAGCAATGGTATATACTTTCATTAAATAAATATATTATGTTAAAAAAAATCGAGTTTATGTTCCTCCTTTACAAAACGCCAATTTCAGATGTAATTACATAATAGTATTCTTTATAGTCGACGACCCTGTGGCTTAGAGGCTAGTACGTTGGCGCTCAAGCCGGAGGTCGCGAGTTCGAATCCCGCCAGGTTTTCTGCGTTACTGGGTCATGGGTGTGTATAATATAGTAAAAATCTTAAATATATGTATAGTTTGCAAGTATTAAATATATTTCCGTTGTCAAGTTCTTAGAGATCTTACCACGGCACCAGATTGACGTGGAGTGAAAGCGTCCGTATACTTATTTTATAGTGGACTTTATAATGTGAATTCTGCGCAAAAATTATAATAACTGATGTACGAAAGCTTCTAACTTTAGCACTAAAACTGTAAATTCACAAACTTGTGCAAAGTCAAGGAACTAGTTTTGCACTTTGCAACTTAAATATTACCTAAGTTATTTAGTTATCAAGATAAAAAGAATTTTAGTCTAACGGCTAGCCACATCACAAACTCTTGTGAAACGATTTATTTAAATTTTCTTCCACTTTGATATGCCCATTTAACTGAGTCTAAGCGTCAGTTCACACCAAGGCGCGATGCGACGCTGCATTTTTTAAAGGAAATACACGTTTCATTGCAAGGGCGGGGAATTATCAGGGGCCTTTTGCCTTTTAGATAGAAATAATAAAAGAATAAGTGTAAATATTGTGACAGATTGATACACATCAAAGCGTAAGAAAATTGTATATGCATAAATCAAATGGGCGGTAGTGTGTGTTGTTGTTATTTTCATTAATTTGATTATGAGCTTTCTGTACATTTTTGTCCACAACCACTACCACACTAATTTACCGACCAAATTTCATACTCCTGTACGCACAATTCTCGTAAAACTGTACTCGAAGTTTTTACGTCACGTATTACCTAATTTATGTAACTGGGTCCATTTATGTAATTTATGTAACCAGCTTTTCTCGGAGTTCTGATAAATTAAAAAAAAAAGAATCGCAAAAATATTTATCTGACCGGGATTTGAACCCACCACATTCGAAATTTTTAAACGAACGAAAACGATTTTTAAACAAACGAAGCAAAAATTATACATACGCATACCAAACTGCGCATCGGACTGACACAATAGAGTCGAAATTATTGATATATTGTTGCACGCCGAAAGAAAAAACATATACCTTACAAAATGCGCAGTATCCCTTATCTTCCTTCTTTCTTTTCTCCCCCAAATCTCCCTGCGTACTAAATTGCATGCTCGAAAAACCGATTATACATACAAGATTGTCTCATATAAAGTATAAGATAATGCCGATAATGCCGAGCGGCAAGTTCTTCTATGGTACTAACTTGTGTACAAACGCGATAAGGTCCGCCGCCCTCCCGCTGCCGTCGCACACAACCACCGGTACGGGGGGGTTGTCCGTGACGTACTCCAGCACGGCCCGCACGGTGTTCGTGCCGCCCTCTATCACCAGGCAGACCACGGGCGTCGACGAGTGGGTGTCTGTAACAAGGGCACATAAGCTTCACTCACCACTTACCGTTTGAAGACCCTCATCCCCAATACCAATCTATTATATCAGGCTGGGGCTTCCCTATGAAGGAGAACCAGCCTTCGCCACTGCTGCCTACATAAAGATTAGTGCCTAGGAAACCGAGCCTTGCTCGGAGTTTTAGTAGGGCGATAAAATAATTAGAATATATATGTATATATAAAAGCAATAAAAAGCGCGATGCATAAAGGTGAATTTTCTATGTTAAATTTCATTCTGACCAAAGATTTCAAAACTAAAGATAGGCTACAACGTACATTGGACAGAAATAATCTTAATACAAGAAAAAGCTGCGCCATCTTGATTTCATCATACGTCAAATGTCAAAATGGCCCCAAACAAACCTACTAGCCACGACACATTACATTATAAAACATCTAGTTTTGCGTTTAGATGTTCACGTTGCTAATAAAAACTACTTAGTTAAATTATACTAATATTTAATTATGCTAATTTTGGTTCCCCGTTTGGTTGCCATTATTCTAGGGCAACATTGAATATACCAATATTGAAACAGTAAATGGTTTATGTTTTTGGTCTAGTTAATACAAGTTAAAACATCGTGTTTATCGTTATCTCTAAATCATTTTTGTAGTCAATGATTTCAAAACCACGTTAAATAATATGACGTACAGAGTACATTGAACATAAAAAATCTTCGTACAAGAAAAAGTTACGCCATCTTGATTTCAGATTATTTTGTCAAATTTATTCGGACTGATTATACTGCGGAAAGCAAATGTCACAATGTCAAGATGACAATTGTCAAACATAAAAATGATTGTGACATTTACCTTTAAGTGATTGTGACACGTCCAGCATCAATGTAATAGAATTTATATAAAAATGTAACTGGTGTTAGCAATCGTTGGTAAATCTTATTAATAAAATAAAAAAAAGAATAAACTGCCCCAAACAACCCCAAAAGTGGGACAGTTTAAGTGTGGAGTTTGGACACTTTTTGCTTCGACATGGCTCGTCTATAATATATAGGTCTATGTTTATAGTTGCAAACAAGATAAATCAATTTTAATTACTTCTACACGTCTAGACTTAAAAAATCCATGGCTATAAACATCAGGATTATTAATTCTGAGTTCATAATTATTAACAAACCCTTTTTAACCTTTTGTTTCAATATTTAATATTTATAATTATTTAATCACAAAGAAAATCGGTCCATTATGCCTCGAGCAGTCTGGACTCTGAAGTCCTCTCGTAACGCTTTGATTCTTATTAAAATTGGGCACATTCTCTAAAGGGCTTTTAAATTATCATCAAGTTGTGCTGCCCATTTTATTCACATTTTTTCTCAACATGAGGACTTCGAGAGGAATAAGTCTGTGTCGGGAATTATATTAAAATTAATTATTTGAAATAAGAACTTGCGTCTTTTTTTTGATAGCCTTTATTCCAAATTATCAGAAAGGCGATAGAAAGCGAAGGAGATAACTCAACTACTTAATTTTTATCATTTAATGCCGTGTTTTATGTGCACGTAAAAACGTATTCTTACCTTTTATACAACATAAATTTTTTACACGTCCACGATTGATATTCTGTAAGGTGAGGTTTTTCAATAAAAGCGAGATATAAAACCTCCTCGTGAAGGCGCGCCATATTGCGTGTTTGAAATTCAAACATGATTTTGTCCCGCCATTTCGCGAGTGTTTATAGCCGCCATTTTGTTGTGACAACACATAAACATCCGTTAAATTGTACTTGGCTATCCGTAGGAAATATCAATCAATGCCAAGACAAGTTTTATGAAACTACTTACATACATAACTAATAGGTACGACTTGTTAATAAGTAACATTGTATTCTTATGTATTTTAACATTAAAATAATTCGTTTTTACGTCTTATAGTCCTTGTTGCCCGATTTATTGTACTTAAAGGTACAGAATAGGTACAACTACACAATCATCACTAAATGTGTAGCGACACCAAACGTTTTATCGTAACAATATAAGGGTGTAACTTGTAAAGCGGGTATTACACTACACGGTATTCAGGGCCTGGTAGACAGGGAGGGCGTGGCCCCTTGCAAGGGCGTCGATTATTACACTGCACTGAACACCAGTCTCTCTTCTTTTCTTTCTTAATTTCTTTTCTACATTTCAAGTATTGTTTAATTTCAAGTATACTCAGTGCTCTGGAACCAGTGGATGTTAAAAATTATTTAAGAATGGGAGAGAAGGAATTTGAATACTTATTAAATTTAGTAGCTCCGTATATAAAAAAAAGAAGACACAATTTTAAGCTAGAGTGTAAGTGAAGCTAGAGACAAAGGCTGGTTGTCACATTAAGATTTCTAGCTACAGGAAGCTCCCTAACCGCCCTAAATGTTATTGTTACACTACTCGATCGATAAGGGCGATTAGGGAGCAAGGCTTGCCGGGACCGGCCGGTCGCCCTAATTAGGGTCTCCAGGAATTTTATTACACTGCCCTAAATAAGGGTAATATAACCCTGAATACCGTGTAGTGTAATAAGCCTTAGCCCTAGCCGAACTCGGCAGTTTTATCGATCGATATACGATACGAATTATCGTAACGATTTGCCAAACACACGATCGATATAACTGCACAGCGCATAGTTCAGCTTACAACGTTAAATCGCTACGATAAAACGTTAGGTATGTAGCGGACAAAATGTTACCTAAACGCATGTATTATTCCTCACCCGAGTGTAACAATGCGCGTAAAAAGGCGGTCACAACAAAATCATTTAATGAAATTCCATAAATATGTAAACGTCATGTTTGATACTCTACATTTGTAACTTGATACACTTTACGAGCTTCTATCAAACTTTATTGCAACATTTGATGTTTCAATTGCTTAAAATATATCCTGGTATATTTTGTGAGCTTGGCATACAGTCTGATTTCAACAGAGTTTTTGATGCCCTAGTATAATTATAGCCGCCTCTGTGGTCCAGTGGTTTAGGGATTGGCTCTCGACTCCGGAGGTCGTGGGTTCGATCCAAATTTGATTAGGACAATGCAGGCTGATCACCTGATGTCTGACAAGAAAGATGATCCATGCGGCGGACGGGCATGTAAAGAGTATGTTCTGCGCCTGATCTCTCGCCAGTCGTGTCGGTCATCCGTCCCACTGGGTTGCGAGAGTAAAGAAATAGAGAGTAATCTTATGTGTTGCCCACACACTTGGGCACTTGGATGATGGTTTTAATGAAACCCGGAGCTACTGGTTTCATTAAAACCGTCACTGTAATCGGAAGGCTAGTATTTATCATTATAGAAGTGTACCTAAAGAGCTGAAATTGCAAGCATGATTTATAAGAACTTCCTATGTTCGCGTTAAGAAGACAGTAAAATGTAGAAAAAAAAATATTGACCAATGAGGAACCGTGTTCACGTTAACCAATCATTGTAAGCCATTTTGGAATATTATGTACGCGCGATATTTTGATATTTACTGACTTCTTAACGCGTATACACTATAGTAGGAAGGACGCGTAAGGTCACATATAAAACCTGAATGCATTTGCTGACTAATTTTCAAAAGCCTATGGCTACGTTTCCACGATAATTTTTCTGTGGTCGTGACTTGCTACAGAATAAACAGCACTGTAAATAGAAATCGGCGCTAGTACCTACAATAGAACTGAAAATCGCAGTGTCATGTGTCAAATGTCAGATTTTACTACTCTACACGATTTTCAGCTCTATTGTATTAGCACAGAGTTCTATTTTCAGTGCTGTTTTTTCTGTTGCGACCACAAAAAAACTCTCGTAGAAATGTACCATAAGGCATCTTGTGTCTATATTTATTTTGAGGTAAGCACTATGTAAGCTTTCTGCTTTGCCTGTAAAAATGCAAATGATTTTTGGTTATTTTGTTGATAAGTGGCTGCATTTATTGGTGACAGTAGTTTCTACTTTTTCTGGCCTAAGACCAGTGTGATGACTACAATAGGCAAGCTTTAGAAAAAGTGCGGCAGTGGAAGTCGGAAGTAGAAATGTTTAGTTTTCTACGTTTTTAGTTTACAGGCCAGCCACGCTGAGAATGCTCATAATTTGAAGGCTAACATGAACTTTATCTGTGTGAAATAAAGCAAAAAATTATGTGAGCATTCTACCCATTTGATTTTCAACTTTATTACTTTGATATAAAGTTCCACCCAATAGAAATCATAAGCATCATCAAACCTTTGACTAGATCGTTCGACACTACTTTTAGTACTGGTTATCTAGGTGCACTAGTTTGGACTAAACTTACAGTTCCTTATGTATATCCGCTTTTGAGGTAGACCTGGTAACAAAGTATATCTAAAAAATTTTGAAAATAAATCCAATTCAATAAATAACTACCATTCATTTTTTATACGGTCGGGTAGCATTATCGCTACTTCCAAAGTAAAAATGCACTAAAATCTTATTTTTACTTTTTGGTGCATTTTTACTTTGGAAGTAGGTTTTAATTTTATGTTTAAAAATAATATTTCATCCTTTTTTAGTCATATTTGTTATATTTTAAGAAAGTTTCAAATATGTATTCGTATGTATAATTGAATAATACGCGACAAGCCTCCATTAGGTATTGTATATAAAATAATGATGATGATTACTGTAAGATACATAATGGCATATGCTTGCAGTTCTTTAAACAACGCCGGAATCCCAAAACATGTATCAATAAGGACTCAGGAGTTCTTTTCAGTACTTTTTGATCCAGGGTATACCTTGGTACAAAAGCTTACTTATTTGTAGCATATGCTTGGACTACTTCAGAAAAAGTCGATATCACTATATATCTGTCCATATCAGGGTTCCTCAGGTGTGACCTGACTGACACTTAGCTGACTAACGGACAAATTTCGAAATATAACCATTACAACAACAATTGCAAATAGATTCACAAACGGCAAAGTCAAGTTCAAAGATATCCGTGTTGGTGTAAAATATTATGAGAAGTAGCTATAATATCATCATATTGTGATGTTATATAATGTGATGATGGTGGTGATGGATGATGATGATTACTTTAATCGACATAATGGCATATGCTTGCAGTTCTTTAAACAACGCCGAAATCCCCAAACATGTATCTATGAGGAGTCAGGAGTTCTGTTCAATACTTTTGGATCCAGGGTTTACCTTGGTGCCAAAATCTTACTTTTTGGTAGCATATGGCTACTTCAGAAAAAGTCGAAATCACCATATATGTCCATATAAATTTCGAGGAGTTCCCTCGATTCCTAATGGATCCAATTATCAGGTCACCAGTTTGATATCAAAAGTACCAATTTGGCATTGTATCCATTCCATCGAAAAAAGATTTTTGAAAATCGGTCCACAGAAGGCGGAGTAATCGTACATACAAAAAAATAAAATATGCAGCCGTTCGGCTGCATATTTTATTTTTTATAGCCACCTCCTTTTTTTGGAAGTTAAAAAATAATACCACCTATCTGACACCTATTTGACCTCTGTGACTCAGTGGTAAGCGCGTCAGCGCTTAAGCCGGAGCTCGCAGGTTTGATCTCGCCGAAAGGACAAAAAATTCCTGGGTCTTGGATATGTATAAAATACATTATGTATAGTATAATAAAAATCTTAAATATGTGTATAGTATAAAAGTATTAAATATATTTCCGTTGTCTGGTACCCGCGATACAAGTTATTCGGATACTTGGTACAGGACCAAATTGACGTGGTGTGGAAACGTCCATAGATACTATTATTATTTTTACCAGCAAAATTATTAACGCGGCTTAATGTAACTCGGTAGTGTTGGGGTAATGTGTTGGGTAACGCTCTAGGTCAGCTCGTCCTTGACCTGAGACTTGGGAGCGTGCTACAGGTTGTGCTGCATTGTGTTACACGTTACTGTAGTAAATAACCGACACCGAGCCGAGACCAAATGACTCGCACTGTCAAAAAGTTATCAGATCTCATCTGGAACCAAAAACATTTATTTCCACATATGTTATCAAATAACACTTATAAAATTGTTCTACATGGTGCCTACCACCGTTTCGGAAACTAGCCCGGCGATAAGAACCGGCGTAAGAAACTCACTAGACCCGGCGTAAGAAATTCGAAAGAACCAGCGTAAGAAACTCGCGAGAACCGGCGCAAGGAATTCGAGAGAGCCGGCGTAAGAAACTCGCGAGAACCAGCGTAAGAAAGTCGCGAGAACCGACGTAGGAATCTCGCGTAAGCTTCTGACTCTACACACCCCAACTCTTCAAGGCCTAAGCTCACAAACTCTACATCTGAGGCAAAATATTTGGCCCTAGATTGCGTCACACACAATAATGATTTATAAAAATGGCTCACGAATTAGAAACACTATCATGTTGTTTGGTCATTGCATATCTTTAGTTTTCACACGACAAGCAAGCCAAAAGGAAGGGTGGTGATTTTGTCAGTCTATGTATGTATGTTTGTTCCACCGCAGCGCCTACTACTGATCCAATTTCAATGGATGAGGTGTCAAAAGATTCGCAGTAATCGCCCGGGTAACAAAGACCACACAATTTGCGTAGTCGGGTTATAGTTGATTATAAAATTGTCGGGTAAAATTTTCCCCTACTTTAACAACATCATTGCGGAAAACTCTACGTGGCCACTTCCCATAACACGTCTTTGCTACCACCCCGTTGCATTTAAAAACTTGTGTTAAAGTAAACTTATAGGCAGACTAATGACCGAATACTGAAACGCTAATCAAAATTATTCACAGGCTGTCGCTGTCTCTGCTAGCTGAAATGACAAGGACAGCATGTGACTTGAGCGTCACTTAATTTAACTTAATTCGGCGGTATATTTTTCTCTTACTTTCTCGAGCTACAAATGAAGTTTGTTAACCGGAACCTTTGTGGATGCAATCTATTGTGAATTGTAATCGAAGGAACTCTAATTTATAAAAGTCCACCCAATCTTCAACACAAAGGAAGGAACCATTACCCTCCGTAAGGCGAGATAAGTAACACCCTCAAGTTATTTTCGGCGCCGTAAAGCGAGATGAGAAACTTTATGATAGTTTTGTCGTAAAAATTTAAGTGAGTTATTATTGATCGCCGCCACTTGTTGGTATCTCTTTTTATGGTATACCGCATCGAAGACAAATTTGTTATCAGTGCGCGCATTGCTTAATATAACATTACTATTAATTACAAATAACATATAGTAACTTCATTAGGCTAACAAACGAATGTACCCCAATACTAATTAACTCTATAATTATAAAGAGATCATAAACCTTATTCTGGAGAAATCCATAAAAGGTAGCTTTTCTGTACCTTTTACATACGTACATAATAATAACCTAACGAAGAGCATGTCAGGACACGTCTTATGGACTGAGATCCCGGGCCCGCCAGACTAGTTTTTAGCATGATCTATCAGCATGATGGAAACTTACAAGTTTCTACCTCCCATAGAATAGAAATTTCAGGGGGGGGGAGGGGGTTTAAAGCAATTTGGAGGCCGATTACTCGAAAAAGATATTGTGGTAAAAATCATGTATGAAACCTTATATTTATTTTAAAAGATCTATTCAACGATACCCCACACGAGGGGGTAGAATGAAAAAAAAAATCATCCCCACTTCACATAGAGCTACCCCTAAAATATAAAATTATTATTATTTTATGATGCTAAACCCGAGATATATACACATTATATGACTATACTAAATTTCATCAATTTATATTCATAATTACAGAAGCCAGAAGACAGACAGAAAGACAGACGGATGGACCGAGCGAAACTATAAGTATTAAAGTATCTTAGGTATTAAATAAGGAATTGTCTGAATACGTACGAAAATAATCGTTAAAATGTCCACAGACGGTTAAATTTCGTTCAGCAATATTCCGTACCTATGACCTAATTCAATCCCTTAACCTTTTGCTCCTTCCATGCCCATTCTTAACCAGTATTATAAAAGGCAACGAACTTGTATCTGTTGCTGTAATATGAACCTTAAAAGCTTCCACAGACGATCTAATTTCGTTCAGCAGATAGGTCCGTACTTTTGACCTAAATCAGTCCCTTTAATCTTTTGCACCTTCCATGTCAATTTTTTATCAGTATAATAAAAGGCAACACACTTGTATCTGTTGCGTCCATGGACGACGTATCAGGCGATCCATCTGCTCGTTGCTACTTTAGAATCTGCTATTTTTTCAATAGTTTAACCGTCCATAGCTAGCACTTCGGTGCTAAGATGACCTGTTGCTGGTGTCAAAGGATGGCACTTAGCATCATACGATTCGTTTGCTCATTTACCGTTGCTTTTCAGTAGTGTTAGCATTTATTTTGGCGCGAATGTGCGCTATCGTGGCCGTGTATCGATCGGCTGCAGGAGCCACAGGTGGTTCACTACATAGTAAGGTAAAACAATGAACATCGAATGTTCCGGAAAATACTCCACTAGGCTGTAGCAAGGCTAAGTTGCTGCTGCCGTGTGTTCGATTTTCGACTCTATTGTATTAGAGCTAAGTTCTATCTTCAGCGCTGTTTTTTTCCGGCCGGAGTTCTAACTCTGTGCTAAAGCTATAGAGTTGAAAATCGTCTGGACTTTGGACCAATCAAAACGGGCTTGAAGTTGGTTTGACGTTTATGAGAATACCATTTTGCAGTTTTCACATATCGGGACTGGATCGTAACTATATTGCAGAATCGACCTTCGGGCTAACTTTCAATACCTACGTCAAGTCGTTAAATGTTGAGTGATTTAAGTTTAAATAACTATTAGTCTACTCATATAATTGGACCCCGGCGTATAATGAACGATCTAGGCGTCGAATTGGCTAGCACACCAGATGGCTACGATATAATTATATTATATTCTTTGAATCTAGCGTGTTGTCGAACAAATCTCGCGGTGTTGGCGCGCGCCGATTACCCGTGCGGCCCCGCGCGGGCCACGAGTAGACTGTGTGCAGAGGGCACGCGTGGAATACGAGCGGTTGCCGGTTAGGGATAGGTTTAGGGATACAGTGGCACTATAACAATACTTGAATAAAAGAAGGTACTTAGTACTTTAGCACTTCGTACAATCCTACTACTACGAGTAGTATAAATGTGAAAGCTTGTGGGGATGGATGGATGGATGTTTGTTACCCTTTCACGCAAAAATAAATGAACGGATTTTGATGAAATTTGGTATGGTAGTATTTTGAGCTTTGGATTAACACGTAGGCTACTTTTTATCCCGAAAAAGTACAGTGTTCAGGTGGGTTACTGTATTTACGCTGGCGGAGCCGCGGGCAATAGCTAGTATATTATATAAGTTCAATATATATGAATTATTTTAATGTAATTCGTGATTTGATTTAAGTAATAATTATTGGTTTGAACTGACAAACTAGCGCAGAGTAGAAGCAAAGCGAAGTGAAAACTTCTTCACATTATCTCAAGGTATGTGCGTTACGAATTACGATAAAGACATAAAAGTGAATATGCTATATTATTAAGTTTTCAGAATATCGCTACGCTGCGCTACGATTCTGAGCTAGCATGAAATGTCCCTTACATGCTTATTCTATATGAAATTAATTTCATACAATGCAAATTGTTAAAATATTTTTTTTGGTATTAATCTTTTTTATGTCCTTTGCTCTAAACATATAACACACATATTAGTCATCAGTACATATTAATATTACCAAGTAAATAGTGTAGCATAGCTACATTTTTTTTAACGTATCGTTATAACTAATAACGATGCGTATAGCGTCATCTATTAGCAGTTGTCGATATTAATAATAGCTAATTTGTGATATACAACGCCATCTATTGGCAAATGCGTCTAACTAGAGCTTCATCTCTGATATTTCTTTATTGTGGCATTTGTATTACGCATTACCGCTAATTGTCGGTTAAAAAAAAAACAATTAATGTCAGTAGAGGTATAAAAGGGTTGTCGCGACAGGACAACGCCCTTTTTCCCTGCCGAATTTTGGTTGTTCAACTTCTTCTAGATACAAGTTTATACTAAATAAAATTATAATATTTTAACCCCGTGTAAGGGTGAGTAATTTGAAATATCTGTGTTGTGAATGTTTGGTAAATCACGCTTGTAATTAAAACACATTATTTTTTCCTGTGAATTAGCACCATGGTAGAATTTGTTGGCAAACCTTTTGATTGGCCACGTGCTCAATCTGTAATTTCATTTTTCCGATTTTGCATTGTTAGATATTATTAGGATGTTTGTATCAAATTAATTGTCCTTAATATCATATTATCATTTTATCACTTTATCTTTTATCTTTTTTCGCTTATCCCTTATTTTGTGATGGATACACAGCCCATGGTTGGATCGTTAGGGGCTAGAACCATGGCTGCTGTGGTCCACACTCTTCACACGCTGGTATGAATGTTTCCAGGGAACTACGGTACGGGTACAAGCACCGCTATCTACATCCTCGGTACGGCACTGCTTGGCTTACCCTTCGCCATCTGATGACTATCTGGCCTGTGCCACGGACTGTCCGCTCTTAGGCGACCACGTCGTGACGAGTTCCTGACCCGAACACAGGACCCGAAAGCGCCACGTGTTGTCATACCTACCGTCGACAGATCCAGCTAAGTGCCGTGTGTGTTTAAAGGCCCCACCAATCTCTAAAGACACTAGAGGCTAAACCAGATACGTACGGCCTCCTGCCCACGACCCCTATTTATTTATTTTTTTAATATATATATATTGTCACGGGAAATCTCTTTTTTTATTTTAATTTCCCCCGTAACAATAGCAATCGCTTTAAATAATTTTAAACACGTAAATTTTGTACAGCTTGGCAAAAAAGAGGGTGACGCGGTGACAGCAGGAACTAAAAACTTTTTTAACTATCATCTCTTATCCATAATAGATTTGAGTGACATATTTAATTTAAATATATTAAAATATAATACATAATATTGATTTCTTATATTTACGCGAATATTGTTCATTGTTTTAAACACTTACGAATTGTGTCACGGTGCGTGAGGACTGGGTCCTCCCGTGACCAAAATGACAAAACCAAACGTCGGAAAATAGAAGTGCACCGCGACACAATCCGTAAGCGTTTAAAACAATATAATACATAAATATAATATATCTCATTCCTTTCTCTTAAGGATGAAAGATTATCAGTCGACAATGTTTTTAGTTCCTGCTGTCACCTCATCACACTCTTTTTTGCCAAGCTGTATTCTAAACCGCGTTATGTTTTATAATAGTTCGACGTGACCCGTCTACTCGCTAACTAAATACTGGGGCGCTCGGGTGCGTTCGGCTCCGCTCGTCAGTCCGTTCGGCGCGCCGCTCGCCGCATCACGCCGATCTTGTACATTTTACCGTTAAATCTAGTAATTTTATCGTTTAGTGCATGTTTCACTTTTTTACACCACATTTAGTTGACTTTTCGTGTGTACACTCAGTGTGTTATCGTGGTTTCGCTGTGGTGACACTATGTCCGATACGACAGTTGCGTTCCCGCGCAAGCTCGCCAAGCGGTTCATACTGATGTATAGAGAACTGCCGTGCCTATGGAACAAAAATTGCGTGAACTACAAGCAGAGGAATAAACGGCATGAAGCTATTGCCAAACTGACGAGCCTGGTTCGTATCATAATAAATGCGATAGTCCTTCTACTTATTATAAACTAGCTTTTGCCCGCGCGGCTCCACGCGCTTAAATACAGTATCCCACGGGAACACTGTACTCTTTCGGGATAAAAAGTAGCCTATGTGTTACTCCAGAGCTTAAACTACTACCATACCAAATTTAATCGAAATCCGTTCAGTTTTTGCGCGAAAGAGTAACAAACATCCATCAATCCTCACAAACTTTCACATTTATAAAAGTAGTAGGATGTAGTAGGAGTGCGTTGCCGATTTTTCATGTGTATGTACAGCTTGGCAAAAAGGAAAATGACGCGATGACTGTTCCTGCTGAACTAAAAATATTATAATATATTTAATCATAATCTCGGCAACAGCTGCAAGTATTTACATGAAATTTAGTAAGCATCCAGTTTTTAGTATTTTTAAAATTTTTGTAGTTTGGTTAATTTTCGCGTTGTTGAGAAATTCGGAATGTGGTTGGAGGATTCGAACCCCGGTAAAATATTTTTGTGATTCTTTTTTGTTTTTTTAAATCTACTAAAGCTCCGAGCAAGGCTCGGATACCCAGGTACTTCAATTTAAATATATTACTTACAGTATGTATAACAAATAAATATAATAAATTTCATTCCAATCTAACAAGGAAAAAGATGATACAATCGCAAGTGTTTTCATTTTCTGCTGCCCGCGGTGGCGTACTCTTTTTTGCGAAGCTGTTGGTTTGTCAGTTCGTCACGTTTAGATAATGGGCTGAGATCCCAGGCCGCCGAACATTCCTTATATATTTTTATATCATAATGTAGTATTGGTGTGTACAATGAACGTATGCATGCCCGCTAGTTTGGGCCGTGGACCAATTTTAGGTTAGGTACAGGGCGCTAAAGTTGCCGAAAATTACTGTACTTGCTTTACTTACTTTTTGGCTACATAATAACGTAAGAAACAAAACGTATTGAAGGCAGGCTTGGCATCTCCATAAGCGATTGGGATACGTTGATACACAGATTGCTTGTGGACTGTATTAACATAGAGCTGGTATTGACTATATGTATATGAAGACGATGAAAAGATTAACGCCTTTGAATTCATTAAATACAGCAGCAAATTCGTCACTTGAAGACTTTTTGTTTTTGTTAGGTGCGCGAATACGACGCCAGTGCGACGCCCGTGCACGTGATGCGCAAGATAGAGAGCCTGCGAGCCAGCGCGCGGCGCGAGTACAAGCGCGTGCGGGACAGCGTGGCGGCGGGCGGCGAGCTGTACGTCCCGCAGCTGTGGTACTACGACCTCATATCCTTCGTGTTCGGCCACAGCGCCGACGTCAAACAGTGTCCGGAGTCGGTGAGTGTGACGTCATCGTGTGACGCGCGAGATGAGAGCCTGCGAGCCAGCGCGAGACGCTGAGAGTGATTGATTGGAGTCTTTTGTGTTTTTTTTTGTCTTATCAAACGAAATTGAACCGTTCGTGTTTTTATTCAAGATACGCATTCCCCTGTCAAAGTCAAGTAGTAGGTATCAAATAACGCGCGTTAGCGATTCAAAAACATCCTATGGAATCGCACCAAAACGGCAGTCGGTGCGATCGCGTGTTATGTAAAAATCTTTCAAAATAGGTCTTATATGTTTGGAGCTTACAACTCCAACTGTTATAATAAACTCGTCAATACTCACAAGGATGTAGCTTCTGTGCTGCGATGTACTTCTCCAGCTTTCGACGCAGAACGATCTCTGCGCCGTACCTCCCCACCGACCCATTGTCCACCAATAGGAAGTACGCGTGACGGTTGTTGAGGACTGCTAGCTTTGACCTGAGGAAGAAAGTCAGATTGGTCAGAAGAGATTGTTGCATATTGACAAAAGTAAGTGTCAATGTCATTTTTGACATTGACAGATGTCATGAAGTAAAGCCTATTTAGTTTGTTTATTTCAGTTGGCCAAAAGGCTATAAATAGTGTAGACGTATATTATTGTGTTAAGCATTTACCTCGTATGTAATACGTAGTCAGTGTTAAGCACCAATAAAGGAGAATATAAGAATTGTTGCTGTATTATTATCATCACCACTCAGACACACATCAGGACTTACAATCAAGAGGTCGAAGCCCGCTACATGGTGTCAGAAAAAGGAGTAAAAAAATAAGTTGTCAAGAAAACGAAAATCATGAACGCAAAAGGGGGTACATCGAAAACTCCGGAAGCTTCGAGACAATCTGAGTGTGGGAACTTAACAATGGCAGGAAACGGAGTGCAGAAGCTTGAGATCTCTACAGAAATTATTAACAATAATGCTGAAAATTTCAAGAAATGGACCCAATCATTCGAAATATTCCTACTGGCGTCGGGCATGGAGAAAACGGAAGACAAAAGAAAAATTGCAATCATGCTGCATTCCATGGGAGATAAGGGCCTAAATATCTACAATTCCTTCAATTTGGACCTAAGCACTGCTACATTCCAAGAAGTCAAGGCAAAATTCGTCGAGTATTTTGAACCCAAAAAGAATTTGACCGTGGCGCGGCACAAATTCTTTACGTTGAAGCAACGTGTGAACGAATCCTTGGAAAACTTTCTAATGGAATTAGAAAACGCAAGTCATGCCTGTGAGTTTGGTTCGCTACGCGATTCCCTTGTAAAGGACATTTTCATTGCTAATATGGCCACAAACTTCTCGCAGTTTCGTCAAAAGCTCCTACAAGAGCAAGCTCCTCTGTAGAACACTCACGATGGCGCAGAAAAGTGAAGAATCAATCAATGCAGCAGATGGAAAAGAAGAAGCCACAGTATATAAACTACACAAAAATCGTCGGACCAGTTTCCCCCCACACCAGAAGAGAAAAAACTCAAGATCCCCATCACGCCAAGGTCACCCAAGGTCAGCTACACCTGGATCCAGAACATCGTCGTGTGTAAAGTGCAACACATCGCATGGTCGCCGCAACTGTCCAGCATGGAAATACAGATGCAGGTCATGTTTTAAATATGGACATTTTACTCATCTATGTTTTAAGAAAAATAATGTCAGGACTATTGGTTCTGGGGTAGGTAGCATAAATCTCGATGATGAATCGAGCCCCAAGGGTGCTGAGGCTGAGAGATTTACAATAGGGGCATTATTCAACATTAAAAACATAAAGTCACAAAATGCTAGTACAAATTTGATTAACACAAATAATTCCTGGCATTATTCTCTTAAAATAAACAACAAAAATGTAGATTGCCTAATTGACACTGGAGCAGACATAAATGTGATGTCTTATCAAGTATTTAAAGAATTGAATCTTAAATTTGACAAACATAGTAAAGAAATGTGTAAAAAATATAATATCTTTGCCTACAGTGGGCACAGAATTCCGATAATTTCAGTGTCAAACATTTGTTGTTTAGTAGAAAACAAAACAAAACCAGAAAACATTACTTTTGTTGTAACTAAATTAAATTGTCCAACTGTGATTGGTTTACCCACTTGTATAAAGCTAAATTTAATAACAAAAAACTTTCATATAAAGAATGAGAATGTCAAAAATGTTGAGCAAAATGTGTATAATGTGTATCAAAAAACTTGGGACAAAATTGTGACCAGATATAATGATGTGTTTCAGGGTCTAGGCTGCCTCCCATACGAACACAGCATCGTGCTAAAGAAGGATGCTATTCCGTGCGTTGACCCCCCTAGAAAGGTACCCTTCGCGTTGGTTGAACCGTTAAGGAAAGAGCTTCAACTCATGGAAAACATGGGAGTCATACGGAAGGTGAACAAACCTACTCTCTGGGTGAGTAGTTTAGTTATAGCCATGAAAAAGAAT
The DNA here is from genome assembly GCA_037179445.1 of Phengaris alcon alcon. Classification (NCBI taxonomy): domain Eukaryota; kingdom Metazoa; phylum Arthropoda; class Insecta; order Lepidoptera; family Lycaenidae; genus Phengaris; species Phengaris alcon. Next base: position 93,551 of record JAYRCH010000044.1, on the reverse strand, counting down.
GGTGGATTGAGAATTTGCTTAGATCCTAGAAATTTAAATAAAAATTTATTGAGATGTCATTTTCCAATTAAAAATATAGATGAAGTCAGGTCTAAATTGTCCAAAGCCTCTTATTTTTCGCATTTAGATGCGTTTTCTGGGTTTTATAATATAAAATTAACTAAAGAAAGTAGTGATCTATGTACATTTCAAACTCCCTTTGGCAGATACAAATTTTTAAGATTACCTTTTGGAATAAACACGGCTACAGAAATTTTCTATAAAACCATGATAGATCTTTTCGGAGACATTGAAGGTATAATAATTTGGTGTGATGACATTTTAATATACGGTGAAACAATTGAAATACACAATAAAACGTTAGAAATGTTTTTGGAAAGGGCTAGGCAAGTTAATTTAAAATTAAATAAAGCCAAGTGCAAGTTTCTTCTAGAAGAAATAGCATATTTGGGTTATATTTTTAGTAAAGAAGGTGTAAAAATTGATCCAGAGAAAGTTAAAGCCATAAAAGATATGCCCATACCAAAAAATATTAAAGATTTGCAGAGATTTCTAGGCATGATTAATTTTTTAGCACCGTTTATAGAAAATCTAGCAGAGAAAACTAATACCTTAAGAAATTTGTTAAAAAAAGATACATTATGGTTATGGGATGAAAATTGTCAAAAGTGCTTTGATTTGTTAAAAGAAGTCGTATCCAAAGCACCTGTGTTAACTAATTATAATTGCAACTTACCTGTGATTTTGTCGGTAGATTCATCAAAGAATGCACTGGGAGCGGTATTGATGCAAAACAAACGACCCATTGCATATAGTTCAAGAACACTTACCTCCTCTCAACAAAACTACGCTCAGATTGAAAAGGAATTGTTTGCCATACAATTTGGATGTAATAAATTTCACCAATATATTTATGGCAGTAAAACAACTGTTCATACTGATCACAAACCTTTAATTTACCTTTTTAAAAAACCTCTTCATGAAGTACCTGCTAGACTACAAAGAATGATGTTATCGTTGCAGGGTTACGACCTAGAAGTGGTTTATGTACCTGGTAAATATATGTATATAGCAGATACTTTGTCAAGAGCCTCACTCAGTGATACATACATACCTCAGTATGAACAAGACTTACAATATCATGTAAATTCAATATTTTCTAATCTCTCAGTGAGTAAGCCATATTTAGAATTAATATTATTAGAAAGTAAAAATGATGAATCTTTAAATCTGCTCAAGTCTTATATTCAGAATGGTTGGCCAAGAAGCAAAGACAAAGTAAGCTGTCTTGTGAAACCATATTGGAACATTCAAAATGAAATACATATAATGAACGGCTTAATATTTAAAGGCAATAGGCTTATTGTTCCAAAATCCTTGCAAAGACAGATTTTAGATAAAATACACTGTGGGCATTTAGGTATTAATAAAACACTCAACATAGCTAGAGAAACAGTTTATTGGCCAAATATTAACGCGGATATTAAAAACCTAATTGATCAATGTTCAGCGTGTGCAAAATTCATGGCAAACATACCCAAGGAACCGTTAAAATGCCATGAGATATCTTATCTTCCGTGGGAGAAGGTAGGTATAGATTTATTATATTTTGATGGAGAAAATTTCCTTGTCTGCATGGATTATTATTCCAAGTACATAGAGCTAGCTTCTTTGCATAAGAATTACACTGTCGATAACGTTGTTAAAAACCTCAAATCCTTCTTTGCTCGACATGGTATCCCGAAAATATTGATATCTGACAATTGTCCACCTTTTAACTCTTGCAAATTCAAGTCTTTTCTTGTTGATTGGGATGTAGAACACATTAGTACCAGTCCTTATTGGTCCAGGTCTAATGGCCAGGCTGAAAGTGGAGTTAAAATTGTCAAAAACATATTAAGGAAATGCAAGGAAGATGGCTCGGATATACATTTGGCGTTACTACACTACCGCAACGCTGCTAAGGGAGATTTTCCCAGTCCGGCCGCATTATTAATGTCTAGAAACTTGCGAGTAAATTTACCAATTCTAAGCAGAAAACTCATTCCAGAAGTGGTCAAATTTTCGACGTTTGAAAGATGTCACAACAAAAGCAGAGACAGAATGTCTTTTTATTTTGACAGGAATGCGAAGTATACATCCTATTTGTTTCAGCCTGGAGATGACATTTATTTCAAAAAGAATCCTAAATCTTTTTGGTCTCCGGGAATAATTAAAGAGAAATTAGGTTGTGGTAGATCATATTATGTAGTGGATCCAAATGGTGTTGTGTATAGGAGGAATAGGGGACACATTAGACCTAGAAAAAAGAATTTAAAAAATACAAATCCTCCACCTTCTTTTTATGGCAACGGCAGCACTGACGATATGTCTCCCATAAACAGTATAGATCCCATGAGTTCGGCAGAGCTCGGAGACGGTCCTGTTCAAAATTGCATTATCGATGATAACTGTGTTCCTATGGAAAGTCTAGAAAATACCGGTTACGTAACCAGGTCTGGTAGAAGTGTGAGACGTCCTAAATTGTACATACATGAGAAATTTGAGTAGATAAGTAATGTACTGTTATTAGTTATGTAAGTTACTTAATACTAATATTAGTTTGCTTTTTTCTCGAAAAGGGAGATGTTGCATATTGAAAAAGTAAGTGTCAATGTCATTTTTGACATTGACAGATGTCATGAAGTAAAGCCTATTTAGTTTGTTTATTTCAGTTGGCCAAAAGGCTATAAATAGTGTAGACGTATATTATTGTGTTAGGCATTTACCTCGTATGTAATACGTAGTCAGTGTTAAGCACCAATAAAGGAGAATATAAGAATTGTTGCTGTATTATTATCATCACCACTCAGACACACATCAGGACTTACAATCAAGAGGTCGAAGCCCGCTACAGAGATGTCAGATTCATAATAACTAGAGGTAACATCTATAAAACGCACGGTAGTGTGTGTTAATAATATGAGGTAGGGGGTAATAAATATGATCTTAATTTTATGTATTTCTAAGCATTAGTAAAAAAAAATAAGAATCACAAAAATATTTTACCGGGGTTCAAACCCACCACATTTCGAATTACCGAACAACGCAAAAATTACACATACACACACCAAACTGCAAATCGGACTGATATATTACAGTAGAATTTATTGATATATTGTTGAACGACGAAAAAAAAAACATACAACTTAAAAACGCGCAGTTTCAATTTTTTCTCCCCAAAACTCCCTGCATACTAAATTTCATGGAAATCCTTGCAGCGGTTTCCGAGATTACAATTATATATACAGGGTGACCTGAAATTCGATACATTCCTTTGAAAGACAGAAAGTAGACCTCATTTACAGTAATATTTTTCATGGCATCCCCATCCGAAAGTTGATATTTACAAAGTTATTGAAATTTCAAAAATTTTTTCTTTGTTTTCGACTTTTTGACTTTGACATGACGTATTTTTAAAAATGTTTGTCTTTTTAGTGATTTTTTTATGTATTTTAACCGTCAATGAGTCAAGTATTATTTTTAAGGAATAAATAGGGACAAACTAAGCGAGAATTTTTTATTATGAGACATGAAACAGAATTTTCTTTTAAGAAAAATGCACATTTTTCTTAAAAACAGGTGATTTTCTTAAAAAAATGTATGATACAATGCGTACAAATATTCTAAGTAACTTCGTTATCTCATTAGCTTTCCAAAAAGGTGCAAATGTCTACATAAAAATATGACGTTGTAGTAAACATATTAGAAGTAAAATGAAATAATGTCTAAATCGATTTATTTGCGATAAGGTTAAAATAAAAGGAAAAACTTGAATTTATTTACGTTTATTGTGTTTAAAAAACATCAATGTTTAATTAAATTTAATAATAAATATTCTACTTTAGGTCTTGTTCAAAATGTGAACCTCTGTTTCTGATACAGGCCCGTAGTCTTCTCCGTACCTCTGTTTTGATTATTCTGGTAGTAAGACTAGTTTTGATTTCTTCTGCTGAATTTCTTATGCGGCTTCTGAGCTCCTCTAGTAGTTATGGGTGTAGTATACACCAAAGCCTTCATATGACCCCAAAGATAAAAATCACACGGGGTCAAATCGGGACACCGTGCTGGCCAATGAATTGGCCCGCCTCGACCTATCCAGCGATGTGGGTAAGTTTGGTCTAGCCACTGGCGTACGCCGAGGCGGAAGTGGGCCGGGCAACCATCATGCTGGAAAATCATATTACGACGAGTTGCTATTGGCACATCTTCCATTAAACCAGTAATCTCCTCTCTTAGGAAATGTTCGTATATTTCACCATTTAAATGAGGGCTAAAATGACGTCCAACTAAATCTTATTAATTATACCCATGCAGACATTTACACTGAATCTGGTTTGATGGGCCCTTTCTTTTTTCATCCTGGGGTTTTTTCCTTTTGGTGCCCAGTAATGTGTGTTGTGGAAATTGTTTATCCCGTCACGGTCAAATTTCGATTCATCCGTCCACAATATTCTTGAGAAGAAATTGCGATCCTCCATGTCTGCATTTATCATAAAACGGCAGAATTCCATTCTTCTAACCGGGTCTCCCTCTTCCAACGCTTGGACAGGTGTGTAGTGAAATGGATGTAGACGCGCTGTGTGTACTGTAAACCACACCTTCCATTGACTCAATCCAAGTCTTCTAGCTGCCGCTCTTGTAGAAATAGAAGGATCATTTTGAAAAAGTGTTAAAATTTCTTCTTCTTCTGGAGCATACAAACGAGGTCTGCCTGAATCGCCACGTCTTCTATCAACACGGCCGCTTTCCCGAATTCGTCGAAATGTTGTTGAAAACACTAACGTTTGGCACTCGTCGATTCGGAAAACGTTCAACGTATGTTCTTCGTGCAGCAGCAGCATTACCATTACAAAGTCCGTAACAAAACAAGATCTCAGCGTATTCATCGTACTCAAAAGCAGCCGTCGCGATACAAAAAAATCAAAAGTAGAAGTAAGGGTGTAGTTTAAAGCAACAATACGTCCGTACACGGCAATAGTTGACTTAAAACTAATATTAGCTACTAAATTTGCTCTCTAAGCCAGTCGGTAACTCATTGACAAAGGGCCGCGACGACAGTAGCCGAAACATCCCGAAGTTTGAACAAAGGAAACAATTGAAAAAAAGGTCGCCTCAGGTAGAGTAATTCTTGAGTTAACGTTACCTGATGATTGTTTTGTCTTTGTTTATTACATGTTCATATTTTTATGTACATATTTTTACCTTTTTTGGAAGCTTATGAGGTAAGAAAGTTATTTAAGGTATTTGTACGCATTGTATCATACATTTTTTTAAGAAAATCACCTGTTTTTAAGAAAAATGCACATTTTTCTTAAAAGAAAATTCTGTTTCATGTCTCATAATGAAAAATTCTCGCTTAGTTTGTCCCTATTTATTCCTTAAAAATAATATTTGACTCATTGACGGTTAAAATACATAAAAAAATCACTAAAAAGACAAACATTTTTTAAAATACGTCATGTCAAAGTCAAAAAGTCGAAAATAAAGAAAAAAATTTTGAAATTTCAATAACTTTGTAAATATAAACTTTCGGATAGGGGATGCCATGAAAAATATTACTGTAAATGAGGTCTACTTTCTGTCTTTCAAAGGAATGTATCGAATTTCAGGTCACCCTGCATATACAAGATTGTCTCGTTTAAAGTATAACATACCTAGCAGTGCACACAGCACATCAAATAGAAGTTTAGGATTTAAGAAAGACGACACTAATAGGTAGATCATCTTATAGATATAATTACTTGGAAAGTATTGTGAATGTGTTATCGGGGTCAGTAATTGGTTGAAACTTGAAGCACAGAGGAGAATAGAGTCAGTCTAGAACAATTTGCTACAGTAAAGGCTAGAAAGTGTTTGTCAAAGAGCAACACATCACACAGCTCCAAGAGAGTCGTGTCAATTACTGTGTGGGCTTTTGACACCTGAATTCTTTCGCACTTGGCATGTTTGAGGGGCTGAATAGCGTTGACCGAATCAAGATTATATCAAAAATAGTTAGAGAATTGGGTTTCTGAGAACATGATCACAGAAACAAATATGTACAATCAGGGAATCTATTTCATAAGCAGGTTGGCCGTTGTTATAATTTGTTCGTAATATAATAATATTAAGATAAACTGTTAGGTAATTGACAATTGTGTTGTGAATGCATGCCATCATTATTATAATTCGAATAAATTATGGGATCACTTTACCTGCTTGTGAATTAGATTCCCTGATAGTACAAGGATTAATATCCTTTAGGGTTAATACCGGGTTATACATATTTTCGATCCTAATAATATATCTACATATAAAAGTAATCACGGTAAAATAAATGCTTCGCATAAATTCACACTCCGAACCCATCTCGAAGTAATTCATTACGCAAAATTAAACTCTGCTCTACTACTATATAATATTGTAAATGTGAAAGTTTGTGAGGATGTATTGATGGATGTATGGATGGATGGATGTTTGTTACTCTTTTACGCAAAAACTACTGAACGGTTTTCGATGAAATTTTCTATAGTAGTAATTTAGGCTCTGGATTAAAACATACTACTTTTTATCCCGAAAAAGTATAGTGTTCTCGTGGGATACTATATTTACGCGGGCGAAGCGGCGGAATAAGCTAGTATGCAATTTAAATACACAAAAACTTGTCAAATTTCGAATACATGGAAAGAATTTGTTTCCATAATAATTTGTATTTCCCTATAGCCCGGGAGATATTTTATGCAATGTAAAAAATAAATTGGTATCTGTGTTTGTTGTGGAGCATGGTTGTCTATTACCCTATAAGCCTGAGGTTAAATGTGGATGGATGGATAATGGGTCTCAATGTGAAAAGTTTCATGAATAACCTGGGTGTCAATATGCAATAAGATGATATAACAGATAAATTTCCTTTATTTTTCTTTGAGTGTTTGGTTAAGCTGTATATATATTAAAAACATAATATTTACTAGTCTCCATAAAGTCTCTGGTTCTAAAGCAAGTCAGGCAATTCTCCATTTTGATATTCTTAAGGAAGTAAATGAAAAACATTGTGACTATCGGAAAATTTACACTGATGGATCTAAGAATGTCAATGTTCTTGGCGCTACATTTTACGGTAGATTAACGAATATTTTGGGCATATGGTAATTGATTTTGTACAACCTTATATACTCGTAAAGTTTATCGCGTCAGCCTACTGCAGCCTCCAAAGATTCAATCAAAATTCTTTACAACAACATAAGTACAAACTTATATTTATTTGGTCATAAACTTTTCAAACTCTTTGCCGTATCTTTGGTTGCCTGAATACTTCCCAATAACGTAATAACTTTGATAAGCGACTCGCTTCTCCCAGCATACGAAATACGAATTTTTATTTAAAACATTCTCCTCAAGCATATTTTCACTGCAAAAATATTTTTCCAAGAGTCAATTTGGAATGGAAAACCACATTATATTTATTCTACAGAGAAGTAGATAAACAGATCAATAAGCTTTCATTCAATCCCTGCAAATACTTTGATCGTTAGGTTTTGAATGAATGTATGTTTTGATAAGAAACTTGGAATATTTTTATATTTATACTGAGATTATCATTTATCTCTGCTTTGATCGGTCGAACATTGCGGAATAATTCACTTTTGACGCGCTTGAGATTAAATTTCATGAGAATCTCGTTAGATATCTGCGTGCCAATTTCAGCGCAATACGTTCAGATGAGGTCAGTCTATATAGATAGATAGATCAGTCAAAACTGGTGCCATACTGAGATATGATAAAACTGTAAGAGATTTAAATAGATCCGTCCCTTTACAGGAAGAAGAGGAAGAGGCGTCCAAAGACACATCAGACGACGTATACGAGGCGGAGAGCTACCAGGAGATCAGCGGGCCCGCAATGATCGACATCAACAGCAGCATGCTGCGCCAGCCGCAGTACTACGACGAGCACAAGCGGGCCGGCGTGCAGGACGAGTACGACGCTATAGGTGAGAGTGAGACAGCAGATGTGGGAGATACCAGGCGATCATCAGAAAAGTAATTAATATGTAGGATAGGATAAGAACTTGGCTAAAAGTTCTTGCCATATTTGCAAGCAGCAAAATTTTAATAGCGACATTTAGAATGATACGAACAGGCCCGCATAGCAGAAAAAGATATTAAATAACAGCAATTTGTGAATAAAGATAAGAAAACCTTTCCTAACAAAATATTTATCGCGTCTCTGCACCTCGAATCTAAACAAGTTATTTACCAAGCAGCTTAATTAACAGGGTAATAATTAATTTTATCTCGTTCATTACGCTAAAACGGATTAATTACTCTTTTTAATATTTAACTGGGATACAGCTTTAATTATTATTACCAAATGAGACATGGTACAGGATATTACCGAGAACCTTAAAGGTAAGGATGAAACCATTAAAACGGAGGTTCCGGGGGAGACTCCGGAACGAAGCGCGCATCACGTCGCCGACAACACGTGATAAAGTGTAGTTTAAGTATATAGTAATAATAATATGTATGTCAGTATGTAAGGTATTTATAATATGTTCCTATGCCGAAAAAAACGTTATTTAATTTAAAATTAAATTTTTATTGACCTTCCTGAGTCGTGATATTCATCAGAAATCAGACGGTATCTGGACTCCTTTGAAAGTCTAGACACACCCTTTGAAAAACCAGACACACAAGATTTGAATGTTTATATTTAGAATATAGTAAATTGTATGTCATCCGCTACGACAGAATAAATAAGGGGACTGGTCGCATAGGGCGTAGATTGTGTTTTGCGACTAATGTAACAATTAAAGTAATACGTACATACACGATGTATTTCGTTATTATAAGTGTTTAATTTCGGAGCTCCATCTGATCTGAAATGCCCCCGATCATCCTTTAAACGATTTCGGTGATGTGACTTCGATATTTTTGTTACTAAAATGTGTTTTGGGATGGCTTACTGCCGTTCGAATTTTTTCTCTTGTTTATAGTTATGATGATGATGAGTGTCTAGATTTCAATCCAAATAAAAAATAGTACAAATACGAGGGAACCGGGGAGGTAATAACTAACCGCTAACTAACTAACTAACTAATAACTAACCTAACCGCCCATCAAGACGCACTTCGAAGTGGTTAACGATACCGGACAAACCCAATGGTTGACAATTCGTCAACATTAATGACACACGACACCTGGAATTATTCCTTGTAGATACACTTTCCTCGTAGATACGATACACTTTTGAAAAAAGTTCGCCTTTATTCCTTATAGATCCACTTTCATATTGTACAGCAAAGCAGAAAGGCGATAATCAAATCAAAATCTCCTATCTATCTCGTATCTCCCTAAATAATGAAAGTAAATATCTTATTTCTACATTGTTCTAACGCATTTCTTATTTCAACGCATAATTATGTGCGTTGCATGCCGGCACGACCGGCAGTGAATTTGTTAATTACACTTACTTATCTATTAGGAAACGCTACATTTAAAAAGTGGATCTGTAAGGAATAAAGGCGAACTTTTTTCAAAAGTGTATCTACGAGGAGAGTGTAGGTACCTACGAGGAATAATTCGACACCTGACACATCCAGTGGTGCAGGACACCTGAAACCCCTAATGGTTTGTGTCAAGCCCAGGAGCACAGAATAGAAAATATATGTACTTATGTACAGATGAACAGATTTCATAGAACGATTCAAATCGATCCAAATTCGAAAATTTTGACGTCCCCTTCAACGGCCCACTTTTTTTTCACACAATCGTGGACACATTGTATGATTGTAGTAGTGCAATCAAATCGAAAGCTAACTATGTAGTTGTTTATCTGTGCCAGTAGTGTCCACTTTTTCATTTGGTCTGAGGTCTAGATTCCCTATTCATATGTTCCACTTTGTTTCAGGTATAAACGTGGCGGCTAAGCTCCGTAATCTACCCCCTAACACCCGAATCATCGCCGAGAAACTCATCAACGATGTGCTGTTCCAGGCCCAAGTTGATAGCCTTACGTCTGCCACCTTCATATCTACGCCAGATCCGTTTAAATAATTTCCAAACTTGTCTAGTTCCGAGAAGTTTGAACAGTCCCCTGCTGGACATAGTTGAACAGTAGACTGCTGACTTGACTCGAGAAGAGTCTCGGTTTGATCCCACACGTAGGAGATACATCCCCAACAAGTTATGAAATAATGTTGTTGCAATCTCAAAATTAGCATCGAATTGAAGATCTTGTAATCTGTTTGTTAAAATCTCTTTATTAAGCCTCAGGTAACTAATTAAGCTTGGTCTGCGTGGAATAGTATCTAATCCACGGATACCTGATTTTTATAGATTTAAATTAGCATTAGTGATTTTTGTAAATATATTAATTTTTACAAATTTTATTGTAATTTTACTCGATATTCAAGTTTCCCGCTGTTTTGGACTTAAGAACCGAATAACCATTTTACTTCTAATTTAACTACAAAATAACAATTAAAGTAATCTAGTATTATAAACTGTGACAATTTATCCCATTTACAGGCAAACTAACCTAAGAAGTAAAATATGATACAAAAACAAGGCAAACAAAAGGTATACACTATACACAGGCGTTACCGGTTAATAATTCGGCAGTGGGTCTCATTTAGACCAAACAATCGCTTTAAATGGCTATTGAAGTCCAGTAAAGATATGTTGTAAGGATGTAAAAAAATATTATTGACCAAATATACTCATAGAGGAGGAATTTCTATGTTTGTAGACTTTTTCTACTCGATTATTTAGGTTTATTATAGCAAAACGAACTTATTTTAGTTTCATGGAAAGTTGATTGGAAGAAAAAGGCTAAGCTGGCTAGCTTCATCGAAATTCGCCCCGCGTGCTGAAGACCTACACAGGACGACATCTTACCTGGGTGAGGCTATATCATGGTAAGGCACATCCCTGCCTCTGCCGATGAGCTCGCTGGCGCCTTCGACGATGCTCCAGGGCGTTATGCCGATGCTGACGACTTGCCCTACGTGCTACGACCGTTCAACCAACACTATGGCGACATCTTACCTGGGTGAGGCTATAGCGTGGTAAGGCACATCCCTGCCTCTGCCGATGAGCTCACTGGCGCCTTCGACGATGCCCCATGGTGCTATGCCGATGCTGACGACACGTCCCGCGCGCTGCGACCGCTCCAGCTGCAGCGCGTCTCCCACTTGCCGCGTCACACCTGACATAGAAGATTGGTGTTACATTAAAATATGTGTATAAGACGAAATAATTCTGTTATATACTTATTTTCTTTATGAAATAGGGGGCAAATGAGCAGACGAATCACCTGATGGAAAGCGTTTACCGTCGCCCATGGACACCCGCAATACCAGAAGAGACGCAAGTGCGTTGCCGGCATTTTTAGAAAAGGGGTAAGCTCTTCTTGAAGGTTTGAAGGTCGAATTGATCCGGAAATACAGGAAAATCTGATCTGCCGCATTCAATATTTTACATAAAAATAGCTGAGAATGATTATTAATTTAAATACCTGTATTGGTCCCTCCCGTAAAGATCCAGGCTCCTGTCGTCTTCGCGGCTTTGAGCAGGCCTTTCCTGAGCACCTTTTTAAGTTTGGGCTGGAGGTCGAAGTTGGCCTTGCCGCCCTGGATCGTGATGAGCAGTTTCGGCCTCTCCAGCGCCCATTCCCTCGTCAGCAGCTGGACGATCAGGTCTGACCGGGTGTCATGTGACAGACGGACATACTGAAACAAGAAATTATTTAAATGAGCAGAACTAAGAGATATTAATTTGACAAAAGCGCTGTTAAAGTAGTAATTAGACAAGTCGTCATCTTAAAATGGAAAACCTTAACCCAAATAAGGTATTTGCCAAGTTTTAGTCAAAAATATGTCAAATTGTTTATAATAACACAATACATTTGCAATCTGGACCATTGTTTGTAAATTTCTATCCTTTCCTTACAAATCAGTATAAAAGTTTAAATAATAAAGCCGCCAAAACGTGTACCTGTGAAGTATGTCAAATCCTAGAATGCTTGGCGCTTAGAGACTCGGGTGTTAATCTTTGGTAATTTTACTATTTTAAAATGTCTTATAAACGGCGCTATACTTTTCATCATCGAAGAGAAACGCTGACATTCCGCACAAAACTTGCACTAAACTTCCACTGACAAGTGACATATTTTTTTTGTATATCATATTTTCTGACGGTAATGATACTGATACTGGCTATTCCATATTATAGGGACTAGGGATGCTATTAAAAAAGAAGAAGAAGTACAAGAAGATGACGTCACATTGGACGACTGTGCGTTTTTAATCACGTGGTCAAACGTGAACGCAAATGAATAATTTTATTTTTGATATTTTATAAAAATCATACATATTTTATAGGAAAGAGTTGGTCAAATTGGTTTGTTTAGTGATAAACTATCTACAGTTTGATGTGTATTTTCATCATATGATACGAGAATAGGCAATTGCCTATTCTCGTAATTAACTTTACTGTTACTACCTCTTTTTAATATTACATATGATATCGTAAACTGATTTTTAAAGTTTGGACCAATCAAGACGGGTTTGACATTTATGAGAAAACTATTTTGCAGTTTTAACATATCGGGGCTGGACTGTAATACTAAATATAGACTGTAATATAGACTGAAGTATCTAAACCTTAGATACCGTATTATATTAAAAAGAGGACTGAGGCTGAGGATGAACTAAGTTCTTTTATTGCATAAATGAATAGTACTCTTAAATATGAGTAACTTCTCAGAAGAAACAGTACCTATATCAAAAATAAATATTTTCAAAGGTACAGCGATTTGTATACAAATTTTCTCGTGTCTCGTGAAAACGCTCCATACTAAAGTCGTACCTAGCTGTGGTTAAAGCGTATGAAGTATACGGCCGCAGGAACATATTGTAAATATCTCCGATATATTTTGTGCATTTAAGTTCATACTTACCATAATGAATGTTTTTGTATATGATGTGAGTAAACTAATGATGTAGGTTTTGTTTGCTAATTTAGCAAAAAAATGTTTTTTTGTACTTTTTATATGTATATAATTAATAAACTAAATATAAAATATTATATTTACCAAGTAGTAATGACTTAATATTTTTGAGTATATTAAGGTAACTAAATATTTTAGATGTAGTCAATAGGGATGCCTATTGCAGGATTTTATAAGCAGAATCGACCTTCTTAGTAATACTTTCGAAATTCAAGTAAAGTAAAGTAAACTCCGTTCTCCGTCTATCACCTATTAGACCAGGGTCGATAGTTTTTAAAACCAAAAAAAATAATAGTAGGATAAAACCCATTAGAAAAGGAGGAGAATATTATAAAAATGAAAGGAAAAATAATTTACGGGCGATCTGAGGTCGGGAAAGGGATGGGGGTGAGTTTTTAAGGGTAAAAAACGGTTTATCTCGATTTCCGGCAAAACTAAAAGTCCTATGGAAAAAAGTCAAATGGCAAATTTGTAGGTAATAAAAAGATCTAAAACTTTTGTATTTACACTTTTTTCACATAACCTCAAAATTTATGTGAAAATTTCAAAAAAACAAGTTTTTGGTTTTTTATTTTTATATTTTACAAAAATTTTTTTTTTTCACGAAATTTGGTGAAAACTTACCTTTTTATGTCCCAAATACGCTGTAATTTATTTGTTTAGAAATATTTATTTTTTCACCTTATTTTGAATTAATATCGAAAAAGCACCCTAATTTTCAATCGAAAATTCATCCGTCAAAATATCAGCTTTGTTCAAAAAGTTGGTATGCTTTCTGTTCGTTGAAATCTCTACTTTCCGATGGTAAAAAAAATATATATGTTACTATAGTAAATCTTATCAGAAAATGCAAAAAATCGAAAAAAACTCGAATTCGAACATTTTTTTAACATATTTTTTATATATAATTTATACATTTTTTATAGATTTTATATATATTTTTTATTTATTTTGAAATTTTTTTTTTTCATGGGAGTAACTAAATTTGTTTGTGCAAAATTAAGGAGATTATTATTTTTTAATCTTGTACTAAAATATCATTCAATTTTAATCTTTAGGTTATGTTACGTTAAGCATACTATTTTTTAAAGAAAATATTACTATTTTTATGTTTGAGTTGATTGATACAGATAAAAATAGAGATAGTATTTACCTTCCTATACAGATTCGAAAAGTATTTTTTTTAAGTGAACCTGTCACAAATCACAATTATCTTAAAGAAACTCAGCGTGCACGTGTATTTTTATAAACAATGTTGTATACTGTACTGTATTTCGAATACTGGCTAGGCTAACGGTTGTTACAGCTGCTACGAAATAGTAGGTATGTATGTAGTAAGACCCAGACCCGCCTAGCCCCTTCCCCACTTCTCTATGAAATACCTTTTGATGGGCTAAAATTTTTCGTAGGTCACTCAGGTATATAAGTTATCTTAAAATAGTTATAAATAGGCATCTACGAGTACGCATATAATTTAAAGAAGATTCGAAAACTTTCTCCAAATATTGTAGATGTCTAATAAGACATTTATTAGACATTTTATTATTAATTTTATTAACTTATTTGTTTGTTAATTATAGTAGTATATTTTGATTTGCTATTTTTTTTTATACATGTAACATGTAAATTTCGAGTAATTAAAGTGTAAATTTTAATAAATAGCTCAAAATTGTATATAATAATTAAAAAAAAAATTCGAATTCGAGTTTCTTTCGATTTTTTGGATTTTTCTGAGAAGATTTACTATAGTAACATATATTTTTTTTCACCATCGGAAGTACAGATTTCAACGAACAGAAAGCATACCAACTTTTTGAACAAAGCTGATATTTTGACGGGTGAATTTTCGATTGAAAATTAGGGTGCTTTTTCGATATTAATTCAAAATAAGGTGAAAAAATAAATATTTCTAATCAAATAAATTACAGCGTATTTGGGACATAAAAAGGTAAGTTTTCACCATATTTCGTGTAAAAAAATAATTGTAAAAGATAAAAATAAAAAACCGAAAACTTGGTTTTTTGAATTTTTCACATAACTTTTGAGGTTATGTGAAAAAAGTGTAAATACAAAAGTTTTAGATCTTTTTATTACCTACAACTTTGCCATTTGACTTTTTTCCATAGGACTTTTAGTTTTACCGGAAATCGAGATAAACCGTTTTTTACCCTTAAAAACTCACCCCCATCCCCTTCCTGACCTCAGATCGCCCGTAAATTATTTTTCCTTTCATTTTTATAATATTCTCCTCCTTTTCTAATGGGTTTTATCCTACTATAATTTTTTTTCACTTTTTATTATTTGTAAAGGCTTCTAAACCGTTTTTTACCCTTAAAAACTCACCCCCATCCCCTTCCTGACCTCAGATCGCCCGTAAATTATTTTTCCTTTCATTTTTATAATATTCTCCTCCTTTTCTAATGGGTTTTATCCTACTATAATTTTTTTTCACTTTTTATTATTTGTAAAGGCTTCTACCCTGGTCTATATATTAAAACAATTTAAATGTAAATGTATACGTTTTTACTCTTTATAATATACTCTAAATGAAAAAAATTATACAAAAATAGGCACTTCTGCTGAGAATCCAATATTTCAAAGCTATCCTTATCTTTTATAGACGCATCACACCACGTCGAGCTGTTCCCGTGGTAAGTTCTCGAAAAACGTGTGTTACGGGTACCAGACAACGGAAGTATACTTAAGACTTTACACTATACACATATTTATGATTTTTATTATATTATACACATATTTAATACACATTCATGCCCCAGGAACACAGAAAAACATTTTGTTCCTTCGAACCCGCGACCCCCCCGCGAGCCACAAAGGTTATCTATAGATAAGACAACTCTCCATCCCTTTACCCCAGCTCACCTGTGCCTTAGTGGGGTGCGGTCCCCCCTGGAACTCGACCGTGCCGTACGCGTCAGTGGGCGCCGCCTGGGTGTGCCGCGCGGGGCCCCACGCCTCCCCCGGCGCGGCGACGGGTACGTTGGCCCCGTGAGCGGTCTTGCTGAGCCCGCACCAGCATCTGGAAGTAGCCAGGGATAGTTAGGTATAGATACACTAAAGTCTACATTATCTACATTATCTGTTCAGATCTAATTTACAGTAAAACCAACTTATGTCTTTCGGGAATATCATAGATGTATTATATTAAAAAGAGGTGGAATCGTCGGTTTCACTCAGATTAATACGTGGTTTTTCATATTATATCGTCTGCCCTTTTCATAGAAAAACGATGATTGCCGATTGCCCAAATATATTTACTTATATGTATAAAGCACCTAAGGGTATATACGGTTCGGTTTTCCTTCAGTTCGGCCTGAACGGATGCAAAATCGTATCGTCTATGTGCAATATCGAGATCGCATCAATCGGCCGGATGGACTGAAGCGATTCGTTCTAGTGTTGCCAGCTCTGTCCTTGCGAAACTACTAAACTCGCGTAGATTTCTACTAAAAAGTACTAAAAGAATACTGAAAACTTTCATAAAAGCTACTCAACTTAGGAATAACTAAAGCCCCCAAAAAATCACTGCATTTTAGGTTTTGTTATATTAAAATTTTATTATTTATTTAATTATATTATAAATTTTATCGTTAAATTAAAATATACTAGGAAATATTACGTATATAGATGGTAATTAAAACGGGTAGTTTTAAGAAAATTACGAACGATTGCTACGATGTATTATTATGATGGTGTTGACGGTGTCAATTTTTTTTTTTGTTTTGTGCCAACCTAACCTAGGCCATTTTGTATAGGATTACTGCCTGGCTCTTTCCTACTAAAATACTTACTTTTCTAACTGAAACGATCGGCCTCTCGTCTGTGGGGGCCTTTAAGGCTCTTCTCCACGTTGGCGACAATCGTGGCGGATATTGTGGCCGAGGTGTTGGCCGTTTGTGAAGGAATCCACACGTTGGAAGGTCGTTCAGTATGCTTCAGTTCGGGCCAAGGTGCGGACAAATTCCTGTTTGATATAATTATATAAATCTGAACGTTTCCTCGTTCGTCATTGTTACACTGGACATATTATTAATAAATATTAAATTACGAAACTTTCGACGATGAAAACAAAAGGTGCGTGTGCGCTTACTGTCGGAGCTCGTGACAAACTAAGCATGCGCCAATGTGTTACAGCCATAACTCTGACCACAATCCTGGCCTGATATTTCGTTAAAAAACCGACACCGCACGGATCTAGGCCAAGTTGCGATCCAAGTTGTGGGCCATCATTCCAACACGCACCAATCCCTAATCTACACTATTGGCCAATAGCGTTATGGCCATAATGATAGCCAACGTGAAGAAGGGCCATTACTCACGGTCCAGCCTGCTAATCCAACACCGGTAACTAATAGCCGTCAATACTGTCATTCCTAGTAATATTATAAAAGTGGAAGTTTGTGAGGGTGGATTGATGTATGGATGGATGCATGGATGGATGCATGGATGGATGCATGGATGTTTGTTACTCTTTCACGCAAAAACTACTGAACGGATTTCGACTAAATTTGGTATGATAGTAGTTTAGGCTCTTAATTAAAACATAGGCTATTTTTTATCCCGAAAAAGTAAAGTATTTCTCTGGGATATTTACGCGGGCGGAGCCGCGTGCAACAACTAGTCATATATAATTCTTGCCTACAAGTCCGCGGCCTTGGATGTGCAGGCTGAACGGTGAGTATGGCGCTTTAGAGCAGATCTCATAACTTAATGACCATATTTTTAACATAAAACCTCATCGGTTGGCACATTACAATTGTGGTAGAAGGAATATTTAAAAATTCTTTTGACAAATGATTTTACGCATTTTTTTCACACATGATTTGGCAAACAGAATTTTAATATGTACAAGGATTTATAAATAATTTTAAATGTTTAATGTTTAAAATTTATAAGTTACTTTAACAAAATTTTGCGTTTAATAAAAAGAACATTCGGTATGGAGGAAGAAATTGAAAATGGCCCCGGACCCACTAGTTCGAATGAGATCCAGTCCAAGTGCAGCTGCAGCGACGAGAATCTTCCGGATCTGGAGTCGCCAAGCAGCGAAAATTCGAAGGTTTTCTTTTTTAAATTGTTTACCCTGCTACTATTCTACTACTATTATAAATGTAAAAGTTTGTGAGGGTGGATGGATGGATAGATTGGTGTTTGGTACTCTTTCACGCAAAAACTACTGAACCGTATTTTGATTAAATTTGGATTAGGTTTGGTGTTAAAGTTTAGGCTCTGAATTACAACATAGGCTACCTTTTCATCCCAAAAAATTACAGTGTTCCGGAGGGATCCTGTATTTACGCGACCGCAGCCGCGGGCAAAAGCTAGTTTAATATGAACTAAAAACTATTACATAGTTATCTCGCCAAACAATAGTTTATCAGCGGAAAATTAAGTCGTTCAGTTCCCTGTTAACTTAGATCTTTTAAACTAAGCAACGGATTTTAATGTAGTTTTTTAGAAATGGATAGAGTGATTAATAAGGAAGCTTATTATCATAATTCTCCTGTTTAATGTTTCTCCCTTTGAACTCTAATTCTCGACGCCCCATCAAATCTTTCTCCCAACAATTTTTCCTAAACTTGTTCGTCATCACTTCGTTATCATTCTTATGTTAACAATATACGTTCTCATAATTTTTATGTCTATACTGTCAACTGTCAAACATTCTGTTCCTTTCTGTTGCAGAAGAATAATGGACACTCAATTTTCTTTTTGGTAATTTAGCTGCCGTTGACGTTTATTTGAGTTCAATGCTCAATTCCTTTTTTTGGTTGTTTGTGTCATCTACTTCTCCTCCGCGCTCAAAATGTAATGCGTGATGATGTTTTCTATGGCATCGTCCACGCTGATTTGAAAACCGGCAGTCCTTAAAAAATGGTTGTCATATACACAATTGAAGCTCAAGAGAGTATTCCGGTCTGGTTCCGGGTATCTTTCATCCGGTGTCATAATTTCTAACCTTCTGCAATAATGTATGTTGTGTAATCCTGAACAAATGACGCATCCTTACCTTCTGTTCTATAATCCTCTCTTTTCTCACCAAGTTGCACTGAAAAGATCTCCTAGTAGTCGGGGTCAAATTAAGAGTTAAGTTTGGGGAGAAATATTTTTGAGAGTTGGTATCACTGCACGATTTCAATGGATTGCGGAAATCATTGCCGTCGTCGAAAAACAGCACTGTATATAGAACTCTGCGCGAATAAAATAGAGCTGAAAATCGAACACACGCGTGTCGAGTTTTCAATTCGGTCTGTCGGACCAAATCCGTGCGTCTGTAGCGTCATCGGATTCGGTACCCGGATTTGATCCGCGGACCAAGTTCGAGTGTCTGTTAGCACTTTAAACAAGATTTAAAAAATTAAGTTACCCCTTGGCAACTCCCGAATATAATATATCATTGGGGTTAAAAATTAATAATATTGCATTTCGGCCCTTAACCTTTTTTTTGACCTTAGGTGCAAAACCAGGTCGCCAGCGCCGCATTGGCTAAACGCGGCAGATTGGCCGCAATCAAAAATACCAAGGCAAAACGGACCCCGCTCAGTAATCCGGAAGACACAGCGGCCAGGTCGTCTAGTCGGAGACCGAGGACCGGCAAGGTTGCCAAACGGAAAAACCGGAGCCGAAACAAGGGGCGGAGGCGACCGAAGCGCCGGCCGCGAGTGGTTCGGTTCCTGTCGACTGACACCGTGATGTCGTCCGCATCTGGTTGCACGTCGGGGTCTGGCGGACCCTGCGGCACGTGTGGCCATCGCTGCTGCCACCTCAGCTACGGAGGCTAGTACAGTGAAACTGTGTTGATAATGTCCTTCCGGAATCGTCGTACAGCGTCTGTCACTTCCATAGAAGAAGGAATTTTGCCGAGAGACATTAACAATGTGGTCGTACTGTACTTTGGTTTCGTGCAAGTTTTGAGTGTCTGTCTTTTTAAAGTGAGAAATTCTTATCCTTGTCTTGTCTAAAAGACACGTCTTTAATAATTAATAAATAATAAATTCTAACTTGTCTCAGTAAGATATTTTTGTCTTCAATGTCAAGTTTATATTTCTTTTTTATTTTATTTTTTTATTTATAATAAAAGCTTTTTACATTATTGTTTTTATTATAAATTAATATTAAGATGTATTTTTAGCGTCTCGATAATTCCCCATCTCGGTTGGTTAGCTAATTTAGAATTGTTATCTGCTGCTAAAATGTTGACTAGACCTCTTGGTTCAATGTACACACATATTCTTAGTAAGCCGAGCAATGTTTGGAGAAAATAACGCGTGCATTGTATTAAGCTCATATGGCCCAAGGGAGCAGTCCTTTGGTAAACTAAGCCCGTAGGATACTATTATTGAAAACCTGACCCGGAGAACAAGCCATAATGAAATGTTATGGTCTACCATTCCTGTGTTCAGTTTTTGTTCATGAAAATCAATACCGAATGGTTTTTGTTTTGCGTCGTATTGTATTGTGTCATCATCATCATCACCTCTGTATACCAGCTGCTAGGGGCCTAGCAGGAACATTTGACAGCGGCGTAAGCCTAACGTCATCGAATGAGAATCGTATGAACATCTGTCAAAGTCATAACGGCGCCCATTCAAGTTTCATTCGATAATTTCCTGCTAGGCCCCCAGGTCTAAAATGGCCTCATTAAGTGATTCGTATTATGAATCATCATCTATTCAATTTCAATAGATGATGTTTCATAATGCGATTCACTTAATGTGGCCATTTTAGACCTACAGCACATCATATTGCAACGGTTGTGGGAATCGGTTTCGATCAGATTTCGTTTGTCCCCTATACTAAAATATCATCACCGAGTTCTAGGTTCACGTGGCTATTCACAATGCGTTGGTATTAAATGTAATGTCACTACAGATCGCAAGGATACGATACGTCAACCGATGGTATGAAACGTTGATTTGTCTCAGTCCTTCTATTTACAGAGTGCATGGGGGTGGAGTCCAGCAGGTCGCTGTTGGCGTCGCCGCTGCTGATCAAGTCGTACGCGCCAGTCGCCGACGCGCGCGGGTCCATGTATAGTGAGGTGAGCATAGCGAGCAGGAAGAACGCCTGATTGTAAGCGAATAGTGCTCACTCATGAAGAGTTGAGTCTGAAGAATAGAACTCACTATTGAACACCGCGAGAGTGCCATGCTTCAGCACGAATAGGCCGGCTCGACGCAATGTTAACGGCTTTAAAGAAAACTGACGTGTAATCACTAACCTCCTTAAGGTACTATCGAATAAGTTGCCGCTCCACCAGGCATAACATGAAAATCACTGACAGTGCCGATGAATCGTGCGCACGCACACATATTCATAAATACGGTCTTCAACCACGTCTGCAGTAGATGCGATCACTTCCTTTGTGTTCAAATATTTTGAGGCATCTCCGTAAAATAAATAATAAACAACATAAAATATTTTTATTCAGAGTAAGGCTTATTTTTCTGAACGTTATACAAAGAAAAAGAGTGCAAAGAAAAATGTTTAGAAACTGGTCGAGCAGGAACATTGTCGATATTTTACATCGAAGAGGCCCACCCATGGGAGCTTAAGACTGGGACTATATGATCCGGAATCCGGCGGGCCCGGTTAAATTCATAGCACAATTCATAGAAAATAAGACTCTGCGCTTAAACAATAGAATTAAAAATCGAAATGTCGATTGTCGAGCTGTCTATATGACAGCAGACATTGACATTTGACTCGACACTTGTGTGTTCCATTTTCAGCTGTATTGTTTCGGCGCAGAGTTCTATTTTCAGTGCTCTGAATTTTCCCCGGCTCTACGGATTCCGGACAATACAGTCCCGGACTAAAGAAAAGCAATCCACTTTTAACTCTTCTGATGTTCTATGGTATTCCATGTTATGTCTATAGGCGGTAGTAATCGCTTAGCATGAGGCAATCCGTTTGCTCATTTGCCAGTGAAAGCCCGACTTCAAACAGCAAAAATATTATTCTTATACTTTAAACGAGACAATCTTGTATACATATAATCGGTTTCTCGAAAACGGCTGCAAGTATTACCATGACATTTATTATGCAAGGAGTTTTGGGCAAGAAAAATCGAACTAGCTATGTCTTATCCCTGGGAAACTGCGATTTTTAAAGCTATTTATTGTTTTTTCTTTCGTCATGTAACAATAATATTATCAAAAATTTCGACTGCACTACATATAATAGGTCTTTACCTTTGTTTTAAACACTTACGGATTGTGTCGCGGTGCCACAAGTACTGGCAAAGAAACACCGTTATCGCCCAAGAATGATACGCCAGGCTATAGAAATTAAAAAGTACCCTAATTTTAACCGAGTAGATGGCTGGGTGCTGCCATCTAGTTGGGATCCAATAATTAACAAAATAAAATGTAATTTAAAATCACCGCGGCTTCAAGATACTGTTAGTATGTTTTGCGTGGATCGGAACACAAATAATAATTGAAGAATCTTCGGGTAGTTTGAACAACTTCAACAAATAGGACAATTGACACCTCAGTCCTCCCGTGACCACGGCTGCTGGAAAGTAGCCGAAACGTCGGGAAAAAGAAAAGTGCACCGCGACACAATCCGTAAGTGTTTAAAACAATGAACAATATTCGCGTAAACCTAAGAAATGAATAGGTCTTTACCTATGAAATTGCCGTTCTGCAGTACTGACCATTTCAAATCAAAATAATTTTTGTTTGGCTAAGAAATCTAATTTCAAATTAATTTTATTTTAAAAACATGGAATTCTTTTTCCAAAAGTAGTCATTTGTTTATTGATTAGTGTTACATTTTCATCGCATTTCAATCTTTTTCGTCATCATGGATACGTTAAAAATTCGAGTAATTATGGAATATGAGTACCGTCGTGGCAGCAACGCGGCACAAGCGGCACGCAACATCAACGACGTTTACGGAGCTAACACTACAAACCAACGCACAACCTGTTATTGGTTTGCTCGCTTCCGTTCTGGAAATTTCGACCTGAAAAATGAACCTCGCGGTCGTCCGAAGACTTTGTCGACAATGAGATGATACACAATCTACGGCTGAATTAGCAGCAGCTTTCGACGTTAGCGTTAAAACAATAGTGATCCATTTGCGACAAATTGGCAACGTAAAAAAGCTTGACAAATGGGTGCCCCACGAACTCAATGATCGCCATCGCGAAGTACGCGTCGAGACGTGCCTTGCACTGCTCAACAGACACACAAATGAAGGAATTTTGAACCGCATTGTTACCTGCGATGAAAAATGGATTCTGTTTGATAACCGCAAGCGCTCAGCAAGTTGGTTGGTCCTGTTTCAGCACCTAAACAATGCCCTAAACGAAAACATACCCCTAGAAAAGTGATGGTCACTGTTTGGCGGTCTAGCGCCGGTGTGATTCATCGCAGCTTCTTATCAAACGGGGTGAGCATTACTGCAGATGTGTACTGTGAAGAACTGGACACAATGATGGAGAAGCTGGCATATCTCCAACCAGCATTGGTCAATCGCTCGTCACCACTGCTCCTGCACGACAACGCGCGACCTCATACTGCACAGCAGACGGTCTCCAAGTTGCAAGAACTGTGGTTGGAAACTGTCCGTCATCCGCCCTACTCACCAGACCTTGCGCCTACAGACTACTTCTTTTTCCAGAATTTGGATAACTTCTTGGCGGGTAAAAATTCAATACCCGAGAGGCAGTACACAATGCCTTTGAAGAATTTGTTGCCTCCCGTCCAGCTGATTTCTTTAAGACGTGCATCAATAAAGATTGCATGGGTGATTATTTCAATTAATACAATAAAAAATACATGAAAAAAATTCGTTTAATTTTTTTCATACCAAACGGCAATTTCATAGAATATAAAGACCTAATATAATGTTCGTCCGATTTGTAGTTCGGTATTGATTTTTGTATTGTTAGGAAATTCGGAATGTGTTGGGTTCTGATCCCGGTCAGATAAATATTTTTATGAGTCTTTAATTTTTTTTTAATTTACCTTCTATATTTATTAATGAACTCCGAGCAAAACTAGGTCACTAGTAGGATAATAGTACCTGGCCATGTTTAAAAGGGCCCGAATTCCACACAAAACAGTTGCTAAACAGCCAGAACGTATCAAAAAAGCTAGTGAAACAATGTCCGCATATGTTCTTACAAAATATTACAACGGTAATTTGCTCTAATGAACTTGAAAACTAAAACTAGGTCATGGTGACATGTCACCTAAAAGCCACATTATACGTAATGGTGCTATTACATCACATAGATAAAAATGAAAATATTACAAACAATTCTAAGCTACCTAGCTGGCAACTTCGTTTGCGAGGAACCAACGGAAACGGAACCCTAATATAATAATAGCAATAAGAGATAGAGTGAAGTGAGTTGGGTTTAGTTATTTTAATTTTTCGAGTTAATTAAGAAAATCGTAGTTGCATAGTCGAAAATATTATTTTTATAAATGTAATCGAAGGAGATTATAAGATTGAATTCTCCGTTTGAATTGTATAGCTTTACCCCCTTACGAGAGTAGCGCCACCCCGTATTTAACGCTTTTTTACCCGACTACGGCGAAGCCTAAAGGAAGGGTAAGTATTTAAGTTAATACATATACGGTCCGGTTTTCCTTCAGTTCGGTCTATCGTCTCGTCTGTGTGCAATTTCGAGATCGTATCAGTCGGTCAGATAGACTAAAGCGATTCGTTCGTTCCCGTGGTGCCATTTCTGTTTTTGCGAAACTACTAAACTCGCGTCGATTTCTACTAAAACCTACTAAAAGTATACTGAAAACTATCAAAAAAGCTACTCAACTTAGGAATCCCTAAAGCCCCCAAAAAACCACTGCATTTGAACGGATGGACTGATCGGACCATGTGTGACAAATCGCTTCAGTTCCCGCCAGAGCCGCGACCGTGCGGGCGTGTATCGTGTACAAGCGTAGTGAGTTTACAATTAATAAACACGACCGTAGCTCGCGGCAAACCAGAACGAACTTATGCTATTTTTCCATGTATGTGTTCGAATCCGGTCAGACCGAAATGACGACAGTTGGGTCGGATGCGACTTTTTTTCCGTGTATGTGCTCGAATCCGTTCAGGCCGAACTGACGTCAGTTCTAACTGAAACGATCGGCCTTTCGTCTGTGGGGGCCTTACTGATTTTGGCAGTCTATGTATGTATGTTCCACCGCAGTGCCTAAACCACTGGTCCGATTTAAGTAAATAAGGTGTACAATAGATTCGTAATAATAGCCCGGGTGACATAGGCTATATAATTTATGTAGTCGGGTTATAGTTTTTTATAAAAAATGTATTGTTATTACGGACACTTTGTCATGCATAGAGAGGGTACTCCACCTTAGTCTCTATGTACTAACGATTACATTGAATCGGACCAGACTACAAGTATTGGTCTATATTTGAGCCTTCGTGCTCTAGTGATTAGAGCCTTGGCGCTCGACTCGGAGGTCATGGGTTCGATTTCCGAAACAACAAAAAAAATGTTGTTTCCAAGTTTGGTTAGGACAATGGAGGCTGATCACCTGATGATCCATACGGCGGATGGGCATGTAAAAAGTCGGATCAGCGCCTGATCTCTCGCCAGTCGTGTCGGTTATCCGTCCCACTGGGTTACGAGAGTAAAAGAGGAGAGAGTGCTCTTGTGTACTGCGCACACAATTGGGCACTATAAAATTACGCTTCAATGAAACCGGCCACCGTCACCGAAATCGGTGTGGGGAAGTTATATTTAAAGATTCGCTTTTGTGACATTATTAAATAAATAAATAAATAAATGGTATTTCAGGTTACATAGGCACATATTATTAATACCTTATAGACTAACATCTATATAATCCCCATTACTAATAAAAAGATTTACACAATGGACAACTTGAACAACGTTGCTGTCTTTGTCGGTTAAGTGACTTTTACAACGCATCAGACAAAGACAGCAGCGTTGTTTAAGTTATCCGTCCTGTAAATCTTTTTATTAGTAAGGGGGAATATGTATATTATATACTTAAAAACTACTCTTTGTTACGTGTTGGTGGCGACTTGATGCGCGCTTCGTTCCGGAATCTCCCCCGGAACCTCCGGTAAGCCACACACATCGGCCAGAAATCCTGCACCTCGAAGGTCGACAGTAAATGAGTCTACTGTCGACCTTCGAGGTTATTAAATGACAAGTCGCTTACCGTCAGGCGAGCCGTTCGCTCGATTGCCACTTATGTATTTTGGTATGTACCAGGTATCACCTGAGATGATCCACGCTGCGCTAGGAACCCTCACCATGTGGAGGGAGGAAGTCACAACAGACATGATACTCAACTATATTATGGTACTCAAACTTTCCTTAAATCCTTTATCCCACGGTAGACGTACATTTTCCAGGGTACAAGCAGCCTATATCATAGTATTAGAGGAGTGACCTGTGTTCGAATATTTTGCATCTTAGATAGAAAAAATAAAAAATATACATAAATGTTGTGATATGATTGTAACAGATTGACTGGACATACCGAGGGACAGAGCGAAACTATATGGTTCCTTTTAGTTACTACGGAACTCTAGTATTAAGACTGATGTTAAAAAATACCTAAAATTGTACGAAATTAATTATAATACTTTCAGGGTTATGTTTTATGTTTCCAAAAAACTATGTATTTGTAAGTAAGCCCTACACGATTGAGGCGTAAAAACAAAATTACAAGTTTAAAAATGCATGAAATATTTTCAGGATATTTAGGCTACATTTTACTCGGGTCTATCACTGTTCGCGATTTGGATTCAGGTTATTAAAGGCAAAAATTTATAATTCTGGGTATTTTTTTATGATTTCACATAAAAGTCTGAATCACTTGGAGTTTATTCCCCGGCGGTCGAATTTCGTCCATTTATTCCGTTTACAAATTACTCCTGTTCATCATCATCAGTACAATTCTAAATAGGTATTCTTGTATTTTATAGGCGGCAGGCAGGCACGCTCTTGTAACTTTTCTGGTGCTGCGACTAGGGGCTATATCGATTTCTTAATCTGATTGTATATTTTTATGGCAAAGGACCATAAGGCTATAATCTGGAATCCGGCGGTCCCGGCAAAATTCAGAGTAATAGAGTTGAAAATCGAAGTGTCGAGTGTCGAACTGTCATATATGACATTGACATTTGACTCGACACTTGTGTGTTCCATTTTCAGCTTTATTATATTAATGCAGAGTTATATGTTCAATGCTCTGAATTTTCCTCGTCCTTCCGGATTCCGGATCATCAAGTCCCAGCCTAAAAAGGTACAGAAGAATTTATTTGCAACTGAGAGTAGGTATTTATTTCTATTTTCTTTAATTTCAGACAAATTATCCAGTATGTCCAGAAAAGGAGGCGCTCAAACAGGACTTGGAAGAGAAATTGAGAATTGCGGTGATAACTGGTTGGTTATGAAGTTTTCTTAGGGCATCCAAAGGGTAAAAACGGGATACTGAGACTTCGCGTCTGTCGTCCGTCCGTCTGTTTTCGCTGTCTGTCACCAGGCTGTATCTCATGAACCGTGATTAAACTAGAGAGTTGGAACTTTCACAGAAGGCGTGTTTCTGTTGCCGCTATAACAAGAAATACTAAACCTAAATATATATATATATATATATATATATATATATATATATATATATATTTACCCCATCGTATAGGGTATCGTTGAATAGGTCTTTCAAAGTAACGGCAAGGTTTCATACATGACTTTTTTACAAAGTTAACCATTTTCGAGTAATCGGCCTCCAAAGTGGTTTGTAAGTTGGTCCCCCCCTGGCATTTCTAAACTGTAGGAGATAGAAAAAGTTTCCATGCTGATAGATCATGCTAAAAACTCTTTAGGAAAATTATTTTGAGCGAAATCGGACGATAACTTTTGAAGTGATGCAAAGAAAACCTATTGCGCGTTGATAGTTACGAAACCCTCCTTAGACATGTCCTAACATGCTCGTGGTTAGGTTTTTCAAATAAACATAAAAATTTATTCTTAATACTAATAAAAATAAAAAAGTTTCACTGTAGTGAAATAATTTAATAGATACACAAAGGTTTATTACAAAACAAAGATTGAATGTTGAGTAATATTATTTAGGTCAAAGTTCAAACATAAAGTTAAAAGTTACATCCATATTGGCCACATTGTAGTTATAACCGAACATCACAACACCTAATCGTTTTGTTTTCCCAAACACTTCGGTCACAGGGGTGACACTCTCTACAAATGACAGCTCGAGCACCGGCAAAAGTCGGCCATGTTGACGTAAGCCTAAGGTTAACACCAAAATACTTTCAAAAGTCACGTCAGACAAATGTATCATAAATATTATTAAATTATATTGTCAATTATGTCAAAGCACGAAACGACCAGCAGCCAGCCCCGTGAATGAAAGTCCTGGCTATAAAAAACTCACGCCCCGCCCGCCTCCGCATTCGCCCAGCCACGCACACACAGCCGCGAGCTGTCATTCGTATAAATCGGTGGAATGACGATTCTTTACGTTCGTAATAATATATTATACTCTTTGCTTCAGTCTCCTGAAATATCAGTGGTATTTTCTTTTGTGTAAACTTTTTTAATTTTTCTGTAATTGTGAAATTATTACCTTCGGCCCTGATGCCCTGCACCGCCCTACCGCGGCAGAACAAAGGGAATAATACCCTTCACGTTTTTATCGCAATCAACCGTTTTGATAAATATTTTAATTCTTTTTCTTGCACACAATTTGGAAGTAAATTTCCGGGAAAAATGTTGTTTTTCATTGTTTCTTTTTAATAAAAACTAATATTTCTACTTTAAGAATCTTTCATTGCTCTGTTGTTCAAAATGTAAAAAAGAATATTAAGCAATTTTTATTTCAATTCAATATTCAAAATTATTCAATTATTCGATTGTCGCCTGCACATGTATGAGTAACGGTAATAGTACACCTACTTCCTTAAAACTTTCTCTAAAACGACTCCTACTTCCTGGAGTCTAGAGCATTCTTAGTATTCATTTCTTTAATCCAAGGACGCTTTTGTTGGATAGCTTTGTTTCATTCAAGTTGCAGTGGTGAAATTGTCTGCCAATGCCCGAACGAAAAATTAATTTACATCGGCTTATCCAGTTCCGTAAAATTTGGCACCAATATCTTCTGTCTAGGCATGGTCAGCAGATCTGCGAATGACACCTGGAGCCTGGCGCGGGCGCTATGCCAGCGGCCGTCTACTACCCACGTCACGCTGTTCTGGGAGGTCTACTACGGTCTGTCCATGGCGCCGGTGAGGAGGAAGGTGCCGGTGAGTAGGTAGTCTACTCTTGATAGAAGAATACCAGCCCGAAAATTCACATTCGTCTCGAAAAAATTAAAACTACGCTCGAAAATTAATCGAAAGTCGCGTAAAATCGTGAATCGTAAAATCGTTAAAATGCATAGACGTACATATTATAGATGAGGCATGTCCCCACTTAAATGGCACCAGTTTTGTTGTTGTTTAGGGGCCATTTTGACATTTGAGGTATGGTGAACTTTTTTATTGAATAAAGATTTGTTCTGTCAAATGTACGTCATAGCCTATCTTTAGTTTTGAAATCTTTGCTAAAAGTTGGCACTTTAAAACGTACATACTCAATCAATGTCTTGCGCAGTTGCGTGCCGCATCTGTTTAGCTATTTGGGTATTTTTGAAAAATATTTTCTTACAACAAAACATGTCAACTTCATAAATCTAGACTTTGAATTACTGTATAATTAAAACTCTTCTGTTACAGAACAAACCAAATGAAAAGAAAAAACAGAAGACAGATAAAAAACAATAACTCAGACACTTATTACTTGAAACAAATTGATAAGAAATAAATATATAATATAATAATATCTAAATATAAAAACAAAAAAAAAACTTTTAAAAATAGTAATCTAGTTTTATTCTCCTTTAAAGACTTATGTTGAATATTCGCCGCCTTGATTCTTGCATATCACTATTAAGTTAGCCGTCAGGGTGGTGATACCAATGATACAGCAGATATTTATTACGATACATATTATCAGAGAGACGCCTGACGCCTGAAATTAATAACGTATCTAAAATCTTAGATTGACTTCAATCTTAGATTTTCAAACAAAAATTGACGTAAGTTGAAGTGAAGTTAATCCTAGGATCGTTGAAATGTATTGAAATCGTGATCTCTGATAGCTAAAATGAGATTAAGATTGATTATTAATTACGGGCGTTAGACACATGACACACGTCTACATTGAACATAGGCCCCTGGCTAACCACATTTAACAGTTTAGGCAAGGTTTAGGCATCAAAGTCACTGTCATTTTGGTATTTGACATTATTTCCTTTAAAATCACTGCAATGATACCAACATTAATTTAAAATACAATTTTAAAAAGAAATACAGTTCGTATATATATAAATACGAAGGCGAAGATTACCAAATTTTAACTTGCTAAAATCGCACAATATAATATATTATATTTATAATATATTAAATTATAATATATTATCAACTAGATGTTGCAAAAAGCGAATAAAGAAATCCAGTTGGAACTGTACACTTTGCTGCGATAAAAACTAAACTACTACCATACCTACCTTAAAATCTGTTCAGTAGTTATTGCGTGAAAGACTAACAAATATCCCTACATACAATCTTTCACGTTTATAACATTAGTACGGTTGTAACAAACAAACTTGTACAGGAAATTTAATTAGGCACGTCACAGTTTTGTAAGGGGCGCGACTTCAGATGTTGGCGGAGTTGTAACTTGTTTCACTCTTATGTTACACGAAGTTCTCTCATATTTATTATATATTACAGGGCAGAATATAGAAAACGTTAGATTTGTACCATTTTGGGAAAAATCGAACTAAAAACTGTCTTAAAATAATGTGTTAAGGAATTACATACGAATTCCTATCTCTGTGGAAGATAACAAGAATTTCCCAAGTTACAAAATTTTTTCATCAATTTGGTGTCTTTCTTCTTCTTGATTTAAGAGCTTTGCTCATGAACTTCCGCCATTTCTCTCTGTTCTCTGTGACCTTAAGCTCTCTATAATACACTTTCATTTCTTTCCTATCACTTCACTTGAATAATATAATTTTTTGTCGGCCTTCCCCTCTTTTCTTCAACTTTTCTTCTAAGATCGTCTTTATGACTATGTAATTTCTTAAAAGAAGGAGGAAGCATGTTCCCCTTTATATTTTCAAGTGTTTTTAATATGTTTCTCTTTTTCTGTTTCAGTATAGTGTATACTGTATTGTGTAACTTACTAATAAGTTCTATCTACCTATTTTACCAAACAGAATGAAGCAATCTTAAACTTTCGTATCGTTGAAATAGTGTGATGTTCTTTGTTGACAAAATTATTCAAATAACTTGAATAATTTTATATACCTACTTATACTGTAAATGTGAAAGTGTGTGAGGATGGATGGACGTTTGTTACTCTTTCACACAAAAACTACTGAACGGATTTCGATTAAATTCTATTTATCCCGAAAAAGTACAGTGTTCCTTTGAGATACTGTATTAACGCGGACGGAGCCGCGGGCAACAGCTTGTCTTTAATAGTTTAGCTAATATTCATCAACATAATATTATAAGTTAACCAGTTACCTGTCATATTTACTAGTTTCTGCAGAAACCCTTGTGATTAAACTTAATCAGTCCCAGAAACGGCCTCACTGCAGCCATTCATTGAAAACAAGGTACGAGCAATAATGTTCAACTGTTGCTTTGTTTTCTATTTATTTGTACAGAAAGTAGGCTAGATTTTGCGGATCTGTAAAGTGAATTCTTGGAACAATTTAAAGTATTGTTCTTTAATAAAATAAATTACCCAATAATACGCTAGTGTTCGCCCAGTGCACGCCCAGTGGTCGAAAATCGACCATAATAAGTTTGGACTTTACAAGGGTTCCTTTGCCTCTGAGATACGTTTTAAAAATATAAACGTGAAAGATATATTAAAAAACGCGACAATTTTATTAATTTAATGTATTTTTATTAAAAAAAAAAATTGTGCAGCTCGCTCGTCGTACTAATTGCCACAGCCACAGAGGTCGGTAAATAATCAAAAAAATAAACGGATAGTCAGATATAATTTAAAATCAGTCACCGAAATTGATATCATTTTATTCCTGTATCCGTATCCAGATACGAAATGTCATAACTATGATATCTATCTGTACGATAGTATATTAACAGATGCGGGGCATAGAAATAATCGAGGAAAACTAATAGCGTAAGGTATTGCACTTCCTGGAATAATGGTCGCTTCTATGAAGATCTAGTGGAGTAAGCACGAACAATTAATAATAATAATATCTATGGACGCTTCCCACCACGACCGGCCACGTGCTAAGTATCCGAAGATTCATGTTACGGGGACACAACCGAAGGAATATAATACTTTTATACTATACATATAATATTATACACATATTATTGAGTACACATCCATGACCCAGGAACATTTTGTCCCCTCGGCGGGATTCGAACCCGCGACTTCCGGTTTGAGCGCCAACGCGCTAACCACTGAAATTATATTACGTTGCTGATTGATTTTTTACGTAAAATTAACATATAGGTCAGTTTTACGTAATGAAGTGACGCGTCGCCACGAATACTCACACATGCTCGTCCTTGGCGCTGGGCACGAAGCACCTGCACTCTCGCTTCTGGAACGTGCTCTCTATCCAGCTGCGAGTGGTCTTCTGTAACAAAACACGGGGAAAATAGTCATCGCTCTACGCAAATTATACAGAGTGTCTTGAAAACAAAAATGAACATTCAAGGATCGTGTTATTGTATTTATATTATATTCAGATCCAATTTAATGTAAACGTTAACGAAAATATTAAATTAGATCAAATTAACGACCGCGCGCCTATGAATTCACGTTAATTATTGTATGGGATAATCTGGTAAAAATTGTTCTGTATATTTGTGACGAGAATCGAATACTGTGTGCTGAGTGCGAGTTTCAGTCACTTCTCGCCGTCGCGGCGTCTATACGCGCGGTCGTTGATTTGGTCGAATTTAATCTTTTCGTTAACGTTTACATTAAATTGGATCTAAATATAGTATAAATACAATAACACGATACATTCAGGCAAAATATTATATTTTCGTAATTTCGGGAAAATGTTTACTGCCAATGACAGTATAGCGGCTGTTTAAACCAATAACTATTCCTTCCGGGCCATAAGGAAGACTTACCATAACGGGTACGGGGTTTATGTCCCTTGAGGATTAGGGGGCTTATCTCAATGGGCAGCTAAATTGTCCGGTCAACCCGCGGAATAGGCACTTATATCTATTTTTTGGTGCAGAGGGAAATTGGATAGACGCTGCAAAAACTCGAGCAATTAGACAGCTAAAGTACTAAGACGATGGTTGGACATAGTCATGAATAGCCTTACAAGTTAGAGCGTTTTCCCAGTATGCGATACGATAACGGATATCGCACCGATAAATTACGATAAGGTATGTGAGAGACAGGGATATGTTCAATTTGAAACATATGAAACATATCCCTGTCCTTGTCGTTTTCTGGACATTGAATAAACGCACGTATGCCAAAGAAATAAGAGCGTTTCCGGTCTGTTATCGGATATCGGTGCGACGAGATGTGAAAATGCCCGAACGTGCCCACGATAGTTTTAAAAAGTGGTCGCGACAGAAAAAAATCTGCACCGTAAATAGAACTTTTTTTCAAAAACTTCAAAACATTGAAAATAGAGTAGAGTAGAGTAGAGTAGTAGTAGAGAGTAGAGTAGAATACAATGGAGTTGAAAATCCAACACACTTTTGGGGTTGTTTCGGGTCATTTTGACATATTTTGAGGTATGGCGAAACTTAGGTGGCGTAAGTTTATCTTTAATTAGTCAAATGTACTTACGTCATGACCATCCTCAGTTTTGAAATTATTGTTAACTAGCTGTTGCTCGCGGCTCCGCTCGCGTAAGTATAGTATCCCTCGGGAACACTACTTTTTCGGGATAAAAAGTAGCCTATGTTTTAATCCAGAGTCTAAACTACTACCATACCGAATTTAATCGAAATCCGTTCAGTAGTTTTTCCGTGAAAGCGTAACAAACATCCACGCTTTCACATTTATAATATTAGTAAGGATACACGTATTTGAACAGTTTTTTAAACTAAAATACACAGATCGATAGTGTTATTACTGGTTAGTGGTTACTTAGTACCCGAATAATGCCCTACTTGTGCCCGTAACAATATTATATTATGTCCCCAGACACATAATTACTGGCCATTGTAACACGCGACAAATCGGCATGGCATAAACGGGGTTTTGTATCAAAAGAAGCAAAGTGTCCAGTCGTCCACTTAGCTGGAGTAGCACGGTTCACTAATTTTATTTTATTCGTCCGGTTAGCTATTGCCCGTGGCCCCGTCCGCGTAAATACAGTAGGTATCCCACAGATACACACAAATTATTCGGGATAAAATGTAGCCTATATGTTATTACAGAGCTTAAACTACCACCATACCAAATTTCATCAAAATCCGTTCAGTAGTTTTTGCGTAAAAGAGTAACAAACTTCCATCCATTTTTAAGCTATATAATATGTTTTTCTTTCGTCGGGCAAGAATATATCAATAATTTCGACTCTATTATGTCAGTCCGATTGGCAGTTTGGTAATTGGTATGCGTATTTGTATAATTTTTGCTTTGTTCGGAAATTCGGAATGTGGTGTGTTCTAATCCCGGTCGGATAAATACTTTTTGTGATAATTTTTATTTTTTTAAATTTATCACAACTACGAGCAACAAATTCCCGGAAAAAAGTTTTCACTTCTAAAAAAATGGGTGGATTTTCATGAAGGGTTCACGTAAGTGGTTACACTACTCTGAAGTTAGTTACTATATATCACAGAAACTTGAAACAGTTATCAGCTAATTTCATAATTTCGCTTTTGACAGTCGGTGTACACACATCGTGAAAATTTTACTCTCTTATTTTTTACAAACGCGGCAAAAGTATAACTTCAAAATGACTATATATTTATAATTGGAGACCTCGCTTTGCCCAAGA
Source organism: Phengaris alcon alcon (assembly GCA_037179445.1). Lineage (NCBI taxonomy): Eukaryota > Metazoa > Arthropoda > Insecta > Lepidoptera > Lycaenidae > Phengaris > Phengaris alcon. The sequence continues at coordinate 58,434 of JAYRCH010000044.1, read as the reverse complement.
GAGTCGGCTTGACTGGAGCGATACCAAGGCCTTAGAAAACCACACTTGTTAGCGGGTGCATGTGTATATGTGGTTGCTTCTTCAGTTATACATGTCTTTTAAAATACAAATTTCATCAACTGTACAATACTATTATCATTACAGACCAGCCTTAAACTTTGTCGTTAGTCTTAAGGGCCTGTCTTACAATCTTCAGATAAGTGTCGGATAGCTGAATTTGAAAGTTTTGTCGCTACTTACTTTACATCGAGCTATAGAGACAAAACATGCAAATAAGCTATCTGACACTTATCAATAGATTATGAAACAGTCCCTTAAGGCTGGGACTATATGATCCGGAGCCTGGTAGGCCGAGGAAAATTCGGAGCATTGAAAATAGAACTCTGCGATAGTACAAAAGAGCTGAAAATCGAACACACAAGTCAAGTCAAATGTCAATGGCATAGGTATATGACAGCTCGACAGTTCGGTTTTCAACTCTATTGTATTAGCACACAGTTATATTTTCAGTGCTCTGAATCATATAGACCCAACTCCTAAAAACTCCTAAAAATGTAAACACACAAGTTTCGTTCGCGTGTCGCGGCCGGTACGAGGTACCTACAACCGGAGTGACTGCGCTTAGTTGATTTCCGCCAGTAAACCGTCTAGTACTTAGTATTTAGTGCTTACTACTATACCTAGCTAGCTAAACCACGTACCTAAGTGAAGATGAGACCGAGTGTAATATCAGATGTTGGTCGCAACTTCTTTCGCAGTGTAATTACTTTTTAACAAAAAATGAAAACCGACTTTCTAAAATAAAAAAATAAGACTTATGGTTGGTTAGATGGATGGATGAAATGGGAAGGACCCGCTTTCAAATAAAAAAAGAATCATCAAAATCGGTTCACCCTGCCGAAAGTTCTCAGGTAACAAACCTACGCCTTCTTTTGCAGGGGGTTAAAACATATTTAACGCGGGAACCGAGCGTTTAGTCCCGCGGTAAAAAGAGTCCAATCTATCTCTGTACCCATCCAAGTCCGTTCCGTAGTTTAGGCGTGATGACGTAACAGATAGACACACAGAAGTACGTTCGGATTTTTAATTGTACTGCCCTACGTTCGAAATAACATCTTTCGTGAAACTTCGTGTTCCATACATAGTCTGTAACTGGCATAGGACGATGATTGCCGATGGACATTAAGGAAGTAGTTGTACTATAAGTATGTATTATGGTGGTTCAAACGTAACAAAAACATCGGGTTGATCCCAAGGGACATCAAAAAAACCAACTTTCGACCAAACTTAATCATCAAAGTATTTTTCATAAGATTTTGAAAAAACTTACTTAATATTAATATATTGCTTTTTCCCGACTGACTGAAATTATAGGTCTATTAATTGTATAAAACAGTTGCTAGGTTAAAATACTATATTTTGTGGTCTCCGTGCCTCAGCCTCCGTGGTCTAGTGGTTCGAGCTTTGCTCTCGACTCGGAGGTCATAGGTTCGATTCCCGCTCTGGAACAACAAAAAATGTTGTTTCCAAGTTTGGTTAGGACAATGCAGGCTGATCACCTGATTGTCTGACAAGAAAGATGATCCATGCGGCAGATGGGCACATAAAAAGTCGGACCTGCGCCTGATCTCGTGCCAGTCGTGTCGGTTATCCGTCCCACTGGGTTACCATAGTAAAGGAAGAGAGAGTGCTCTTGAGTACTGCGCTCACACTTGGGCACTATAAAATTATTCTACGCAACTGGCCTGGTTTCAATGAAACCGGCCACCGTCACCGAAATCGGTGTGTAGCTATATATTTTATATATTTTGTTATTTTCTGCTGAAACTGTAAGCGGGAACGTCGAAAATCTGAATGAGTCTGAATTACTAAGGTACTTTACCTAAACCACTACAACTTATTTATTACAATAAGCCCACTTCACCGGAGGGGGTTAAAACGGACACAATCCCTACAATAAGCCCACTTCACCGGAGGTGGTTAAAACGGACACAATCCCTACAACAAGCCCACTTCACCGGAGGTGGTTGAAACGGACACAATCCCTACAATAAGCCCACTTCACCGGTGGTGGTTGAAACGGACACAATTCGTACAATAAGCCCACTTCACCGGAGGTGGTTGAAACGGACACAATTCGTACAATAAGCCCACTTCACCGGAGGTGGTTGAAACGGACACAATTCGTACAATAATGCCAGCGAAATCACCGGCAGTATTTGCATACGAATGGCTCTGTATAATTTAGAAATATCTGAGGCACCGAGTTTTGTTATTAGTTTAGGGCCCTTTTTCTGTCCCGCGGGTTGCCACTGGCGTGCGGGTCTCGCCGTGCGTGCCGTGTGCCCCCATTCTATCATTTCATATCTCAAAAAAGAGTAGACAGAGTTCTGCGAACCGCACATTGGGACCACGCGGCCTAATGCAACTCAGACAAAGAAACCTGAAAAGATCCAAACGTCACCTTAGGATTTAGGCACCTGCCACCTGCTAAAAATGCTCCTAACGAAACATTTAAAAAGTGAATTGAGCTATTTGTGTCATAGAGAAAGGTTGTATTAGCGAACACGAACGTTAGATATTTTACTGACGACCCCGACAGCGAAACTTAAGGTAGCCTTCCGATCTATGCGACTGCGACGGGCGACTGCGACGGGCGACCGCGACCGAGACCGGGTCACGCGACCCACTGCTTAGTACGAAATTATATGGAGCACTAAACAAATCCCGCCACCGCATCGCGCGACCGGTTGCCGTTGCCAGACAGCATGATTCGCGGGTTTGCTGGTCGCGGTCGCAATTCGAGGTCGCGGTCGGTAAGATCGGAATGTTTCTTTAATAGATCCATTATTTCTGAAGTACCTATCATTGCTTTGTTATAAACGCCAACTGCTATTACCCAAACCATTTTACTGCCTTACCTTACCACTTTAAATACAGACTATATTATTTAGAGAACCTATAATTTCTGTCTGAAGGAATATTTTTTACAAAGGGAATGCTGAATATTTAACGATGAACTCCGTTACTCGAGTTGAGTTCTATGTAAATCGAAATTTTTTACATACCACGGCCGAAGATATTTGATTGGTCTCGCTCGCTCGACCGCCCAGCGAGACCAATGATTAGTTCGTGACCACGGCAATCACCATAGGTATGACGGACGACTCTACACTCTACTTATTAATAGTTGTATGTCATGACTTATCTACTAATTAGGAAGTGACAGATAATTTTCTCCATTCTGTGGCCATAAAATAGTATTAGTTAAGTGAGTTTATCTATCCAATACTTCAAACGAGACAATGTTGTATATATTTCTCAAAAACGGCAGCAAATTTTACCATGAAATTTAGTACGCAGGGATTTTTAGGGGAGAAAAATCGATGTATAATTTTTGCTTTGATCAAGGATTCGGAATGTGGTGGGTTCGAATCCCGATCAGATAAATATTTTTATAATATTAATATATTTTTTAACATTTATCAGAATTCCGAGCAACGCTTGGTTACCCAGGTACTTTAATTTATTAAAGGAAGCACTTGTAAGCTCTCGCTACACATACACACACACATACATATTACGTACTGGGTATAATATTATGTTGTGTTACGTGTTAAAATGTCACAGATGATAAATTCACTCCAAACGAACACATATGCTCTGGATCAGAGCCAGGATCTGCAACAGTACACTCGATATATTGCACCGCCTTTATACAGCCTTTGCAATTGCGAAATGCAAATTGCTTAAAACATTCAGTTACAATATGTCTTACAAATGGAATGCAGCATCCTTGAACGAGCACCAAACTACCGATTACCGCAGATGATTGGCAGTAGTTTTTGGGGTTCCGTACCGAAAGGGAAAAAACGGGACCTCTTACTGAGACCGCCTTTATACAAATATATATATATATATATATATATATATATATATACAGCCGAATGCATAACCACCTCGTTTTTTGGAAGTCGGTTAAAAAATAAATTTTGTGACAGATTGACGAACGACAACATGTAAAAAAATGATCTCTATCAGACGCACCGCGCACGCTAGTGTGTGTTAATAATCTGAGGTAGTGTGTGTTGTTGTTATTTAATTTAATTTTATGTTTTTCTATTCTAAGCATTAATAAAAAATATATTAGCTCTCTGCATACCTTCTTCCATATAAACTTTAATCCCCCTGCACAATTCTCCTTAAACTGTACTGAAAGTTTCTAGTACCACAGGAACACTGTACTTTTTACCGGGATAAAAAGTAGCCTATGTCTTAATCCACAGCTTAGACTCCTACCATGACCGCGAGGTTCATTTTTCAGGTCGAAATTTCCAGAACGGAAGCGAGCAAACCAATAACAGGTGGTGCGTTGGTTTGTAGTGTTAGCTCCGTAAACGTCGTTGATGTTGCGTGCCGCTTGTGCCGCGTTGCTGCCGCGACGGTACTCATATTCCATAATTACTCGAATTTTTAACGTATCCATGATGACGAAAAAGATTGAAATGCGATGAAAATGTAACACTAATCAATAAACAAATGACTACTTTTGGAAAAAGAATTCCATGTTTTTAAAATAAAATTAATTTGAAATTAGAATTCTTAGCCAAACAAAAATTATTTTGATTTGAAATGGCCAGTACTGCAGAACGGCAATTATTTAGTTACCTATTATATAGTTACGATTAGTTGACATATCGTATCTAAGCATTTTATTTGTCTCTAGTGCTAAAGTCTTTATTCATAGAGAATCTTGCAATTTACTGAATTTAAAACAATTCAGTATCAAAACGTTGCTGGGCTATATTTCACACCTCAGGATACGGGAAATGCGAAGAGTCCCATGAGGCGTATGAAATAGTAAACCTTTTAGCCGTGCGCGTGGGTTCAAAAGGCCATAGATAATATGGGTTTATGAATTAGGCACCACTGAAATCCCTTCAAATAGGAAACACTTTGAACCACAGTAACAGCGTTTTAACATTACGCGATACGATAGCCGATGTCGGGCCGGAAAACGCTCATAAGTACGCATAAGAACGTTTTTACATTGAGTAGGTCCGCTATACAATCTCGCGCTAATATGTTATGTAATGACAAAGACAGTATATGTGTCAATATAAAACATATATGTAGCTGCATCTCACATTATCGCGCGCGATATCGGATATCGTTATAGCGTGATGTGAAAATGTCCTCCATAGCATGCTTACCTGTGTTCTGAGTAACACACGAAGCGTCCTAATGTATAAATTGTATAAATTGTAGTATCATTTATGTCTAGAATAGAATTGTGTTTTAATGGTGTGCACATATCTGTTATGTTGTATTAACGGTTTGTGATTTGTGAAGATTGTAATGTGTTTTTGTGCATTTAATTAAAATAAAATAAAAACTTTAACACGTTATGTCGGAATTTTGTTCGCAATAGTATTGGGTAGTTCCTATATAAGTATGTAGTTATTAAAACATGTTCTAATGTAAGTGTGGGTAAATGGGCTAGGATAGATATTGAAGGAAATATTTGTTTGCTTGTATGTTTTATTGTTTATTTGCATTGAATAGGCTCCGAAACTACTCGACCGATTTTGATGACATTTGGCACGGACATAGAGCAGACCACGGGGAAGGACATAGGCTGCTTTATCGCGGCAAAATGTACTCCCGCGGGATATCTATTTGCGCGCACAAAGTCACGGGCAACATTTAGTACCTAATCAATAAATCTACACATTTGGGACACATTTCATGTAAACTGTAAGTCATGTCTTTTCAGTTTCAAATGATCTCATGAAGCACGTTTTGAAAGTGTTTAAAATACGAATGTCTGTTACATAATATTCTATTCTATCCTCAAAGGACGAAAAGACCATAAAATGGCGTCTAGACGTCTGAAACAAATAGTATAAGCAAACTAACATTTGGCACCACCATAAAAATCACTAACCAAAGTCAATGCTGTTTTTATGTTTCTGTCTTTGTAGGATATGACCAGGATTAGCCTGTGACTTCGTCGAAGGGTCAGTTTACACCACACCGAGACGCGACGCGACGCGGCGCTGCATTTTAAGATATTAATTCTTCTTCTTTTTATATTTGGCTCCTAAACTGAAATACATTCACTACCCTTCTTCTTATTCTTCTTCTTTTGGCATAGCCTCCCCTGTAATAGGAGTTGCCAACGTCAGAGTGATGCATTCACTACTCAAGAAGATACACGTTTCATTGCAAGAATTCGAATGCCAAGTCAATGAAAGTCAATGTCGATAGCGCCGCTGTCTCTGCTAGCCGAAATCAATTAACTATCGTTCCAGTATTCGGCCGCAAGGGTCGTAATGGTCAGGAAATATTAAGTTTATATAGAAAATCAAACATTTCAAAACTAAGGATGGGCTACATTTGATAGAAAAAGTTACGCCATCATGAGATCACCATACCAAAAAACCCCAAAAGTGGGGACATTTAAGTGGAGACATTTTTGGCCTCGAAACGCCTCGTCTATAATATACATATACCGTCTTCGTAGAAAGTACAGACAGACGAACAATAACGAGGTATTCCGGAGAAGAGATAATATGAGCCTATTTTTTTTTTATCATGGTTAATAACCATATTGATGATATTTTGGCGTTCGCCCAAATTCTGTACATAACGATTACGGTGTCAGCACATGGATGAAAAATGGCTGAAAGAAAAATTACAATTTATGGCAATATATACAGATAGACAGAATTTATAGTCATTTTTTGGATAGGTCTTTATTGTCATCAAGCCATAGACGTATATATTATGTATTATAAACGAGGCCTGTTGAGACCAAAACTGTCTTCACTAAAATGTCCCCACTTTTGTAGTTTTTGGGGCCGTTTTGACATTGAAGTATTATATTTTGACAGTGAATAATCAGTGCTAATGTCAAAAAGGCTTTAATTGGATAAGATTATTGAAGATAAGATTGAGATTTTTGGGGCCATTTTTACATTTGAAGTATGGTGAAAACCAAGATGGCGTAAATTTCACTTGTATGAAGATTTGTTCTGTCAAATGTACGTCATTGCCTATCTTTAGTTTTGAAATGTTTGCATCAAGCTATCTTTTGCTTAGTTCATCTTTTATCGTCAGTTTCGTAAAAAACAATCAAGCTAAATATGCAACTGCCTCGTCTATAATATTATATAAGTACGTATATGATTTTGGCATAATTTTGACATTTGTACTGAATTATCAGTAAGCCGTGTTCACATTATCCAATTAAAGCCATTTTGACATTAGCACTGATTATTTACTGCAAACTGAACTCCAATGGACTATTATAGCTTTTAAATTTAGGCATCATAACATACTTCAAGCGAGTCAGGATTTAAACATCTGGATGCTATCCTAAAGGAAGTTAAAGTGTAAAAATATCTAACCAATCGCCACTACCAATCAGCAAGCCTGGGCCTTTAGTCGAAATGCATTCGATAACATCGACGGAGAAGTTCGAAAACAAAATGTATGGGATTTGACATAAGGCATCGCAAGCAACATGACGCTTAGTGATGACTTATGTCAGATCCCATACATTTTTGATTTCGAATTTCGCCGTCGAAATTATCGAATGAATCTTGACTAAAGGGTCAGACCTGCTATATCGTAATCCATTGAAAATTAATATTTTGCATCGCATTTCCAATATACATTGTGAGGCGAACCAGTCCGCAGATAACCTAGATCTGATGAGATTGAAAAAACTAGATGTAACCTCATTTGAATTGACCTATTGCGGTGCACAAGTTCTGGAATATACTATGAATAGTTGAATTTTAGTTTTATTCTATACTGTTATTTCGATTATGTTATTATATTACTAGCTGTTGCCCGCGGCTCTGCCCGCGTAACTATAGTATCCCTTGGGAACACTGTAAGTACTTTTTCGGGATAAAAAGTATCCTATGTTTTGATCCAGAGCTTTAAACTACAACCACACCAAATTTCATCGAAATCCGTTCAGCAGTTTTTGCGTGAAAGAGTAACAAAACGTCCATCCATACTCACAAACTTTCACATTTATAATATTAGTAGGATTTTCCGAGGCTCAGATTTACATAATGACAGCGTTTACAAATTGGAATGTAAAGATGATGATATTCGCAATACGATGATTGCACAATATTCGCAATACGATGATTGCACAATATTCGCAATACGATGATTGCACAATACTCGCAATACGATGATTGCACAATATTCGCAATACGATGATTGCACAATATTCGCAATACGATGATTGCACAATATTCGCAATACGATGATTGCACAATACTCGCAATACGATGATTGCACAATATTCGCAATACGATGATTGCACAATATTCGCAATACGATAAATCTATCCATAATAATTATTTTCTGATCGAAATGGGCTATGGATAGATCATACATACCTACCTAAATCTTTGGATGAAGAAAAACTTTATGGCCCTCATAATAAGTGTTATTATGTGGAATAAGGCACGATATATGTTTCTTCTCTTACTTGACTAATGTAGTCTACAGTAATATAATAAAGAGGGAAAGTTTGTTTGTTTGCATTAAATAGGTTCCCAAGCTACAGATCTGACTTTGATAAAATTTGGCACAGACATAGACCACGGGGAAGGACATAGGCTACTTTTTAATGCGGCATATGCGGGATTTTTTTCTGCGCGCAGAAAGTCGCGGGCAACATCTACTTAATAATATGATTATTGAGCACAAATCAAAATTAAAATTGTAAAATTATCCTATCACTATATTATGTTGTTCATTTTACAATGTCGAATATCGAACATACAGATTCATTTCTATCCAAGTAACATATTGTTACATAGGAACAGATAAACAGCTACAATAGCTATCGATTTGATTGCACAAGCATACGGTGTGTCCACGATTGTGTCGAAAAATTGTGGACCGTTGAAGGGGACGTCAGAAGTTTCAAATTTGAATCCATCTGGGTCGTTCTACGAAAGCTGTTTCCCTGTACGTAAGTAAATAAATTTTCTACTCCGGGATATTGCCTACAAACCGTGGTCGTGGACGTTCGTAGGCGGCGGCACCTGCGAGCGCCGTCATTCCCCAAGTTTCAATCACATTTAATGAATGTGTGAAGGCGTCGGTCCCGAACACACGAGTTGAAGGACGGGCAGACAGCGGCTTGTACAAATAGGTACACAGCTAACTGTACCTACGGACGGCCGATAGCCTTGTAGATTGTACAAAAATTCACACACATTTCGATCTTATTACTCAGGCAGTAAGGTTCACAATCGGTACGCCGGTTCGTCGTCGATTGTACTGTGTACATTGTACGTACAAACAAGAAATGTCCCTAACAGTATTAGGTGGCTAATAAAGTTTAACAATGTGAAGGGCTTTTAATTTAATGGCTCAGACTGGACCATATTTCAATTTAAAGTATTATGTAGGTGCAATATATTTCAAAATATTATGTTAGAGCCTGTTTCAGAATCGCTTAATAAGTGACGAGATTATCCGGAAGTTTTGTCGCTGCTTACTTTGTACTGAGCGACAGAGACAGAACTTCCGGATGAAATATTTGTCACTTATTAGGCGATCGCGAAACAGACCCTTAATAATAATCTTAGACGGTTTGATTATTTTAATTCGAAAGTTTTTGTGACTGGATGTTTGTCAATCTTTACACTCACTTAGTTAAAGTTACAATCCAGTCGCGATATGTTAAGCCGCTAATGGTATTCTCATAAACGTCAAACCCCGTTTTTAATTAAATTGTACGAGTACGTACTCGTCCTTGTCCGTGCTAACCCCACTGAAATGTAACGTAACCTCAAGGGGAGGTTCGGTCTACCCACCTTGTTCCCAGTCCCCTCACGCTCGGAACGTGCTTTTGTATGATATTGCGGAGTACGTTAGATTTAGACACAAATTTCTGATTGTGGTTTGTCGATTTATTGTATGCAGTTTTGGGTTCGCAATTCAATTGTTATGCAAGACGGGTATGTAACTATGTAGTAAATAAATAATTATACCGCTACCGGCCATTATACATACATACTCTGGAAAAACATAACTGTCTTTCTGGCGCAGTCGGGGAAAATGAGATATACAATATGCAGTTAATCAATTTAGATTGTTTCATATAATGATTATATATTTAATAATATAAGGTTGTTCGAATTTAATTACGGATATTTTGGGCGTGTGATCTACTGCTTATTATGTTAAGACGTTTAGGCAGAAAAATATTTAAAAAAAATCGAAAATTTGTCTAAAGAAATACTAAATACTAAATAAAATAATATAATATAATAATATAATCTAAATACTACATCACCCATCCTACTCCAATACAGTTTCCTTTCTGGACGAGGCCAAGGACGCCTGGAGCGCAACTAGTGCTTGTAGCGAATTGCCTGGCAATACTTTTTCCCAAAGGCTCTGGGACGAGCCACTCTGCAGACTGGTACGGAATAATCTTCTTAATACGTCCTCCAGTCCTGTGGAGCAGGCTCGCCTCTTAGCTGCGGAGAAGTGGGAGTCGGGCCTTTGGCTACAATCATTACCGTCACCCAATACGGGCACATTGCTGGATCGAACAGCTTTCCGGTTAGCCACTTCCCTGCGTCTTGGCACCTCCCACGTCGTTCCCCATCGCTGTGTTTGTGGTGCAAACGTGGACAGCCTCGGACACCACGGGCTGTCCTGTCAACGAAGCGCCGGCCGCATCTCCCGACATCACTGCCTGAACGATCACATCCGTCGGGCTCTTGTCACCGCCGGAGTGCCAGCTGTGCTGGAACCCTCTGGTTTGGCGCGCGACGATGGCAAGAGACCAGACGGTATGACCCTGGTCCCTTGGAGAGTGGGACGGGCTCTTGTATGGGACGCTACTTGCGTCGATACACTTGCTCCGTCCCATGTCCAGGGCACCTCGAGTTCTGCAGGTGCGGCCGCCAATCAGGCGGAAAACCTCAAGCGGCGCAAATATGAGAACCTTAGTGGGGATCTCATATTTGAACCGTTTGGGGTTGAAACCTTAGGTACATGGGGTCTGGGTGCACACAAACTTTTCAGAGAAATCTCCAAAAAACTCATTGAGGCCACCCGAGGCCCCAGAGCCGGCACCTACCCGGCCCAGAGAATAAGTGTCGCAATCTAGCGAGGAAACTCTTTGAGCCTTCTAGGTACTCTGCCTGGTGGGGACGACCTGGGAGATTTCTTTGTTTTGTAGCATTTTAAGTTTTGGAGTAGTTATTATTTTTTTAGTACTTACCTACTTTTATAGTTTGTAAATATTTTAAATAGATTTTAGTTAATATTATATTTTATGTGTTTAATATCTTAACAGTAGTTAGGAGAAATATAATTGTCAATGTCATATTGACAGATGTCACAGGTACAGTCTATTTAGCGAAAAGGCTATAATATATAAGGCTAACTTAGCGTAGACTGTAGACGTATTTGTGTTACACATAGCACCAATAAATAGTCTATACAGTATATATAATATAAGTGAGGTTGTAGGGAGTAATCGCTGGATGAATAATTTAAATTTGATGATTAAATTATTTTACCAATAGAAGGGTACGTTATTTGTGAGTGACATAAGCTATATGGATGGATGGATGTTTGTTACTCTTTCACGCAAAAACTACCGATTTCGATGAAATTTAGTATGATAGTAGTTTAAGCTCTGGATTAAACAAGGGATACTTATCCCGAAAAAGTACAGTATTCCCGTGGAAAACTATATGTACGCGGGCGGAGCCGCGGGCAACAGCTCGTACTAAATAAAATTATAGCGCCGTAAATATAGTAATTTTATTTAGTATAAAAAAATTTTCAAAATTTTTATCTATTTTTCAGCCTAAACGTCTTGACGTTGATAATATCCGGAATTAAAACGAACAAACTTATAGATATTGTTGTGAAACTTAAGGTTGAGTTGCAGACGAATTTATGCAAAAATAGTAAACGAAATAAGCTTTTTAAGCAATTAGCATTTAAAATTGAACTTAAATTGAACTTATTAGATATTTAGCTAATTTTAACCAAGATGCCATCGCTAAATAAAAATAAATTAAAAAAAATATTTATTTCAGGCGTAGCCCATAATATTGTTAGCATACAAAATATGACATTTAATTTGGGTATTTGCCACCCTCTGTGGCTCCGGGCACATGCACGTGTACTTGGAACCAGTGCCGCAGAAGGGTGCCGTCCAGCTTGGCGCTGAGCATGTTCAGAATGGTGTCGGGGCTCCCACGCGTGCGGAACATCAGCGATGCGAAACGAAGTTAGAGATCAAAAGTGCTTAAAAATGTATAATTATACGTATCGAGCGCTATGTCACTAAACGGACATTATGCCATTCGCATTATTTTCAATTTCAAAGATCGTTACTGTAATTATGGATGGCATATTAAGCCCTCAGGCCACACACCGTTACCAGGCGATCGATGGCAGATGGCCGCTTCACGTAGCACCTTGGGGTGTAGTTAGAACGTGACTCGTGAGTAATTCCATTGCGTCGGCGTAATACAACCTGGTACGGTGTTACCTGCATCACAACTCCCGCACCCACCCAACGTCATTAGCGACTGTAATCCTACTTACTGTTATAAATGTGAAAATTTGTGAGGATGCATGGATAGATGTTTGATGCCCTTTCACGCAAAAAGTACTGAACGGATTTTGACGAAATTTGGTATGGTAGTAGTTTAAGCTCTAGATCAGTAATTCCCAAAGTGGTCCAGGTTGACCCCCAGGGGTGCACGGAGGACTCGACGTTGGACGTGACAAAAAATGGGGGGTCTACAATCGTAAGCAGGGGTGCATGAAAATTAATTTGGTTTCGATAGTGAAGAACTAAAATGTTGGCTTGTTATTTTAAATAATATGATACCTAAATTAAACCTTCTCACTAAGAGAATTTATAAATGGATAGTTCCGAACTGGGAGTCGAACCCAGACCATGTCGGTACCGCGCCGAGTGCTCTACCAGTTGAGCTATCCGGCTCTATGCTACTTTCCTTTTTTCAATTTCATTCATAACCATCCATCATACGGTAATACAACGACACAAATAATATGATACCTAAATTAAACCTTCTAAATAAGACAGTTATCTCCTATCAATATAGGCAGATAATATTTTAAGAAGCTCAGCGACTGTTACTTGTAAAAACTTGCATATTTCATATTCAGTACAACGCGTCGAGACTTGTTGCCGCGCCGGCCGCCGCCGTCCCGTACGTAATGCGTGTTCAAACATGCAAATTAATATGACTTGTGGTGTATGTACTTGCAATCTTGTATGTAAGTGTTTAATTCTTCACCAATATAAATACGAATGTCAAGGATAAAAAACTTTACTCATTTGTTTCCGAAATTTCATGAAGAAAAGTGAATCAATATTAGTGATTACCAGTGTTGGAAAAGTAAGTACCTACCTGCCTATTTGTATACCTATCTACCTGCCTATATAATATAATATCGCGTGCCTAATGCTAAAAGGGCGCATTTTTCAACATTTTGTATTAAAATTTGAATTTTTTTATTTATTGTTTACAGGTAGGTAATTGATACGAAACATGACCGAATCTAAGAAGAAGTGTCGTCACTACAGTGTTGAATATTTAAAATTTGGTTTTCTTCCATCACAGGCAGATAAACGATTGCTCACATGCCTTTTATGCAACGAAGTTTTGAGCAATGACTCTATGAAACCATCAAAGCTGGAAGACCACCTAAGAAAGTGTCATCCTGGTAAAATAGGTAAAGATTTAAAATATTTTCAAACATTAAAGGAAACATATGAAAAGAGACCCACCGTACACAGTATGTTCGCTTGCTATGATGGCTTGCGGGCATCTTACAATATCTCATTACTTATAGCAAAATCTGGAAAACCGCACACCGTTTACAGTTAATTTTACCTGCTGTTGAAGAGGTTTTAAAAACTGTTCTGCACAAATCTTCATTTGACATACTCAAAAGAATTCCTTTGAGTAACAACACTGTACAAAGACGTATTGATGAAATGAGCTCTGATGTTGAAAGTTTCTTGTGTGATTATCTGCAAACAACTCATTTTTCTATTCAACTGGACGAGTCAACTTTACCTGGCAATGAAGCATTATTATTGGCATATGTTCGATTTGTTATGGGCGAAGAAATTCATGAAGAGCTACTATTCGCGAAAACGTTGAAGACGGACACTAAAGGTGAATCAATAATTAATGTGCTGAGTGATTTTTCTAAAGAAAAATCGATTCCATTTACAAATGTTATTTCGGTGGCAACAGATGGAGCTCCTGCTATGGTCGGGCGATATCGTGGGTTTATAGGCCATCTTAAAAGAATTATACCAGAGGTAACTGCAATTCATTGTGTTATCCACCGACAACATCTAGTAGCGAAAAATTTGAGTGATAGATTGCACCAATCGCTTCAATTTGTAATTAATGCAGTTAACAAAATTAGAAGCAATGCATTGAATACGCGCTTATTTGCACAATTGTGCGATGAAAATGATGAAAACTTCCAACGATTGCTGTTACATACCGAAGTACGTTGTCGAAAGCTGCATGTTTATCAATATTTTATTCACTTTTTGACTCAGTTTTAGATTTTCTGGAAAATAAAGATCCTGATTAAAAAAAAAAACCTAATCAATTTTAAAGCAGACATCGCGTATTTGACAGATTTGTTCAAAAAATTTAATGACCTCAACTTACAATTACAAGGGGACAGCCTTAATTTAATAAAAACAAAGAGTGTAATTTCAGCTTTTATTGGTAAATTGAAATTTATGAAGGAAAATATTGGTCGGCGTGAATTTTCACAGTTTTAAAACTTATCGCAGGTAGAATGCCTTGATAAAGATATTCAGACATACTATAGATATTCAACATTTGATTGCCCTGCATGATGATTTTAAAATCAGATTTGAAGTCATTCTGTCGAAGGAAATACCACCATGGATCATAAATCCATTTGATGAAACAGAAGTGGAGAATGTAATATTACAAGAGGAGCTACTCGAGCTTGGTACTAATGAGGAGCTGAAAGTGACATTTAAAAGAGGGTATCAAAAATTTTGGCTGCAGGCAGAAATACCTGAAAAATATCCTTGACTGTGGGGAATCGCGCAAAATCTTCTGATAGCGTTTCCCTCGTCATATCTCGTCGAAAAAAGTTTTAGTCCCGTTACAAAGTTATTAACAAAAAAAAGTAACAGATTGAATATCACAGAACGGGGAGATTTGCGGTTATTCCTTACAAAACTCAAGCCAAATATTGATAATTTGCTGTCAATCCATGAAGTACATCCATCTGATTTTTTTTTTTTTTTTTATTACCATTGTAGAAGTTACATTACGTTATAAATAAGTGTTTAATTTTGATTATATTACGAATGTTAAAACAATAATAATCATTAGTGTAATAATTAATATATTTGAATATATAATATTATATATACCTATGGTGTATACTGTAGATGGATTTGTCAATGAAAGATGTTCTTGAAATTCAAATAAACCATTATTTGATTTCTTAGGTTTACGCAAATATTGTCTACCTATTATTTATAATTAACCCTATCAAGCAATCAATTCTAAACTTTTTTTTCGAAAACTGTTAATTCGTCGTTGAAACTCAGCCACAACGCAAGTTTCCATAGATAGATAGATCTAATCTTCACTTATTTTTCGAGATTTCGAAATTGGTAGTAATGTAGAATGTAGATGCAGGGGGTCCACCGGATCCAGTAAAATTTTGAAAGTGGTCTATGAAACAAAAGAGTCTGGGAACCACTGCTCTAGATTAACACATAGGCTACTTTATATCCCGAAAAAGTGTTCCCGTGGGATACTGTATTTACGCGGGCGGAGCCGCGGACGACAGCTAGTACTAATATAAATGTGAACGTTTGTGAGTATGTATAGAATGATGTTTGTTACTCTTTCACGCAAAAACTACTGGACAGATTTTGATGAAAAATCGTATAGCAGTAGTTTAGGTTCTGGATTAAAACATAGGCTACTTTTTAACCCGAAATAGTCCCGTGGGATACTTTTTTTACGCGAGCGAAGCCACGGGCAAAAGCTAGTATTCATTGAAAATATGATTAACTATAGGTTCATTGATTATCTCCACTTCTCCATGGATCTAAATTAAAATAATTACAGGGAATGTAATACGAATGAAATTCTACAATCTAGTAGTAGTAGTAGTAGTACTAGGTTTGTAGTGGTGTGCCACAGCGAGTAAAAAAACGCCCAATGTCTTTTCATCCACAAAGTGTCATGAGCAGTCCCAGTGCTGAGGATTGAGCCGCAGCTGAAAATTCAATCTCAGCTTCGATTGCATGTGCACGCTTCAACACATTTTCATCGCCGACTCGGACGCAATTAAAAATATATCCGTGCGAAATAAGCTTTTCCATTTCTCAAATATGGGTGGGTGTATCTTCTTGTGATATAGGGTTTTGTGCAGCTTAAACTGAAAGATTTGATCGGTTATGAAAATATTACTATTATTATTATTTATTATATTAATAAATAATAATAATAGTAATATTTTCATAACCTAATATATTATATTAATATTAAAGTAAAGTTTTAAGTAATTTATTATTCATAACAAGCTTCTTCTTATATTGCTGAAAACTGCATTAAAATCCGTTCGATAGTTTAAAAGATACAAGTATCGGGCCACGCATAGAATAGGGTTCCGTAGTCAACTTATTCTTTTGTTATTTTTGTACGAAGTTTTCCAATTAAGCGCATTTTACAATTTAGGCTGAACTATGTGTCAGTACACAACTCCTGAACTAACAGAATTATACAAGTCGTTATAGTTTTCCTTCGAAGTTCATCACATGGACTACCGTCGTGATTTTTTTCATTATTTATTGTTAGGTCATTACTCATTACATATGAAATTGGCGTTTTGTAAAGGAGGAACATAATATAGTCGATTTTCGATAGATCTTTTTAAACATAATATATTTATTTAATCAAAGTATATACCATTGCTATCTATGCACTTTTGCCATCTCATAGGTAGTTCATTGATTCCTTTACTAAAGAAATAATTCGGACAGGAATCAATAAAATCTTTGAAGGCGCTTTGGACTGCCCCATTGGAGTTGAATTTTTTCCCTTGCAAGAAGTTATCCAAATTTCGAAAAAAATGCTAATCTGTTGGAGCAAGGTCCGGGGAGTACGGTGGATGTCTTAGACATTTCAATTGAAGCTCCTATAATTTGGTAGCCGTCTGTTGTGCAGTGTGTGGTCTAGCCGCTAGCGTTGTCCTGAAGCAGCAGTGGCCTAGAGCGAATGACCAAGCTTGGTTGTTTTGCAGCTAGCTTTTCCATCATGATTTGCAGTTGCTGACTGTTGTTCAAAACCAATTTTGTACCGAATTTGAACAACCGTGACGAAATTGGTTGGATGGAAACATTATTTTATTATAATTCACAGTATTATATTTTACCTACTTATGATATAAAATATATATTGTTATTTGATAAAAATCAGTTTTCCTTTATGGACGCCATTTTCCAAAAAAATGTGTGTCATCCACGATCCAACGCTCAGTGGCGTATGATTACACAAAATTATATGCAATCAGGGTGTGAACCTAATTATCTCATGAGATGATTATGAAAAACGTATCATTTGAAAAATTGTTGACGTACTTATGTAGACATAAAACTTACTATGGCAAGTGTTTGAAGTAATTTACACTCTCTGAGGCCTTAGATAAAGGGCGACATCAGAACTGTAATGAAGTTGTTAAAGAATCAAATGTAATGGGAGTATTTCATCATTCAGTAGTTATTTCATCGACCAAATACATAAATGTCAATCTCATACATTATTGATTTTCGAACTTCGTCACTGTCATTAAAGAAGCCATGTTGACTGAAGCCCCTGAGGCGGCCTCTTTGGGCGGCTTTTTCGGGATAGAACGTAGCCTATATTTTAATCCAGAGCTTAAACTACTACTGACCAAATTTCATCAAAATCCGTTCAGTAGTTTTTACGTGAAAGAGTAACAAAAATCCATCCCTCCATCCTTACAAACTTTCACATTTACAATTTTGTAATTAACGATGGCATGTGTTACAAGCTCTTAGGTCGGCTTACGCAATGAAAATTATGAAAATCATTTTAATTGATGAAATGATGAAACATGTCCTTTTAGACCTACCTAACGTTTAGAGATATTTTAGACCAACTCTCGACATAAAGTAATCTTCATTTGGAAATAGTGATAGTGATGATGAATTCAGGTGCGCCTAGGTCCAAACAAATAAAGCACTAAAAGCTTTTCTCCATTGTCCGGGAAGCGCACTAACAACATAAACTGTACGCATTGTACCTACACTCTACACTGTTCTAGCAGTTTCTGGAACTTCCCCCTGTGACATCATCATCATCAGCAGGTACCAAAATTTCACAACGCCACGTTGTGATGAATACAAAGAAGGGTGAGGTTGCTCTAGTCGTACCACCGCCGCCGCCGCACGGCAATAAATTACGCTATGGCGTCAATCCGAGCTACTAACGGTCGACTACTAACAAAAATAATGATTGATTGATGAAGAGAAAGCAAAGATTTGCTCAAATAACACCAACACAATCGCTGTGTGAAGTCGATGACAATAAGTAATGTATTTTTATTTAGTATTTTTTCGAAATTTTTATTTTCCTTTCTGCCTAAACGTCTTGAGTCTTCGACTTCGACTTCGACTTCGAGAGCGTCCCATCACCGTTGTACGGTTATTAGCTTTACCCCCGCTAAGCGATATGCTAAGCGCTAAGTGGCCACGGTCGATTCGGCAGTTGGGTAATAGTACCAAAAACCAATTAAATTACGTACAAAAAATATATGGTAGTCTCTTTTTAATGTATTTAATATTGAAGCTAATGAAAAGGATGACAAATCTAAGATACACACATTTATAAAGCTAACAAATATCAAAAGCTATAGCCAATTGAAAACAACTTAAGTGGTGTCAAATTGCTTTCATTGTTTAGTACACTTCGCGACTGGATTACAGTGTGTTGTGAAGTGCAATTTTGTTAAGAATGTTTTTGGTAAGCTAATTTTATCTAAAATAAAGGTAATATCAATTTTCGTCATAGTTTTGCTATTATGAACTTGTATTTTATAATTTAGTTGCGTCCATATACCAACCCAAATAATAACTGTTACAAAAACAATTTTGTATTATAATAAACTATGAATATTTCTGGTAATATTTAACTTCTAATAATAGAAAATATTATTAACGATTGTTTTACTATAATAAAAGAACTAGTTAGTGTTATATAAATAAATCAGAAAAAAAAAATACGATGTTTGCTAGTAACCGGTGTACGGTGTCGGGACGCCAGGCATTTTCAAAACAAAATGGCGGCGAAAATTTATATTACTGATGAACATACAATTGTGGAGTCGCCTAAAAGTCGGTTTTATTTTCTACATACAATCCACTTTTTTATTTTCGTATAAAAAAAATAGTAAAACATAAAAACTGTATGATAGATATAACTATAAATAAATAAAATATATACTTTTTATTTAAAATCTATAATCTAACGTAGTAATATTTTTATGTAAAATATTCAATTAAGTTATTTTTTATGTCTTACAAAAACATTTTAAAAAAATTGACGAAATCGACTCCAAAGATTTTTTGTTTGTAAATTATTACATAACTATGAAATTTTATCTATTTTTCAAACAATTTTTAATAACTTAAGAAAATCCTAAGAAATGTGTATTTATTTATTTTGGTTCTATATTTTGTCTAGTTTTTGATAAAACAGCTCATATGTAAAAACATCAAATCGTTAAACTTTTATCAGCCTGTTATGTAAGAGTGGTATTTTTACCGTTTTTTTTTTGTTATTTGAGATTTATAATGATCGGGCTTAATATACACGATTAAAAAAAAAAAAACTCTATATTAGGTAAGGTTTAATAGGAGACCACAAAAAATAGATTTTATGATTATTTTTGAAATAACGCATTCGCTTTAAACTATATTTTTTTGCAATTTTCTTAAGCAGAGGATATTGTGTCTAATTTATAATAATAAAATAACTTGTTTTTAATATAATTAGTCTATTTATAATGTGTCTAGCGTATTAAATAGTTTTTTAAATGTTTTTTTCGACAACAAAGGTGTGATTTTACAAACTTGTGCGATATTCTTATTAGAATATGGAATTACTTGTTAATTTTTTTAGATTATATTATATACGTATTAAAGTAAATTTCAGGTAGATTCCAAATATACTAATATAAGCTAGTGCACTCATACGAATTTTCGTCGAAATCTGCATTTTAGCGCTGACCGGCAACTTAGGTCATACGTCAGATTTTAACGGGACGCCTTACTACCTAGGACATAAAAAATAGGGGGCGCCCGAGAGGATAAGCAGTAGGTCATACGCCCAAGACGTTTAGGCAGAAAAGAGAACAAAAATTTCGAAAAAATACTAAATAAAAATACATTACTTATTGTCATCGACTTCACACAGCGATTGTGTTGGTGTTATTTGAGAAAATCTTTGCTTCCTCTTGAAATTACCTGTTTCTGTGAGGTTTTTAATAATTAATTTAACAGCCTTATTTAAGTTAGACGCGCCAAAACAAAACGGCAAAGTATTTTCAGGCATTTTTGCTGAATCTACCTACATCATTATTTTTGTAGATGCTTTCATAGCCTACTTTACAAGGACTTACAAACTGGTCTGTTAGCTAGGTACTTATAAAATATACATGAATATAAATGTACCCGACACAATTATATTTAGGTTTTCAAGCGTTTTCGACAACTATTATGAAATTATGTGTGACGAGAAGCACACTCATGAAATTATTGTTTGAACCATCCAAGCTAACTGATGCTTACACTTATTAACTGTCATGTGGAGTCCAAATTGACCCACATACTGGAGCAAATAACTTAATTATACATTTAATTAGTATCCTATTTGACGTTGTCATGTCACCCTAAAATAAATTGAACAAAATATTGAAAATAAATAGATAAAACCAACTTACGTGACGCCGAAAGTAAATAAATATACATGTTTAAGTATTTGCAGTAGAACCAAATATAATTTACAGCGCCCCAAGTGGGCCAAACTGTGAGTAGATATCCCAAGCAATTCTCCCATACAACTGACAAGACCCGCGACGGAGGAAGGAACAAGGCCCGCAACAGAGGAAGAAACGAGGCAACTCCGAGAAGCCGTATGCTAATTTTTTTGCGAAAAGTGAGCCAACTGTCCCACGCTCAAGCCTACATTCCCCCAGAAAATGACCATAATATAGTTCAAGGTTTTTTTTAATATTAGTTAAGCAGTTTTTTAATTTTTTGTCTATAGTTTATTCTATTATATAAGTTATCTTTTATAGTTTATCTTTACCAACCTATGTCAAGCAGCTAGGATGCAGGGACCTCTAATATTTCGACCGTGTCCTTTGGAAATCTGTTGCAATGCTCCCACTGTTCCCGATATTTTAAAAGCCAGCGGGGTTTGAACATCCACGTAGGCAAATGCCACAAACAGCTTGTAACAGTCATTCCCCCAATAACCAATTCACTCCCGAACCCAATTTGTGAAACAAATTTCTGGCAAGAAATATCCAAATTTAAACGTTTTATACCAGTTCTAAGACGGATCCCTAGGGGTGCCAGAGTGACTGTAGCCCAGAAGCTTGCCGAGACGATACGCCACACAGTGCTGGAGAACTCGAGGCAAGCCTGGGAAAATCTACTCACCTTTCCCTACCGTTTTCTGCATATCACTAGAGATCCGCTCAACAATGCCTCCCTCACTTCAAGAATCAAAAAGAATTGTGTTTCGGACATTAACCTCAACCCAAATTTTTCTTCACATTCCACGGTCAAACATAACATCGTGAAAACTGTGGAAAATAAAATAAGTGAGGGAGACATTAAGGGTGCAGCGCGGCTCCTGTTTTCCAATGACACGGTCGCCCCCGACTGCCCAGAAACCCTCATCGCCCTGGAAAACAAACATCCATCACAATCCAATCCTTTCACAGTTTCCGATGACGCATTACCACCACTACAAACGTCGAAAGAAAAAGTACGCGGAGCCATCATGTCCTTTCTTCCGGGTTCAGCTGGCGGCCTCGACGGTCTCACCCCTCAGCATCTGAAGGACCTCACCAGCGGTTGCTGCGGGGAGGCCGGCGAGAAGCTCCTGCATGAACTTACGAATCTGTGCAACCTGATGCTACGTGGAGGGGTCGCATCAGATATCGTAGACATTCTATATGGAGCTAACCTCTGCGCCTTGAGGAAGAGAGATGGTGGCATTCGTCCGATTGCTGTCGGCTCCACATACCGGCGCCTTACAGCCAAACTAGCTTGCAAATCGGTAACTTCCCTCGCGTCATACTTCCAGCCAAAACAGCTCGGTTTTGCCTGCAAAGGAGGTTGTGAGGCCGCCGTTCACTCTTTCAGGACAGCTATCCACAATCAAGGCGATGATGTGTTTCTGAAGGTCGATATCAAAAACGCTTTCAACTCAGTTGACCGAGGCGCCTTGTTGGCCCAAATTAAATCTAAAGCACCTGCCATTTTACCATTTATGCTCCAGTGTTACAACGACCCCACCAAACTCATTTACAAAGACCACCTCATCTCATCCGAAGTGGGCTGCCAACAGGGCGACCCTCTAGGTCCAGCAATCTTCAGCCTTGCTATACACCCGGTCATCGAGCTTCTAGATTCAAAATTTAATGTTTGGTATTTGGATGATGGGACCCTTGGAAGCGATGCACCCACTGTACTATCAGACTTCCGCACTCTGATCTGCGAGTTCCAAAAAATAGGTCTGCAGCTGAACCTAGGTAAGTGCGAACTTTTTGTGCCAGACCGTTGTGGGGATAGAAACGCGATTATATCCAGCTTTAAAGAAATAGCTCCACAACTGTCTGTCATTGACAAGGATTCGCTCTTCCTTTTGGGCTCACCTATTTTAGACGAATCTCTTCCGGACTTCTTAGATAACAAATTACAAAATTTTAATGAAACTTTAGACCGCCTCCTCCAAATTAACTGTCACATGGCCTTTACCCTAATCCGTTTTTGCATTTTCGTACCTAAATTGACATATGTCTTACGGTGTTGTCAACTGTGGAAGTTCCCTCAACTTCTCAAACAGTTGGATGATACCATAAGACAAACGCTCTCCACTATTTTGAATACAAATTTCGATGACCGCGCATGGACTCAGGCAACGCTTATATAAAATAATAAATATTAGATGTTTTCATACATTAACGGTACGCTTTTGCCAGTACAATTATATATAATTGTTACCTAAGTTATGTGTTCGTGTGGTAAGCGCGCACAAACTTAAAAGACAAAAGGTGCGTCGAATGGTATTTTAAGGGTGTTTGGTAGACACAGAGAGGGTTAAAAGGGAAAAAAGGTTTGAAAATGTCGCCATAAAAAAGGTTATAGGCACTTACTAACAGGTGAGACAGGCTCATTATCCACAAACAGAATATCGTTTGTAGGTACCATCTGCCACAGCTCAGGCGTTTTGCCAAAATTAGGTGTAGTAGGTACCTAGTAACCCTAGGTCATACCTAATGACTCTCTCGCTAACTCTATTAAGGTCAGTTCACACCGCGACGACACATGTTACTACGCCGCGCTGCATTTTTAAGATAGCTATTAAAAATTGAATTTTATTCACTACACAAAAAGATACAAGTTTCATAAGACATCAGTCATGCACTGCACATGCGCTGTGCGGCGCGATCTACCTGACATTGGAACTCTTCAAATGAAACGTGTATCTTCTTGTGAAGCTAATGAATAAAGTTCCATTTTAAAAATCTATCAGCGCCATGTTGCGTACCATTTCATTTCGGTGTGAATTGACCCTTAGGTACTTATTACTTACGCAATCTAGTCAAGTTAGTCTAGACGAATAAATAAAATTGAAGTGTCTGTTTGTAATTTTAATTTTTTCACTAAATGCATATGAAAGTATAATAATCGGTACTTACAATAAAACATATTTTTTTAAAATTCTGTCTGCTAGATACAATCACCTTAAAATTTGTTTAAAAATAATCTAACAATATTCAGAAATTGATTTGGAAAAAGCATAATTAGTCTCCTACAAAAATTAACGTGTATTCAAATATTAATACGTAGCAATAATATTTATATAATTGTCTGGATTTATTGCACAATTAAATCCTAAAGAAATGCCAGTCCGTACTAGGCCGCTGTCAAACAACACAATTTGCAAACGTGCCCTTAACAAGTAAACTGCAAAACTACATTAGCTTTATTGTTTTCACCGAAAGTTGTATTATGTTGTGTCTTCTTCGTTAACATTCGACATTCCTCCTGTTATCGTGCAACGAAATAATCCAAGTTTATTTGTATACACCCGAGGTGTTCTTACCCTTACCTTTGTAGGTAAGGGTAAGAACACCTCGGGCAAGGGATAGTTTAGGGAAGGAAACAGTAACATTGGGACAGGACAGAGGAGATAACATTAGTTTAAATTACCGCGTATTTGTATTTAACATTATGGGCCAGTTGTAGGTAATTTAATCACGTAACAGTTTAGCACATAACTTTGAAATATAGAACATTTATTATATATGTAACAGTAAATATTAATAATTTATCAACTAGTAGGTATATAAAAATCCAAATACGAAAGAGAAAAACAAAACAGTGAAAACACAGCGAAATAATCTAGTTTTTTTTTAATGTAAGTTTTATGTATTTGCAAACTGTGCAATCATCTCGAAAACAGTGTTGCCAATATTCACATTGTTTCAAATAGTTTATACATATAATATTTATTTTATTCTGTTTTTAGTATATTTTGTCGTTATTGCAACAGAAATACCTCCGTGCACTTTCAACTGCCTAGCTATAGCTATTTTACTAGCTTTTGCTCGCGGCTCTACCCGCGTAAATACAGTATCCCACGGGAACACTGTACTTTTTCGTAGTAAAAAGTGGCTTATGCGTTAATTCAGTGCTTAAATTACTACCATATCAAATTTTTATCAAAACCCGTTCAGTAGTTTTTGCGTTCATGCAGCAAACCTCCATCCATCCTCACAAACTTTCACATTTACAATTGTAGTATGATTCAACCCAAAAAAGAATTGAATAAATACTATTTATTATGGGACGGACTGGGACGTACCCAGTTAATAAGTATCCAGTAAGCTCGATGCACTTAACAGTGGAAAAGACGGTTACGCCCGTATAGTAACACTTAAAGTTTGAAAATGGCGATTGTATGTTTTCTAATATTTAAACCCAATCGAGACTGTAAATAAAGTTATTTCGACTAAATAACTACCTAGTGAAAGCCGTGAAATTCCAAGTGTCTAAATACTAGGCACTTGGAATTTCACGGCAGAACAAGGCGCCAACTTTGACGTTTAATTAGGGCTGGTACCTACGTGTTGCAATGTGGAAATGCTCTGTCGGTATAGTTTATTAGCAGAGCCCCGTAAATGCGAATGTAACTATGTCTCTTTCGCAATGACACCTAAACCACTGAACGGATTTCGGTAAAACTCGATACGAGGGGGGCTAAGCTTTTTCTTGGCAAAATGTACGGTCTCCCGCTTTTATCGGATTTCAGCGAAAACGAAGTGCAATAGCTTGTTAAAGTTAATAAATTACGCTCAACATTAGGCTGAAACCTAAACAAAGATCTGAAAATAGAACTCTGCACTAATACAATAGAGCTAAAAATCGATCACACGAGTGTCAAGTCAAATGTCAATGTCAAAGCTGACAATTGAACACTCATGTGTTCGATTTTCAACTCTCATTGTATGAGCACAGATTTCTATTTTCAGTGCTCTGAATTTTCCCGACCGTCGCATCCGGATCAAGTTATAGTCCCAGCCTGTTAATTAATATTTCGTTATTTCTTTAATTATTTTGTAAGCCTCCAATCAACGTGGAATTTTCATATTTGGTGTAGAGGCACTTGATCTAACGAGCCCTGTACAAACCAATTTTGCGAAAATGTACAGGTTACAGGGGTTAGCCTCAAATACACTGAAACATCACGCAAACTATGATCTAGAAACGAGTTACTTTTGAAGTAACTGAAAAACCTTTAAAATACATAGCCAAAACCTTATATTTGAGTTAAGTAATCCAATAATTTACGGAAGAAAAAAATGGGCGAGAAGCACCAAGTGACATTTGCGTCCCTTTCTACTTGTAATGGGGAAAACGGATAGTTTATTTTTATTTTCGAAAAGTACATAATAAGCCAGGAAATATTAACTTTGCAATGGCATATCTACGATCAACAGTTGACGAAATACAGTCTTCACAAAAGTGAGATCTTTAATGCTCTCCATTAGAAACGCTCTATACGAAAAATGATGCACGGGTGACGTGACAGCAGTTGAAAATGTATGAAGATAAATACAAAATTGATTTTACTAACATAAATACTGCGTATATTATGTATATCATTGTTTTAACAAAAAATGTCACACATAACATAAGGATTTTAAAAAATCGTCGTTTTTTAGTCCTGTAACTTTTTAATTGTGCGACTAATTACTGTACTCTTTACTTTTTTGGGTCCATATTATGTTGCCTTTCGGAAATATTAGGTCATTACATATGAACTTGGCGTTTTGTAAAGGAGGAACATAAAGTCGATTTTTTAAAAACAAAATATATATGTATATATAAATATATATATATACCATTGCTATCAATGCACTTTTGCCATCTCATAGGTAGTTCATTGATTCCTTTACTAAAAAAGCCATTCGGACAGGAATCAATAAAATCTTTGAAGGCGCTTTGGACTGCCCCATCGGAGTTGAATTTTTTCCCTTGCAAGAAGTTATCCAAATTTCGACAAAAATGCTAATCTGTTGGAGCAAGGTCCGGGGAGTACGGTGGATGTCTTAGACATTTCAATTGAAGCTCCTATAATTTGGTATCCGTCTGTTGTGCAGTGTATGGTCTAGCCGCTAGCGTTGTCCTGAAGCAGCAGTGGCTAGAGCGAATGGCCAACCTCGGTTGTTTAGCAGCTAGCTTTTCCATCATAATTTGCAGTTGCTGGCAATAGACATCTATTCTAATCGTCTGGCCAGATTTAAGAAAGCTGTAGTAAACGACACCGGCACTAGTCCACCAAACGCGCACAAGTAACATTTATTGAGTCAATTTTCGCTTGGGGCAGGCTGGTTCGCCAGGGTTCAGTCATTGCGATGAGCGTTTCCGATTATCGTACAAGATCCACTTTTCATCACAGGTAATGATTCGATTTAAAATCCCTTAATTATTGTGCCGGTTGAGTAATGTAACGCAGCAGTCGACGCGCGTTTGTCGGTTTGCTGCACCCAATTCATGAGGCACCCACCTTTCAAGCTTTTCACCTTTCCAATTTGCTTTAAATAGATTAAAACAGTTTTATCACTGACACCGCAGCCTGCAGATAACTCGGACGTGGTTTGCGATGGATCCGCTTCCACAATAGCCTTCAATTCTTCATTATCAACTTTGGTCTCCGACCGTCCCCGGGCTTGTTCTGCGGGTCGAAATTTCCAGAACGAAAACGTTGGAACCAAAAACGCACTGTGTTTTCTTTTATATACATCAATATGTATACATCAATAATCCTTCGGCCGTTTCTGCAGCACTGGTGCCACGGTGGAACTCGTAGGTAGGTACTCGAAAATAATACGATATTTCAAGTTTTCCATTTTGTAAACAGAGTGACGCAAAGAAAAATCCAAAAGAGGAAAAAAGAAATAAATTACGGTTTTCGAAACACAAATGCATGAGTAAATAGCGGTATAAATTTGAAATTGGAATTCCTAACCAAAGAAGATATATTTGAGATCAAAATGGCCAGTACGACAAAACGCCTATTTCATATGTAAGGACCTAATATAAGAATTTTTATGATTTAAAACAAATGCATGATTTTACAGGATCCCTATTGTATGCGTTTCAAATTCAAATGTATTCAAATTCCTTCTCTTAGCATCACAAAATATTGGCGATGAAATTGGACAGGTTGTATCAGTATCGGATCTCGTCATACCAACCTGAAATTACAGTGGCAAAACCGTGTCACATGCGGTTTCATTATCGGACATTCGCGGGACACGGTTCGCATCACGATACATGTGCACCACATATGATGCACGGTGAATGTATATGTTACCGTAAAATCGTAAACACCGTAAGATTGTAGAATAACTAGCGAGATTGTAAGCTGTCGGGAGATAGTGAATCCAAACATACTGCTTACACTTTAACGTATTATATTTCGTTAGATTCTAATTGTAAAATGGCATGCGAAAAAACGCACCTCGCGCGCTGATTGGTTGAACGGCATATGCCCCGCGCCGCCATATTTGTTAGTTAATTCGTTTCTTATCAAATGTTTTGGTGATTGCTAATTGATTTCGTGTTGAAAAAAACTCATAGCTTTAGAATTATTTACATAAAATTGTTATGGAAGTAAAATGAATCTGTGATCAAAGAAATGCAGTTTGAATAGTAAATTAGTTAGTGTTTGTCAAGAGTGAATACTGACCAATAAGGGACAGCCTTCGGACAGTTCACAATTTCACGGGCAACTGATTGTAATCTAACAGTTTCAGTTCGCTAGACTATGATATAACGAAAAACAATGCGTTAAGTTGTAAACAGTATTTTCGGGTTTACAATCTTTCGACATTTCACAATCTCGCTAGTTATGTTATAATCTTACGGTATTTACAATTTTACGGTGACATATTATACGTCATATTATGATGGACGCTTATATGTATGTGCACGGTGAATGTGTGCACCACATACGGTTCACTCATGTGTACCTCGAGGATGGAATACCGACATGAGAGTGCTAATTGCAGACGTATCAACTTTTATAACAATGGCACCTAGATTAATTACCGACATCTCAAATTAGATAATATGTCGCAGTCGGGTCGTATAATCCTCAGTATTAAATTACGGCTAGCTGTTTTCAAAAACTGGCCGTTTTTAAATACAGCGATTTAACGATTAACCAGATTGAAATTCGTTACTTTGCGTTCTTCAATACGGCTAGCCGTAATGTAATACCGATTGCCGATTTGACAGTTTTTAGTTCCCATTTTTATCACGCGTGGCGATGCCTGCCATAATAACCAATATTTTATTTAGTACTAGCTGACACGCCACACGTTCTTCTGTTTTAAATATGAACTGGAATAAAGAAATGACTGCTCCAAAAATCTACACCTACGTCTAAACCTACATCTACACTTACCGAAGTACGGCCGGTCGATTTAATAATAATGATTCTTGATAAATAAGGAATATCGTTTTAGTTTCTAATAATATTATTTTATCCTAAGTGAGACTTTCAACCGGCCGTCGCCCATCTTTCGTGAACCGAACTAGACATCACGAGCCTTCAGCAAGCAAGATATTTAGTCGTCACTCCTCAGAGAGTATAAACTTCTACGGGTTTATTCCACGTTTAACCCGTAGATTTCTAGCCTCGTCCTTATTCATAGGTATTTTTAGGTTCAACCGGGGTTAAAAAATCTAAAGGATGAACATGAAATAATCCCCACGAGTGACTGTTCTAGTTTTAATACATTGCATTGCCCTATTAGGTAGGATATTTAAGACAGCTAATGAAACCAATTAAAAATATACTTAACATTTTCGCTGCGATAATATTTATTTTCGCCGAGTTTGACCCATTTTCCCGACGCCGCAGGCTGCGGCGGAATTTCCAAATTCACCTAATTAATTGTATACACTCACACTACTGTGACGTCATTACTCGGTACAAGTACAGTCACCGACGGCGAAACCACATTTAGACCTTACTACTTAGGCAATAAGGTAAAAAAAATAGTTATCACTGTGCATTTCAAATGGACATTTTCTGAGTTATATAATTTAAACTTTTTGATGTTACTGATATATGATTAAATTGTTCATTTGGCAGTATTTTACTGCTCTTATTTTTGTCGAGTATGCTAATTAAATCTCACAATAATACAGTTTCGATTTCGTTAAAACAGCAAAATGGTACCATTTTGCTGTTTTAACATATCGCGACTGGATTGTAACTGTATTATTGTTGGATTTTATTAGCAGAATCAACCTTCAGTTCATGATATCAAGACCATTTATTTATAATGTATTGAAGCTCTTGGCCGGTTTTTCGGTGCTGCTGCCGAGATAAAATTAAAGCAAAACATATCACAGATATATTTTTATGAGAACGTACGATATGCAACTTTTCCGACCTAGTTTTCTCGTGTTTTCACTCAAATAGACTGCGAACTTTTGTTTTTCCTTTGGCGAGGATATATCATAATTTTCTCGGCCATGTTAGTTTCTAAATTGCGAACCCTGGAGGGGTAAAGCATATTTTTTCTGCGTCGTGTAATCTAATTCATGGTAAAATATTATACAAAAACATTGTAATGATGATGAATTTTACTACATAGCACGCATTTATTATAGGTAACAGATATTAGAGTTCATAATTTTTTGTTTACGAAATCCTTCTAACATTATGAACATGCTAAAGTTTGCGTGGATAATATATTTTATATATTATGTATCAATGAGTAACCCACTTAGTTCATACATGGACAGATATTCCAACGCTTTCTGTCACGGATATGAATGGTTCCAATGAGGCTTTTTAAATTCGTGACATCTGACAGCTTTTTGACACGACAAAGACCGTCGGGCTCCCGAGCGCCGCCTGGCGACAGAAAAAGAATCGCAAAATTCTTATTGATCGTTTTTGATAAGGCGTAAGTGACGTCACCACATGACGGCAGAAAAAATATCAAACACCCTCATTGATAAGATAGTTCTATGCGAATCGCAAGCAACGTACTGTGAAATTAAACTACATAGGCAATATTAGTGCAAACTTAATGAGCAACATAAAATATTATATCTAATCTCCTATACTAATATTATAAACAGGTAAAAATTGTTTGTTTGGTAATAAGATTTCGAAACTACAACCGATTTTGATGAAATTTAGCACAGACATAGAGTGGACGACGGGAAGGGACATAGGCTACTTTTTCCCCGATAAAATGTACGCTTCTTGCGGGATTACCTGTTGCGCGCAGGTAGTGTAATATATTCCGATTTTATACAACGTGTATAAATTGACAACCTTTTACGATATTTGTCAATTCGCGTCGCGGAAGGCAGTGAATCATGCGTGCGCGTGTCAAAATGTCTCATTTTAATTGGTCATTGCGAACACAGCTCAATAGCTTATTCATCATTGGTAAATATTGACATTTGTACGCATTGACGCATATGACGGAGTAAAACTCAAACTAGAAACGGCTGGTGATTTGCATGGACCCTTTTTATTTTACACTGGATGTTGCCCGCGACTTCATGCGCGGAAAAGGAAATCTCGAGACAACCGCACATTTTGCAGCAATAAAAAGTAGCCTATGTCCTTTCCCGTGGTCTATTCTATATCTGTGCCCATTTCATCAAAATCGGCCCACTGGTTTCGGAGCCTATTCAATGCAAATAAACAAACAAATTTTCTAACATTCAACCCCTAGGTGGGTAAAATGGGCAATTAATGCTAGTTAATAATAAAAACTAATGCACGCGCTTCATCGCTCATCAGGTGCTCATCACGCCCGTTGCCTCGCTGAATGGATGACGTCACAGTATAACTAGGTTAACTCAACACCGCTATAACTATATCATTACTTGTGATATTATTGATCTAGATATTATTCAATGACTTGACTCACCGCTTGAGAGTATACTGTCGAGCAGGGTCTCCCAACCTTTTTTTCACGGAAATACTCCCCGTATTGTTTATAATCCCATGGGGAGGCCATGGGGTGATAAATAAAATTTCCACGTCCCCCGTGACATTTTTATTGCAAAAAAACCAGCCAGGTGCGAGTCGGACTCGCGCACGTAGGGTTCCTTGTCATTATTTATACTAATATAATAAAGAGGAAAGGTTTGTTTGTTTGCATTGAATAGACTCCGAAACTACTGGACCGATTTTCATACAATTTGGCACAGATATAGAATAGACCACGGGGAAGTACATAGGCTACTTTTTATTGCTGCAAAATGTACGATCCCCTTAAGATTTCCTCATGCGCGCGCGAAGTCGCGGGAAACATCTATTATTATATTATTTCGTTATTTTTGTTATAAGAATTTCCAATTAAGCGCATTTAACATTTAAGCTTATTATTAATATACTTCTATTGACATTCTCCTGAAGTAACAAAGTTATCTAAGTCGTGATAGTTTTCCTTCAAAGTGCACATGGACTACATGTTTCGCAGCCGTTTAGCTTTAAGAGTGGGAAGGGGGAGGTCGACGCCTTATTATAACAAAACAATCCGCTTTAAAATTAAAATATCTTGCAAACGAATACCTAAATCAAAAAATCATCTTAGCATCCTCTCAATGTTTTAATAGACCTATCTAATCATACCCCATACTATCGGGTAGTCGCGACAAAATATATCATCCCCATTTTACGTGGAGGTATCCCAAAATTTATTTTAACACTTTGTCGACGTGGGAAATACACATATCTAAGCAAAGTTTCATCTTTCTAGCACTAACCGTTTAGACGGTGAGCCGAAGACGAACGAAACTATAAGGCTGCAGTGCAGTGTGAACTGCAGAACCCTAAGACGGCATTTTTTCCGATATTTATTTAATTCCTGGATACAAATCTCTTTTTGTATGGAAGCATATAACCATTGTTACTTGCCGAAACTTGTCTCATGGCAAGTGACGAGGCGTCGATTAATAATTTTGATAAAAAAATACCTATGCTAAATTTGTGGTCGGCGGCCCGCCCGGACAAGCGCGCCCCACTGGTTGGGAACTCCTGCAGGTTCAAGTTTTCTGATGCAAATTGTATAATCATTACGTTCGTCGATGACCCAATTTGTTTATAAAACTTTTCTAGATAATGATAATTTACATAATATTATCTTATACTTTAAACGAGCAACTTATGTATATTAAGTAAGTAGGATCTATGACCCTGGAATGTTTAGGTTTTAGCAGTGCGACCTTATATATAGCTCTAGAATTCTAGATCCCAGAGTCCTCATTAGCAAAATGATCACCCACGAGCCTCAAAATGATCACCCTCTGTGATCTGACTGTTTGTGAGTCTTTTACATATTACAAAAACTATTGTACACTCAAAAACTGCCACCACGCCGCCGATTCTAAGGGTCTGCTTCACAATCTACTGATAAGTGTCAGATAGCTTCATTGCATGTTTCGTCTCTGTCGCTCGATATAAAGTAAGCAGCGAGAAAACTTCCGAATGAGCTATCCCAAACCTATTACAAGATTGTGAAACAGGCCCCAAGAGGAACATTATTTTAGCATTATCCTCAAGATAGTAAGCTTTCGCGTTATTAATTAAAAAGATAAATTTCCTCTCATTGTCGTAAACAATGTCCTACCTACTTTGCGTGTTGCCTGCAATTAAAAGTAAAAATTTTATAAGAACACGAGAGAAAACATCCTTATAAAAGCGGACAATATTGTTTTTACTATCAGTATCTAAAATGACATCTTTTTGATCAGTGCTAAGTTATAAGTAAGCAAGTAAGTTTTTGTTTTCTTTTCTCGAACTTTTTACCTTGAGTGTATATTACACGGCTACAGTGCGGTGTCTTACTTACCTGTAAACAAAAAAATAAAATTAGGTAATAATTGTGAAACTATTTATACAACAAAAAGAAAACAGAGAGTACACACAATAAATATTATCGTAGGTATATTAATATAATCGTAACTTATATGTAATTTTGTTATTTTAAGTATAAAAAAATGTCCCTTGAAAAATAGGCGATTCTCGTTTTGCGTTTGGGAAAAACTACTGAACTATTTGAGTGATATGATAGTGGCTTTATATAGTTAGAAACACCATTTTCGTTTTTAACTTGAACTTTCATTGGATTATAAATAAATCGTCTTTATATCATAAACTGATTTTGGAGTTTGGACCAATCAAAACAGGTTTGACGTTTATCAGAATACCATTTTACTTTGACATATCGAGACCGCATCGAAACTATATTAGCGTCAGTTCACACCGAGACGCGACGCTTTGCCTTGCATTTTCGAGATAGCGATTAAAAATTTGAACTTTATTCACTACACAAGAAGATACACGTTTAATTGCAAGATACCGAATTGCTAGCTGCACCGCGCTGCGTAACGCGGCGTCGCTCTTGCAGTGAAACGTGTTTAGAGAATAAAGTTCAATTTTGAATCGCTTTCTTAAAAATGTAGTGCGGCGTCGCGTCGCGTCTCGTTTCGGTGTGAGCTGACATTTATTGTAAGACTTAATTCGCAGAATCAGTAACATATTACAGCCCCACCGTTGTGCGCGTCCTCCCACCTCCATACCTATTTGACACAACCTTCAGTTTCACAGTGATGGAGTGGCGTATCCTGCTGCTGGTCCTGACGCTGGCGGCTGCGCAGGAATTCAGCTCGGTGAAGGTGGACGAGGTGCTGGCGAACAGACGACTGCTCAACGCGTATGTCAAGTGTGTGCTGGATACCGGACGCTGCACGCCCGCGGGGAAGGAGCTCAGAGGTAACTCAAACTCTTTTTTTTTTAATTTCCTATATGATGCCTTTCACCGGTTCGGAAACGAGCCCGGCAAGAACAATCGGCGTAAAAACTCGCACGGGGCCACCTTTTAGCAAAAAGATGGGAAAATTGTTCTTTTCACAAAATATTTTTACAATGTAGTAACTTAATCTATATATAACAAAAGACAAGATACTTAAGTACAAAGAAGCAGCCTTGCAGGGGGCCATCTTATTCCTAAGGTTTAGTCTTTAGTCGTTAATGAAATCAGTGACCTTATATTATGAATTAGCACACAAACATTCTTTAACCACTTTTTAAAATTTATTAATGGACGCACTACCGCACTTGTCACTCCTCTGGTGTCTAGTCACATCTGTCTGCTCGTTTGGGCACAATATGATAAAACAAGAGCATGTTTCTATCTCCTGTAGTTTAGAAATGCCAGGGCGTGAAAAATCTTACATTGGAGGCCGATTACTCGAAAATGGTTGACATTGTAAAAAAGTCATGTATGAAACTTTCTTTTATTTTAAGAGACCTATTCAACGATACCTCACACGATGGGGTATAATGTAAAAATATTTTTCATCCCCACTTTACATGTATGGAGAACTAAAATATAAAATAATTTTTATTTGATGGCGACAAAACCGAGATCTATACACATCACATAATAATATTTCCTTTATTTTCCTTGTAATACTAAGAAACCCTAAAAATTGACAGCGAGAGAAATTGTTTACGCCTAAAAATTTAATAAACAGCATAATATTAAATAGCAATAAAATATGTAATAAAACTGCAAGGGGTGAAACGGTGTAAAAAAAATACTTACATAAAAAAGGTGTAAAAAAAAACTTCAAGTTTTTCTAGCTTTAAATACTTCACCATTTTTAGCCAGTTTTAAACAGTTCTGCAGCAAATCTGAAGCGATGAAGCTCTTTCAACGAAATTTATGTAAACTATTTCACGTAACTTAGCGATTTCACAAAATTCAGAACTCTAATACCTACTTTTATAGCTAACTCGTTAATACAACATAACTTGCAATTTTCCACAAAATTCATAAATCTATAAATACCACTTATCACCGTTAGCAACCCATGAACGAATGGTCTGGCCGGCCCCGCAGAAAACCGCGTCAAATAACGCCGAGTGAGTGAGGTTTAAGCGGGAATTTAAAAGACAGATAGCGTACTGATGCTGGAAGAAATTTCTAATTAGAAATAAGCAGTCCTTTGTGTCATCTTTCTTTGTTAATTGTATTGTCATAATTTTCTGTGTGTAAAATAAATTGTTAAATAAAAAAATAAATACTGTCCATAGGTGACGATAACCACATATCATTAGGCGATCCGTTCGCTCGTTAATCCACATCAAAAAAAAAATACAAAGCTTTCTACAGCATCAATCCTACATTATACCTAATTAGCTAGATTTTAAAATTCACAATTTTTTTTAGCTCATATCAGCGAAGCTCTCCAAAATGGTTGCGTCCAATGTACCGAGGCACAGAAGATAACAATTAAGAAGGTGATAGGCCACCTCATGAACAAAGAGCCGGCCTGGTGGAAGGAGCTGGTGAAGAAGTACGACCCCCAGGGCGTATACGCTAGCAAGTATGAGAACGAGCTGAGGCAGTTATAGAAGAATATCTTCTATAGTTGGGACCACGTGAAGAATAAATTTTGTAAACAAACATTCATGGGTTCGCAATCTTTCGATCGAAATTCCTTTTATAGGTGGTCGTTAACTTTGACAGCGAAATTGTCAAAACTTAAAATGGCACTGAACCACCGGTGACCGGGTTACATTTAACGAGTCCATTTGTTGTAGTGGTTCTTACTATAGCTGCATCATGACTAAATATATACTAAATACGACTGGCTATGTTAAAAGGACGCTGTAGCAATGAACTTGGCCAAACTAAAAGTGGTCTTATTAATAAACAAATAAAATATAAATTACTGTGAAAACTTTTACTAGACATACCTACTAATGTAGCAGAAGCAAAACTAGAGACAAAAAAACTCAAAGGCGATTCGATACTAATAGTCTGTTCGCGTTTAAAAGACAGTGAAATGCCAAAAAAAAGGCCAATGCAATGACGCATAAGCCGTGTTCACATTAACCAATTACTGTAAGCGATTTCGACATTTATGTACGCGTGATTTATTGAAATTCACAGTTAACACGAATAGACAATGTTATTATTTTTGGTATTATGAATTTGACCACTTTTTTTTGTGAAATATTGATTTTGTTTGTGTGTACCACCGATGGTTGTCTGCTGTGTGATATTTAATAAATAGGTAAGTAAATAAGTAACGGTCGAATACTGAAAGGCTAATCAAAGGCTCGGCTAAACTTAATGACAAGGACAGCATGTGACTTGAGCCTCACTTAATTTAACGATCGTTCCAGTATTCGGGCGTAAATATATTATGTAAGTTCATTAGTATTTGTTAATTTTTTGTTGCCATATAATAAAATGCATGAATTTAATTTTTATTTTTTTTGTCGCAGCTCACATTTTATACAGAATTTGATGGTTAAAACATTGATTTAATTTCGATGATTCTTCAAAGCCATCGTTAGGTGGGGATGGGTGTTTGTCAACTCTTTCAGGCAAAAACAACAGAACAGATTTTGATGAAATTTGATGTGATAAAAGTTTAAGCTCTGGATTAACACATAGGCTACTTTTTATCCTGAAAAAGTAGTTTTCTCGTGGGACACTGTATTTACGCTGTCAGAGCCGCGGGAAAAAGCTAGTAACTTAACAATAGTAGCTTGATTTATATTTTTTATTTTATGCCTTTAGCTACTTAAGATACTCCCTACATACCTACTTAGCCCTTAATCACAAAGTTTTAATGATTATTTGAACTTCAGAGTTCGGGCGCTTTCACTCGCATTTAATAATAACTCACAAACATTAACCCAAAAGAAGAATAATGAGGATCGTAATATTTTATGCCGCCTTTCTCGTGTTCCATACGCAGCCAAATTGCAAAAATGACTGTTCGTAGGGGCAAAAAAGCGTTATGGATAGTTGGACGGACAATCCACAATTTACACGAATATTACTTGCAATTTAATTAATATTATACCTAGCAATATCCCGCGAAAAAATACCCACAACCTGCAAGCAAATGTGTGAGTTACGCATAAGCATGCGTAAAGCACCTCCCTCCTCCCACACTGCTTATAAGCACACTCGGAAACAAGATCGTGCAAACACCACCACCACACAAGCAACAATGTCAGCAAGATCGTGCAAGCCCCCACACCTCACAAATTTGATTGCAGGTCGTGGGTATTTTTTCGCGGGATATTGCTAGGATATTATATTTATTCAATTATATGCTATGGATTTTCGCAACGTAACGCCTGATTCTATCAACTATTAACGAATATTACTACGAATACTGCTGCAAAATCTAGAGATTTTATCTTAGTCGTGGTAGAGAGTGAAATATATCTACCAGTAGCGAAGGCTGGGTCTCTTTCATAGGGAAGCCCTAGCCTGTATAATAGTTAGATTTGGATGAGGGTCTTCAAAAGGTAAGTGGTAAGTGAAACCGATAGGAATGGAGTTATTGGAACCCCACGCTTTCTCTACCTACGATCGTGGACTTAAGAGGACTTATAGCGAGCGCTCACTTGGGACACAGCAGTCTTAAAGCAGTTTTGTCTCCCGATTCGTATAAGACTAGCCTGTTGTAAGGCTCGTTGTATTCAAATTTAAAATTATTGAACTGTTTCATCATTATAGGTACCTAATTCCCCAGAGCGAGGCCACCTAGAAGGTTCTATTATTAATTTAGCACAATTAAAAATGTAAAGCAGGCATCCCATTGTTCGCGTGCTCTCCTTAACCTCGTTTCTTTGTTAAAGTACATTAAAAATGTAAAATTATATTTAAAACAAGACGTTGCCCGCGACTTCGTGCGCGCCAAATGATATCCCGCGTGAAACGTAGGTTTTGCCGTGATAATTTGCTTCCCCGTGGTCTAATCTCATCTTCAACTTTCATCAAAATCGGTCCAGTGTCGCAACACTGCCGTTCAATGCGAAAAAACAATTAAATCTTTCCTCTTTATATTATGTACCCAGATTAGAATATAGTATAGACTAGATGTTTCCCGCAACTTAGTACGCGCAAAAACAAATCCCAGGAACCGTGCATTTTTCTGCGATAAAAAGCCTATGTGTTAATTCAGAGTCTTAAGCTAATTTCAGACTACGATATACTATTGTGCTATATAGTATAGCAAAGAAGGACCTAATGCTATACTATATAGCATGGCGTTCACATTACGCGATACTATCGCAAGCATATTTTATAGTATATAGCAAGCTCAGTATGGTTGTGTCGCTCGTTTCGCTTGCGGGACGGCCGGGGGTGAGGGATGAGGAAGAGGGCAGCGTGCGATATAGCACAGCATGGACTCAGCGTATCGTACTATTTTACAGCGTATAGTAAGCCAATAATATATAGTACAGTACAGTGTGAACGTGTCCTTATCAATGTATGGTGCGCGATATTGTTGTGCTATGAGCTATATACTATATGCTATTATATTATAGCGTAGACTGAAAGCCACTTAAACTGCTACCATACCAAATTTAATTACAATCCGTTCAGTAGTTATTGCGTGAAAGAGTAACAAACATCCATACATCCATTATTAAACTTTCGCGTTTATAATATTAGTAATGATAATGATTTTAATAAATAAATATTTCACATGTAGTTATCACCGCTATTGTGCTCGGCGGATGGAAATGATCAAAACAAAGCATTGTCTTAACCGGCATACTTCCTGCAGCCTCTGTAATTATCTACTTCAGCCAAACTCTGGATCTTAGGATTTACGTAACTATGTCTAGGTACCTACTCTAAGCTCAGCTTACGGAGGCTAAAGCAGTAGCTTAAGATTTCCGACTGTAACATACTAAACTAAACCCTATAGCGATGCATTAAAGTTCGTTTAACTAGAAACTGAAAATTGAACCAAGCCCCCGAACTTTCAAAACGCATTTCATGGGATCTTGAGCCATTAGTTTTTGTTATTAAGTATTATTACAGTCCATGTTTTCTGATTTGGACTATTCAGACTGTAAGGATCACATCGAAACGAGACGATACGCGACGCGGCGCAGCATTTTTAAAAATAGTTACTCCAAATTGAACTTCATTCAGTACACAAGAAGATACACGTTTCATTGCAAGAGCGACGCGCCGCGCTATACAGAGCTGTGCAGTTCGTCATGCGAATACTTTATATAATTATCAAATTATTATAATTACGCTTTTAAGACAGTTTTAGTCACTTTAAAAATATTGTTCGATTCTAGACTATTCTATGACATTAGAATGCAAAGGCGCAAACGGAAACAAAACTTAAC
Source organism: Phengaris alcon alcon (assembly GCA_037179445.1). Lineage (NCBI taxonomy): Eukaryota > Metazoa > Arthropoda > Insecta > Lepidoptera > Lycaenidae > Phengaris > Phengaris alcon. The sequence continues at coordinate 18,301 of JAYRCH010000044.1, read as the reverse complement.
AGCTTCACAACTTTTACATGACTATTATTATGTGAAAGCCAAGTTTGAAATTTATCAAACCAGCATAACACATTACAATTGCATTAACTTGCAAAAGGTTTTTATGTAGGTTTTTAAGTAATGTAAGAAATGATGCCCACTCTAAGGGGGCTCTATACTCTACATCATGCAGATTGGAGACCGACGTTCAGAAAGTGTACAAAATTCTAATGCTATTACTCCATTACACTTACGAATAAGAGTAATTATTTCATACTAGCTTTCGCCCGCAGCTTCGCCAGCGTAAACACAGTATCCAACGGGAACCGTACATTTTACCGCAGTAAAGAGTAGCACGTGTCCTTCCCCGTGGTCTACTCTATATCTGAGCCTTATTTTAATATGATCGGTTAAGTAGTTTTAGCACGAAGACGTACATACAGTATCCCACGGGAACCGTACATTTTCACGAAATAAAAAGTAGCATATGTTCTTCCCCGTGGTCTTCTGTATATCAGCTGTGCCAAATTTCATGATGATTGGTTTAGTAGTTTTAACGTGAAACCGTAACAACCAAACACTCACATTCGTAATATATAAATATAATAATTCGTAAGGATTATTATGAATGGATGTCAAGTTCCTTGAGATCAATTTTATCAAAATATTATAAGCCTATGTAAGAGCGAGCACTCACTTGGGAGACGACTATTTCACTACTAAATGTAATAATGAAGATAATTTTCACTATATGACCCATGTCCACCAAAAACTGTGCAGTTTTATCGTGTGTAACGGCACTTAGTTGCAGTCAGGTTTTCACTAAACAGGGAAAAATATACATTTCAGTAGGTATCTCTACAGTATCGGCAAAGTTCCTGCTCGACCAGTTGCTAAACATTCTCCTTTGAACTAGGTCGCCTCAAAATATTAATCCGCAAACCGCATCGACTGCATGCGTGCTTGAAGTATGAATTTACACGTGACTCTTGAGTATATGCGAGCGTACGATTTATCGGCGCTGGTAAGCGATTTTGATTTTTTGCGGTCTAGCGGCAACTTGTTCGATTGTACATTGTACATATATGACAAAATGTAGCCTAATTAGATCACGTGACATCGCGTGTGTTGTGTAAATAGCGATAAAGCCACTATTCAGTGTCGTGCGAACATACTACAAAACTACAAAACTACAAAACTACAAAACTACAAAATACAAATTGTAGTAAAAGTATTTCACTAGCACGTCATTTCTCGGGAAATTCCAAAATGTTTTTAAACAGCAAGGCATGGCGTGGACATATTTATGAATGTGTTTCATGTATTTATAGCTTAAGCTTTTATTTACATGCAAGAAAAAGTGGCACACCAGGAGTGCTGACAGAAATGAAAACAATAGAGCACAGGCAAGCATGCGGCGCGTGACTCGCTCGCCCCGCTCTACCTTATACCGCGCACCTGTGTCGGAACTGCACAGAAACGCTAATCAAAATTATGAGCCCAGCTCCTATTCACAGGCTGCCGCTGTCTGTGCCAACCGAAATGACAAGGACAGCATGTGACATGAGCGTCACTTAATTTGACTATCATCAAATGATAGTTAAATTAATATAAGTGACGGAATGAAAAAAAAATCATCCTCACTCTACATGCAAAATTTAAATTCTATATGCAATCTATAACTATAAAAAATTTTGTCTATATTATAATATATTCAAAATTATCAAATTATTTTATATTAGAGTTAAGTCAGTGAGAACAGACGAAACCCTAAAAATCATAAAAAGCTCGTGAAATTTGCTTGTCTGCGGTAAACTATATGGCTAACCAAAACTAATGGCAGTAAAATAATGTCAAAACTCGCCATATATGTGAAGAGGGGATGGAAAATATTTTTTCATTCCACCCCACCATATTGTGGAGTATCGACGAATGGGCATGGCATGGCATTTCTAAACTATAAGAGATAGAAACTTGATAGTTTCCATGCTGATAGATCGTGCTAAAAACTCTTTAGTAAAATTATTTTGAGCGAAATCGTACCATAACATTTGGAAGTAATTTAAAGGAAACATATCATCTAAATACCTGCATATTATACAGGCTGGGGCTTCCCTATGAAAGAGAACCAGCCTTCGCCACTGTTAGGTTAGTCTATTCTATATAAAAGAAAACAAAGTCTCCTCCCATATCATCAGATTCTGTTAATATACTTTAACGGCCAAAAGTTTCAACGATTCGGAAAGTTACATAAAAACTTCTTAAATTCAGGCTATCAGTCTCTGGTTAGCAGATTGACAAGCGTGGGACTCGAGAGCCTTTTATGTTTATGAAGCGTTTGAGAGTATTATTGAGACGGATTACGAATTTCGCGTACTAGATATGATGTTTTATTGGATTCTTGTGGAAAAGTGTGATATATACTGACGTGAAGTATGATAATTCATAACAAAAGTTATTAATTGTAAATCACCTACGGACTTTATCATATCTATTGGGCTATACGCCCAAATGTTTTATTCCCACACAAGGAAATACATATTAAAACTTATGTTAATAAAATAGCGGACACATCCTGGTATAATTAATCCTATTCCTTTGCGCATAAATAACAAAGCAAGATGAAACAGAAAATGTCGCAATGTAGCTAAGGAAACAAAATAATTAATTTGTAGAATACATTTTACTTTTTACTTTGGGCAAGAAGACATCTTTGGAGGTATGTTTAATGTTGGCATGCATTTATTATAATGTCTGTGTAACATTTTGTATTTGTGCTTTGTAAAATAATGCTAGGTAAGTCTGTATCCTGATTTTTACTGAACGTACATGTAATATGGGCAAAGCGTAAACCTCAAACGCAAGCAACGAGGATCCTAAGGTTGGGACTCGATTGTCCGGAATACGGATGGCCGGAAAAAATTCAGAGCAACGAAAAAAGATCTCTGAACTAGTACAGTTGAGTTGAAAATGAAACACATTAGTGTCAAGTTATCAGATTTGACATTTGACTTGACACTCGTGTGTTAACGATTTTCAGCTCTTTTGTATTAGAGCAGAGTTATATTTTCAGTGCTCTGAATTTTCCCCGGCCTTACGGGTCCGGACAATATAAGCAATATAAGAAGAGTAGAAAGAATACTCCAGTATAAAATGTAAGCCGCCAGCATAAAATTTTTTTCACTCTCCGTTTTAGAAAAAAATTATATTTAATAACGTCAATTTGGCCACGTACTCGAAGAATATTTTAAATTATATTTTTTATACGTACCTATGTCGGTCGTTCGGAATAACGGAACGTCGGAACGGAATAAAGAAAAAAAATTAAGACAAACGGTCTTAAATTTTGAGAACGGAGAATTACTAAGATTTATTTTTCAAACTTTGTCAGTCTTCAGTTAACAAAAAAATAAATATTTTCTTTGAATGATATAAGTAGATATAAAAAATTTATTCGTAAAATAAAAGCCAACCCTCGAGAGACATTTTATAACACAGAACTCGTGACAAGTTAATTGTTATTTTTTGGACGTAATCCACCCTCGTCAGTAGTTCGACAGGTGACGGACCAGCGCGAACTCAGCAACAGCGTATTTCGCAGCGACAGGTTTATTTTAAGGCTGGGACTATATGGACCGGAGTCTGGGTAGAATTCAGAGCACTGAAAATATAAATCTGCGCTAATACAATAGAAGTGAAAATCAAACAAACAATCATGACAGCTCGACGACACTCGACACTTCGATTTTCAACTCTGTTGTTAATAGCGCAGAGTTCTATTTCCAATGCTCTGAATTTCCCCCGGCCTACCGGATTCCGGACAATATAATCCCAGCCCAAGACAAAGGTGCGTAAGGTACGATTAAATTATCCTTATACTCGTAACATTAATAAATACTTGTAACATTTTTATTCTATACTTGTGTATCCCAAGGTAACCGTGAATTTTTAGGGTTCCGTACACTATGGGTAAACAGGGGATCCTATTACTAAGACTCCGCTGTTCGTCTGTCCGTCAGTCATCAGGCTGTATCTCATGAACCGTGATAGCTAGACGGTTGAAATTCACATTGATGTACGTCTGTTGACGTTATAACAACAAAGTAAAAACAGATATAAATTAAATATTTAAGTGGGGCTATACAACAAAGTTTTAACGTTCGTTTAGCCGTTTGTACGGAGCCCTTCGTGCGGAGTCCGACTCGCACTTGGCCGGCTTTCGTCATTTTTAATATAAATTATAAATTAGGTACATTGGTTTCAAAACGGCTACTAAAGAGTTTCTAAAGTTGTAGATGTACACATTGTGATTATTTTTTGCGCTCTTAGAACTAAGCCACGCCAAAACAACAAACACGAGGCCGTCTCGCACTTAACTATTTAGAGCCAGCTGCTCAATAGGAAAGCCATTACGAGGCAAGTCTGATTGAAATTCTCGTCCATCATCCGAATTAAACTTTTCGGCCCAGCCACTTCTGATTGCGACTCGATATTGATAACTTTATTATTTTTCACGATTTTATATTTTGCTATAAGTTTGACCTACAGATTAACCCGCGTATAAAAATAATTCATACATTGGGATTTTATATTATGCATTTTAAAGTGTCGACCACAAACCAAAATACTATTAGATTGTAAAATTTTCATTCGCGTTTCATTTTCCGTAATTATTTTAATTCCGATCCATGGAGAAGTAGATATAATCAATAAACTGTTAAAACGGCTAGCATATAACAAACGTAGTTTTTTTTTGCCGTTTGGTACGGAACCGTTCGGGCGCGAGTACGTCTCGACCTTGGCCGGTTTTTTAATTTTTAAGATGCGAGTTCGGTTAAATGTCCTGGCTTTTGAAATTGCTAATATTAACGCTTGTAAATTTTAAATTCAGCATGATTCCCTCGTATAATGTATCCAAGTTATTACTGGCTTGCCGTGGAACCAGATAGACGTGGTGTATTAAATATTCGTGTTCCTTCTCCTTGATACTTTAATAACAAGCACACAAGATGAAGCTTTGCGTTACTTGTACGAACAGTAATTATTATATAAGTTTTTATAAATTTAAAAAAAGTAGTTAAAGAACGTTTGTGTATTAAAGCTTATTACAAAGTAAATGATTTTGTTAACGATTGGACACCTTATAATAATAGAGAATAAGATGCTCCCCTGCAAGGCTAGCTCTATGTACTTGTGCACTTTTGACTTTTGTTATACTTAACATAGATTTAAGTTTACAATGTAAAATATATTATATTTCTTTCAAAAGAACAGCTCTACATCTTTTTGCTGAAAGATGGCCTCGTGCGAGTTTCTTACGCCGGTTCTTCTCGGCGGGTTAAGGTTGAACCGATGGTAGCTTTTTCTTTTGACTTTCCGAAAAATACTTGATATGTTTCATTTGGAATTAAAAAAAACATTCAATTTCATTTCAATACGTTGTTGTCAATTGTTCGTGCTAACCCTACAGGAAATGAAGCTGCTTCATTTTATATTGTGTAATAGATTATGTTAATGAGGGTTTTTAAATTCGTGATATCTGACAGCTTATTGACACGACAGGGACCGTCGGGCTACTAAGCGCCGCCTGGTGACAGAAAAAGAATCAAAAATTCTTTTTTTTATTTTAGACCGTTTTTGATACCACTTACGCCACCAGATGACGCTTTGTGTGCGTTGGGTCTGCCCACTAGCGGCAGAAAAAAAATCAAACACCCATAGGAAACTTAGTAGTCACTTAAACCTTGAATTAAATAAAACTAATTAGAGATTCAAAACATGACATCTTATAAGTTCTATTTATAAGATTTCATGTTTTGAATCTCTTGAGTGATAAGTTTAATGAAATAGGTATTCTAACGGTCGCTTCTCAATAAATTTTGGAGAATGTGTTGTAGGAATACTATTTAGTAATAAGAACAAGTTAGAAATAATAAATCGGCGATCAGACTTAGCAAAGTAAGTAAATCGTTTAAAGGTTCATGTTTACGCCTTTACAATAGAATCCCAGAAAACGTTCAAAATCTTATCATTAATAAATTTAAAAAAGTTGTTAAAGAACGTTCGTGTGCTAAAGCTTATTATAAAGTTAATGATTTCATTAACGATTGCACACCTTGGGAATAAGATGGGCCCCTGCAAGGCTGCTTTTATGTACTTAACTATGTACTTATGACTACTGTTATATAGACTAAGTTACAACATTGTGAAAATATTTTTTTGAAAAGAACAATTTTCCCATATTTTTGCTAAAAGATGGCCGCGTGCGAGTTTCTTACGCCGGTTCTTCTCGCCGGCCTAGTTTCCTAGGCCTAGAATGCCGGTGGTAGCCATCATGTAGACCGACGTTAAAAAAGTGTATAAAAATACCAATTTTCAAGAAAAAAGAAAAAAAGAACGAAAGAAACAGGAACTAAATTCTCTTCAAGATTCTCCCTCGAAATCCCAAAAATGTTTCAAAATCTGTTTAATTCTAAATTTTATTTTTTTATTATTCACATTTTCTCCTTTATCATAATTAACTTTAAACCATATTCCTATTTGAATTTTAAAAGTTTAAAAATAACTTATTTATGTTATTTCACTTTATATCACATTCTTAATGTATTTTTCCAAGTCCTTATAAAGCTTCGGGCAATACTAACAACACTCGGGCAGAAGTTGGACAGTTTGACGGAATAATTTTTATTTTGTTCGTGAGTTTTAATTTAATAACTTGCTCTTAGGGTTAATTTTCATACACACGGTACAATACATAACCACTTTTTTGTATGATATTAATTTTATTATCTTATATTATAAAGTGTAAACATTAATTGGACACAAAAATAATATGTTTTAGACATTTGTCGTCATGACATTTATTTTACTCTGTTTTAGTTTTTTTTTTGTTATAGCAGCAACAGAAAGGCATCATCTGTGAAAAGAAGACCGGCATGTTGCCATACATTTACCGCGTAGTAATTAAAATACGTAGTCACAAAAAGCATTTATTGTAAGTTGTACTTTATGAACATAGGAACAAAAAAAAAGCAAAAAAGACATCAAACTCCCCCCGAGTTTGATGTCTTTTTTGCTTTTTTTTAATAGATATAAAAGATAATTGGTTAAATATAACCTAACCTATTATACAATAAATTGCCCTAGTGGCGTTTGGCGTAAGAGCAACATCTATTAGTTGTGATGTCAATTACGTAATGAAATTAATAACAAGTTTGATTAGAAACGCGATATTATGCTAACTGATAAATTATAGATGTCGCTTTCACGTTACGAAAACCAAGAACATATGATATATTTTTCTTAGTACATATAAATACAAATCGTATAGAGGGATCTATTTCACATCCCAAGTAACTTTCTTTTTCATATCACAAGTACTAAACTGCTGAACTATAAAAAGAGAAAATAACTTTATATTCCAATTAAAAATAAATATATCTATTGGGCCACTAGATGGAGTTATTACGCCTCAAATTCAGCATTACAACAACTTACAGCATGATAACCAATTATTGTATAATACAGATATAATGACAATGATTATAGATAAGTACGTATTTTGCACATTAATTCAGGGCCCCATTTTTTTATTATAATTTAAAATATTATAATAAAAAAATGGGGCCCTCAATTTTACCCTTTGGGTACGGAACCCTAAAAAACGCATCCAACTTTATACATTGGTAAGAGCTACGTTGCCGCAGAATAGAGATAACTTTACCCTCTTTTGCGTGGGGGGGGGGGGGGGGGGGGGTAAAAGCCAACGAAGCGTGTACATGTCACAAACAGAAATAAATTAAAGTTTAAATTTCCCTAATTGTAAATCTGTACAGTTGTACATTCGTGAAAGAGCTTCGCTAATTAATTTGTAATTCAGATGCTTTGAAACTCTGGAGACTCGAGCGTGCCGTCACAACTGTTGCCGTTCTCCCAAAAAAAAATAATGGGGAAATTTTGTTGTTTGGAGAAAAAATTACTGTAGCTTTGACAAAATAAGTATCCATGACATGTTATAAATATGTTTCAAATTGGAGGTTTAAGCATTTTTAATTATTGTTCTGCCTAAAGTCTTTACACAAGCAGTAGATCGTGTGCCTAAATAACAATCCGTAATTGATTCTGAGCAACCTCATATAATATGTATACCTACCAGTGGCGAGGGGTTCCCATAACTCCATTCCTACCGGCTTCACTTACCACTTACCTTTTGAGGATCCTCATCCAAATCCCTACCTACATACGGGCTAGGGCTTCCCTGTGACGGAGAACCAGTCTTCGCCATTGATACCTAGTATAAAGTATTAAACATACTTCCCGTTGTCTTGTACCTGTAGGTAACACAAGTTCTTCGGATACTTAGCACAGGGCCAGATTGACGTGGTGTGAAACGTCCGTAGATATTATTAATTTACTAGCTGGTGCCCTCAACTTCGTTTGCATAGAACTAACGAAAACGAAACCCTAAGATAAAGTACACCTATGTTACACCTTATAACATGAGCTATCTATCTGCCCGTAAAAATCGATCCAGCCGTTTCAGAGATTAGCCGGAACAAACAGACAGCCGAGATGGACAGACAGACAGACAGACAAAAATTTAAAATTGTAAGTACCGTATATACTTTCATATGCATTAAGTGATAAACTGATAACTTTCGAGTTACAAACAGACACATCAAGTTTATTTATTTGTATTGTTTAGATTACTTGAACAAATTGCATGGGTTATTCATGGGTAGGAGTTACTCATGTTGTGCTGTTAGATCTTTTGTTCTCGCCGACACTAATAACTAATAAGTAGCCGTTACAAATCTAGGTTAAGGATCAGTTTCAATGGATACTATTACCGTCTGAATAGGTACCTACCTACCTACCTACCAGGTACGTCACGCGGACAAATTTCCGTTTACTGTATTTAAAATCTAGGCATGTTTAATACATGTTGACATCGGCTAGTCGAAATTCGACCATAATTCATATTTTAATTTTTTACTTTCAACTTTTTAGGGTTCTTATGCCTCTTAGATAAGATACGCAATAAAAAGTAAGTAAATTTTGTCTATAGAAAATTGAGTATTGTCCTACATGTAAAAATTTAGTTTTTTTTTTTAATAAATTAAGAAATAATTAGGTATTACAAGTAAAAAGTAAAAGTTAAAAGTAAAAAATTAAAAGTAAAAAGAATTAGGATTTTATGTGTAGTTTTGTAACTATATGCATGTCGAAGTCACAAAAAAGTTGAAATATCTTTTTTAAAACGTTAGTGTATGAAACTTACATAATTAGTTTACATACATCAAATACAAATAGATTTACTATAGTATGTATCAACATAAACGCGCAAAATACATTTCGTAGCAACATTACTAGCGTGTGACGTCACCTACTAACACGACTTTTATATGGTGCGTTTTCACGAGACTCACAAAAGTGCTTCATTGTTTGAATATCCGCAATATCTTTGATATTTTTGATTTTTAGAATACTATTCCTTATTTTTCAGAGCACTATTCACTTATACAATAAAAAAATAACATCAGCTGTATGAGGTCAATCACAAAAAACAAGAGCGTCGTAATGAACGTAATCGAAGTTTTATAATTTTGAATTATATTTCAGCCTAAACGTCTTGACATAAGCAGTAGGTCATATGCGCAAAATATCCGCAATTGATTATAAACGATCCTATATTCTCACACTGCAGTATCTAGATCGTCGAAGGATGAAGCAGTAACTATGTAATCCGGGCATTGATCGTAACACACCTCACGACTCGCCAGGAAACTGCACAGGACTATTGAAAAGTAATGCAACGTAGCTGGAAGCCATTTTGAAATCCTTAAAAAATGTTAAATAAGGAATGTTACTAAGTACTTATGTAAAATGACTTGAAACATTGTTACAGTAAAGTTTTTATGTAGTTTTGAAACACTAGTTTTTGTTTCATTAACAAAATACCAAACAGTCAAAGTTTGCAAAATCACCGAGTCCCGCCACATGTCGCGTGACGTTACGATAAAACAGGATTACTCGAAAGTGGTTCACTTGATAACAAAAGTCACAAATTTCGCGTGATATTGCTTGATATAATATTAATTAAATTGTATTTTATTCAGGTTTTATAAAATCCTGAAATCTGACAGCTTTTTGAAACGACAAGGACCGTCGGGCTACGAAGCGCCGCCTGGTGACAGAAAATAAATCTAAAATTATTATTTAAAGTTTTTGATACCACTTACGTCACCAGATGACGCTTTGTGTGTTGGGTCTGCCCCCTAGCGGCAAAAATAATCAAAAACCCTCATTATACTTTTGAGCAGGAATGGCTACATTTTATTTTTATATATTCATTATAAATCTACAGATCCTGCATACTTTTTGACACCTACAGCTAGTTAAATAGGTACACTTTGACGGTTGCGTACACTTAAACATAATATACATTTATAGATGAATAATATCCATTTTTATATAAAAGTAGCTTTTGCCCGCGGCTCCGCCCACTTAAATACAGTTTCCCACAGGAACGCTGTACTTTATGTGTAAATAATCCAGAGCCTAAACTACTACCATACGAAATTTCATCAAAATCCGTTCAGTAGTTTTTGCATGAAAGAGTCACAATCATGTATTCATCCATCCTCATATACTTTCTCATTACAAAAGTACTCAGTAGGATTTATAATAGTACCAGGATGGCTGATAGCACACACCCATATCATGGCTGATAGCACACACCCATATCACGGCTGGTTATCCCACTAAATGGATTATCACCGACGTATCTCGCATCAGAGAGACACTCAGCCTAATGACGTTACGCTTCAATATCTAATTCTCATTCAAATCGATACCTTTGTGCCTTTAAAGCCGGCTACGAGTAAGCTAGAATGTTTTACGAACGATCAATTTCAAGTTTTAGGGCTGATTTACAAATTTTAGAGTTCAGATATGGCGCCTAGTGCCAACTGCCTAGTGTATCTTAGGATGCCTCCGTAGTCCAGTGGTTTAGACCTTGGCTCTCGACTCGGAGGTCGTGGGTTCGATTACCGAATTGGAACAACAAAAAATGTAGTTTCCAAGTTTGGTTAAGACAATGCAGGCTGATCACCTGATTGTCTGACAAGAAAGATGATCCATACGACGGATGGGCATGTAAAAAGTTGGACCTGCGCCTGATCTCTCGCCAGTCGTGTCGGTCTGTCCGTCCCACTGGGTTTCGAGAGTAAAGGAAAAAAGTGCTCTTGTGCACACACTTCGGCACTGTGAAATAACTCCTGCGTACTAGCCTGGTTACAATGAAACCGGCCATCGTCACCGAAATCAGTGTGGGAAGCTATTATTATTATATCTTAGGAATCAAGTACTTGACTTCCACACTTATATGCAGAACAGTGAATTTTAATTCCAATCAATTACGAAACCCTACTATTCCTAATTACCCTGAGTATTGAAAGTCAGTCTTTGAAGAATTAAAACCAAACGGAATACGAATATCCTGAGAAAAAGCAAAGCATATCCCCACTCTCAATGCAGTAGCTATACAGTGCAACTACTTTTTAATGACCCTCGGCAATCATTGTTTTACGAAATACGACGATTTCCGAAAGACGTTAAAAAAGTGGGTGCACTGGACACGAGAAATTTCTACCGCTTACATTTTATTGCAGGCGTGCATGAGTCCACGAAATCTCGCACGAAAGGTCACGGCCTGGGGCTAATTCCAGCTCTAATTTAAACAAATGGCAGCTTAGATATCAGTACGCGTAAAATTAATGAACTTTTACACTGAATTTAACACAACAATTCGCAATTTTCAGAAATAAACAAAAGTGCAATTCACAAGCTTAACGTATTGCTGTTGCAGTTTTTTAATTTGCAGTTGGGTTCCAGTGACTTTTTTTTTCTTAAAGTGGAATTCCCTAGGAGTTTGCCATTCGACGGTAGGAGGTTCACGACAAAATTTACGGACTTTATGACTGGCGTATCAGAATCAGAATAAAAAAAGTTTATTTCAGGAAATTGGTACATATAGGCGCTACATTGTATATAATTAGATCACAATTTCAGTCCCCAGGGCGTAGAAATAATGATATTGATAGGAATAAACAAGAAACTTAACATTAAGAACATGGAAAATAACTAAACAAAAATAAAACGAAAATCATCGACGTCATCGAATCCCATCACCATAATAAACTAGTAATTAAATATCATCCCGAACACTCATTCATTATTTTCAATTTTTGAATTTCAATCATTATTATTTTAAATTTAAGTTAGGTGTAGCGGGCAAAATTATATAGTCATTGTAGAAAAAAAAAGAGAAAAAAAAAGAACTTAACAATCAGTTCCCCGTCTCTGACGGAGTTTTGTCGAAGAAGACAATGGGTGACGTTGTGGTTTTTGTATCTGGCCACGCGGGCCACCTTGTCCCGGCGTAAGCGAATAATTTATCTTCGATATTTTTGTGGACTGTATTTCAGGAGGTATCTGGCGTCGCCGGGTTAATATGCAGTAATAATTAGATGAGAATAGAGAGGTATAAAGGTATGATACGCTTACCGACCAGCCAGCTTCTGTGCGGGCGTCTGCAGCTGGAGTCTATAAGTCACTTCCTTCTGTTCACAACACTTTAGTCTTTCCAGAATTCTTATCGCGTTCTATAGGAATATATCTCACTTTCGTAGGCGGTAATTAATAGCGGAAAAGTCTAAATAATACACGCGCTGTCCGCCATTGCACTCTCGACGCGCACTTGCAATGTACTTCTCGCGTATCTTCGTATTTATTCGGTTTACGTCGGAGAGGAGAGGGGGGGTGGGGGTGGAATACTGCTTTATCGATATTATGAGATGCCATTCATAGTGGCGTTCGACGCTCCTAGATGGCGCTACCATTTCCCCCCGACCTTAAAGGGTAGCCTTTAAAAGAATATAAAAATAATAATAATTTAGCTATGTTAGGTGTATCCATTATCGCATAACCTATCCATAGACTAAGACAGCGGTATTATTAATTAACTAAAGCGATGTAATAACAAATAATCTTATTATCTAAAAGCCTAAACTAAAGGAGATCCAGCCTTAGCTAAATCTCACTGCGTTGGCAGTGGACAGAGACGTACGACAGGGCTCACGTAACTTCCCTTTGCGGTTTTCACGGTAACAACGCGGTTTGTACCGTCTTTAGAGGTATGTAATTTCTCAACGATGCTTAATGACCACGAAAGTGTTGACGAATTGTCGTTGATAATAATCACCAACATACCCTCCTGTATAGGAGACCCAGGAGTAATACCGCGAGACAAGCAATCGGCAGGATTTTCAGTACCTGCGACGTGATTAAAACAAGCGGGGGCGATGAGTTCAATTATCTTAGTAACGCGGTTTGCGACAAAGGTATGCAAGCGGTGCGGAGAGGAACGAATCCAAAAAAGGGCCACCTTGGAGTCCGTATACGCGTATATTCCCTTAATGGGATAGTGAGACGAAAATGCGTCTTGAACTCTGCGAAGTAGTTGAGACAACAGAAGGGCCGCGCATAATTCCAGCCTCGCAACCGAAATAGTTTTAACCGGCGAGACTCTAGACTTAGCACAAACTAGCTGAACAGCGTAGTTAGAACCAGTACCGACCCGTACATACACGACTCCTCCGTAAGCGCATTCACTAGCATCAGCGAAACCTATTAAGTTATCGACCAATCCTAGATGACGCGGTATATCAATTTGGTTGAGTAGGGGAAGCTCAACGCAAAACTGCTTCCAAGCTGCGACTATGTGATCGGGTGGTGCGTCGTCCCACCCGCACTTAGATAGCCAAAGCTCTTTTATTAAGAGCTTGGCGTATAAAATGGTGGGAGCCACGAAACCCATTATGTCCCATAGTCGAGCCACTGTGGACAACATAGTGCGTTCAGAGCACTTGCCATCAGGTGTCGCAACGTCGAACCGAAAACTATCACAGGCTCTGTCCCAGCGTAAGCCAAGAACCTTATGTGGTAAAGACTTCTCAAACTCAATGTCTGTAGAAGCCTTGCGCGACTCAGGTATTCGTGCTAGAACGTATTGAGAGTTACTTGTCCATTTGACAAGGTCAAATTGGCCTCGCTTGAAAAGCTGAATAAGCTCTTCACAAAGCGAAACTGCGAGCGGAACGTTCATGACGCTACTAACAATGTTATCCATGAATAAAGCGGAAGGAGGAGCGGTAACCGAAACGAGTGCGGTAGCGGTAGCGGGAGCGATAGTGCGCGCGGTAGCGGTAGCGGGTGCGGTAGAGAGAGCGGGAGCGCGCGCGGTAGCGGTAGCGGGTGCGGTAGCGAGAGCGGGAGCGGGCGCGGTAGCGGGAACGCGCGCGGTAGCGGGTGCGGTAGCGATAGCGGGAGCGCGCGCGGTAGCGGGTGCGGTAGCGATAGCGGGAGCGGTAGCGGGAACGCGCGCGGTAGCTGTAGCGGGTGCGGTAGCGAGAGCGGGAGCGCTCGCGGTAGCGGTAGCGGGTGCGGTAGCGAGAGCGGGAGCGCGCGCGGTAGCGGCAGCGCGCGCGGTAGCGGTAGCGAGAGCGGTAGCGCTCGCGTAAGCGGTAGCGGGTGCGGTAATGAGAGCGGGTGCGGTAGCGGGAGAATTAATATTATTTTCTTGAAGCACAGAGCAACATGACATAGTATAATGAGACGTATGCGATGTAGGTACGGAACCCATAATCACAAATCCAAACACCGTCTCAATACCGGGGGTAAATCATATTGATAACTACGTACTATATTAGGTAATAGCAAATGCGGGAATACTGATGCCCCAATCAGAATATCCACATCACTCGGGCGCGAAAAGTCGGTATCTGCTAGCGGGAGGGCTTTCAGGTGCGTTAACGAAACACGTCTACGTTAGCGTTCGGTAACCTATCGGTAATACGTTCCACGATAAGCGGAGAAATATAAAAACTAATATTTTTATTTAAGCGTGAGTATAAGACAATATCCACGGAACCCTTACATGATTTTTCCGAACTCCCAATTCCTTTAACTATCAAATTAGTATTTTTAAATTTATTCAAAAGCCAAACATTCCGACGTAATGAAACTATTTTGTAAAGCGCTGTCTAGTAAACATCGCACGACTATGGTTTGTCAATTACATCGTAAACAATAACCTGGGCGGTAGGTAACAAAATCGTTTGTTTGGCTAAGTCGCGAGTTGTATAACAAGCGCGCGCGGGGTGGCGTTTCTGCCTACAATCTCTTATCGCTTGTTTACGTGCGAGCGACGTTGAGCACTGCGACACTTGGCTATTATGTTCGACTCGAACACCTGTACGCGTAGGTATTCGATCGGCTTGTGGCGTCGGCATCGGACGGCGAGAACTGTTATTATCAAGTTCAAGGTCACGCGCGACAGCTGACTGCGAAATCTTATCGAAATGCATTAACGTATGATGTCGTCGGTCACAAACGCGGCATTTAGACTTACTAAGACAAGAGTTCGATTTATGTTTTATGCTTAAGCAATTAACGCAAGCTTTCTTTCCTTTAATATAATTAAAGCGAGCCAACGGCGCCAAATAACTGAACGCGGGACATTTGTAAAGATGATCATGCACAATGTTATTATTGCACATACATCTGAGCGGGTTATGATTATTATTACTAGAATCCGAACATGCTACATAAGACTGCGGATTAGGCGCGGTGTTATTATTTCTGTGTTTAATCAACCTTTGTTTATTAATATTACTGGACGAGCTAGATGAACTAGGTTGCGTATTTCTAAATATTCTACACTGATATTTAATGAATAAGATAAAACTATCCAGTGTAGGGATTTTATTATTACGTACCGTCATTTCAAAGGCGCGAATAGTTTCTGTATCGAATTTTTTCAATGCGAGTTGTAATAAAATAAAATCGGAAAGATTTTCTAAATTTAATAATTAACCTAATCTAAATTACCATTCAATTTTAAATTTAAGGCTTGGTCAAAATATGTGGACGCGAGGATACGAGTATCTTGATACCTATCCACCAGTGACTGAAATATTAACTGATAATTCTCAGCGCTGGGGGTGACGCCAGCGAATACTGATTGAGCCCTTGGCGCCAACTTACCTATTAAATAATATAATTTGTCGGTATCGGTCAACGAACTATTATCATGTACCGTTGATTTAAAACTGGCATACAATAGTGGCCAATTTTGTATGTCGCCATCAAAATACATTATCTCAATCGCAGGCAACCTCGGCGTTCGAACAGTTGTATAAACCTCAGTTTTAACCTCGGGTTCAACAGTTTCAAGACGAGATTGAATGCGTTTAATAACGCAATATAGGTCCTCGAATGAAGTATACGCTTGAAAACTAGGCGGAGTTTTCGGATTAATAGAAAGCAACTTCGCGTTGTAGGCATCTAACAAGTTATGAAAATCTATTCGAATATCACCTATTGTCATACATTGACTGAGAAATAATTCCTTATCTGCTCCGGATGACTCGGCAGTTTGCGAACGTTTATAAACACACCGGCATATTTAGCGGAACACAAAAAAAGGTCCATAATTAAAAAAATATGGTTTTATTTTAAAATCTACTTACTACACTTCTTTTGTTATTTAAAGTTTCATTTGTTTTACTTAAATGAGATCACATTAAGAACAGATTTTGCGAGTAAAGGCTATTTGTGAAAAATTGTACATTTTTGAACTTTTCATGTAACCGGGAAAAGTGAAAATTAATATTAAAATAACAATTTATTAAATTAGAAAAATGGTGATTAATATCGCGTATTTTCTCCACGTGCTCTTATTAAAGTTTCTACCCGTCTAGGCATACTGAGAATGATGTTATCGATGGTCTCCTGGGATAGTCTCCGCCATTCCTCAACTACGGCGATTCGCAGTTCACCCATGTTGGCAGGAGCTGGAATTCTGGACTTAACTTTTCTTTTCAGCAAGTCCCAAACGTGCTCTATTGGGTTCATATCCGGTGATCTCGCCGGCCACTCCATAACAGTGATATTCATATCATTAAGATAAGCTTGAGTTACCCGAGCGGTATGCGGCCGAGCATTATCCTGCATAAAAACAAAATCGTCACCGATATATGGGGCAAACGGTACGATATTTTCTTCTAAAACTTCTCTGATATAGCGATCTGCAGTCAGACTCCCTCTGTCAATCACTACCAAGTCTGTGCGAGCTCCCGAACAAATGCCCGCCCAAATCATTATTGATCCACCACCGTATGCAACTGTAGTTTCAAAATTTGTCTGAATGTATCGTTCTCCTTTGCGTCTGTATATTCTTTGCCTGCCGTCAATTGATTTAAGAGAATTCTGCACTCATAACTAAACAATACCTTACTCCATTGGTCCGCGTTCCAAAGTCGATGTTCCTGAGCAAAAGTTAACCTGTTTCTACGATGATTTACCTCGAGCCTTGGAGCCTTGGCGGGCACAAATGAACCCAAACCAGCTTCTTCGAACCTTCTTCGTACCGTACGCTCACTTACGGTTACACCCCGCACTGCTTTTAAATCATGTCGGGCTTGGACGGCCGTCAAACGGGGGTTCCTACGTACACGAAGCCGAATGAAACGATCAACCCTACTCGAAGTGCGTTTTTTCTGCCTTGTCCTGCTCTTCTCACATAAGTACCGGTCTTCCTGAACCGTTGGATACTGCGATGGATCGTTGAAACTGGTCGACGAAGATCTCTGGATATCAACTCTGTAGGTTTGACCATTTCTTCGCATTTCGAGTGCCCTGGCAATCCCCGTTGGGACTAAGTCAGGCATAATTCAGTCTTCAACTCCAAAAGATACGCGATTAAAAAAATTTAACAAAAAACAGTATTTCAATGAAATTTTAAATCAAACTCAGAAGGAAGAAATACTCGAAGTTCGCTCCAGATAAGGTGTATTTGAATAAAATTAAAACAATTGCATAAAATATGATGTTCAGTTGTTTTCTTAATTTGAAAATATTTCTTTTTAAATTAAATGACGTATAAACCAGCAGCAACCCTATATAATACTGATATCAAACCTTTATTTTATGTTCCGCTAAATATGCCGGTATGTGTATATATTTTGAACACGGTCGAACAAAATATTACGTTTAGCGACTAGAATGGCTAACTCTGGATCCTCTGCCATTTTGACTTAAGATTTATTATAATAATCAAAATACTATTCGAATTATATACCTAAGTATTTATAATATACGTAGGTTATGCGATATTTATGTTACACCCAAGTATCTATTTACTAATTTACAAATAGAATACCTCAGAATATATGCGGTATATATAATGGGTTTATAGAAG